>JAODUD010000101.1:1129939-1145769 GCA_026784285.1 Stomatorhinus walkeri
CCCCCCCCACACTAACACCGGACTGCAAGCGGTGTTGTTAACCCCATTTCTGCTCCTGTCCGCAAATAGGCTCCCTATCCTTTTACTCATTTGTTCACTCTCGAACCCAGAGCAGGTCTTGTGAGGGGAAACACAGGAAATACACCCGCCTGCCTTCCATGGTTCTGTGCTCATCCTAAATCCGCGTTTAGCTCTCCAACTGAAATAAATGAAAAACAAAATGCTTTTTTTTTTGCGGGAAATGTGTATACAGTATATGTGTATGTATGTATAAATATATATACATATATTTCATGGGTTGGTACCATGTGAGATATTAAACTATACAGGGCAGCAGTACTATACAAAGCAGGCATATGTCTTGAAATTTCAGCATATGCATGACAAAACCACTGCTGTATAGGGTACACAAAAAAAAAATCTAATTCCACTTGTGGAAACGGTAATTACTGTTCTTACTCATGCGACACTGAGGCTCTCGGTAACTCTGGGCAGAGCCTGTCTAGCCTGCTGAGCAGCAGCTGCGCTAACAAAAATATATAAAAAAAAAAAATACTTGGCAGTCTCAAAATCGTTCTTTCAAAGTTGTTTTTTTAATATATTTCCTTCCAGTAACATTGCCGTCTGCACACGGCGAGAACGGGCGAGGGGGCACATGCCGGTCGTGGCCGGGATGGCGTGGCGAATCGCAAGCAGGCGGGTCACAAGCAGACGTCGGCGGGAGCTGCGTTTATAGCACGTAGGATTTTAGCCTAAAAGGTGCTCGACGCGCTGTGTCTTCTCGAGCTACTGCGGCCGCTGGGGCAGCGCCCCGAGACATGCATTGGGCTCGACTGGAGCTGTCCTCCCCCAAATAAATAGATGCTTTACGACTCCTGAATAATTCAGGCGACCCGCGGACCTCATACACGGGCATCATGTGGTCGACAGATGAAGCCTTAGGCCTCTGCTGCCTTCAAACTTCATCTTTGTACCGGCAGTGTGGATGGGGTATCGGACCTGGGAACTCCCTACTCCAGGCGGTTCAAGGCTGCCAATAGAAAGCGGGGGGGAGGGGGCATGGGGCATACGCGAGCCACCCGCTTGTTTACCTGTTACAATTAACCCACGTTTTGGATCACACATTCTACACCAGGGTTCTTCAAATCTGGACCTCGATTCCAAATCCAGGCCTTGTTTTCAGTTCCCCCAGGCAGTCAGTTTAATATTTACTGATTCTGATTGGTCAGAGGCTTCACACCTGGCTCACAGGTAAAGGGAGGCTGGAAAACCAGCAGTGCTCAGACCTTGAGGACCGTGATTTGGATAACCCTGCTCTACACTATACCCTCCGGGGCCCTAATGTAGGGCCATGCTCAGTTCCAGGGGTCCCTGGTAGACTCAGCTGTGTGACTAATGCTAGTGTAGGCATTTTGCATCAGTTCCCCCCACTAATCTACAGCTTCAGCATTAGATGTCTCTTGGCACCGACTGTCAAAGGAGTGAGTGGGTGCTTCTCCATACCAGAAACGCAAAGATCGTACTTGTGGTCTTGGCAAGACATTTACATTTACATTTACAGCATTTGGCAGACGCCCTTAGCCAGAGCGACTTACATAAGTGCTTTAAGACTCTACAATGATTTTTTTCCCCGATAGTAGCTCAATAAAACCAAGGCTATGTTTTGCTAACTTGTCTCTCAAGAATGAACTTGAGGTGCCATGAATCATGGGATTGGCCTCGTTTGGCGAGGATGCGACCAATGTATTCTTGATATTTGGGAACGGGGCAAGAATGACATCCTGTGATTTTTTTTTTTTTTTTACCATTCTCTGTACTTCTCTGTACTTCTGCTTTTAGTATTGGAACTGGTCTTCAGCAACGGAAGATGATGTGAGAGGTGCACACGAAGGACACAAGCACGGTGAAGCATGCATGTTGAGAGGCACCCAGTGTGTCCTGGTTTTGGGCCGCTTCAGGCAGGTACAGTGCTAGGCTTAGTTTGTGCGCTTTTCCACATGTATGTCACTAAGCTACTGCTGTGTACCATGGCTGAAAGCTATATGGCTGTCTACACGAAGGCCATCTCCTGGTACCAACTATCCAAGGAGTGAGTGTGTCCCGGTTCTGTAAAGCTTTCAGCAAGCGCAGCGCTATGCTTAGTTTTGCACTCTTTTATACATTTTGTACATTGACATTTTTGAACATCGGTCCATGCTCTCTGCAAAGACCCAGCTCTGCCCTTAAACACAGCCTCTCCGTCGCCCTGTTAGCTACGTCCTGATATTAGATGAATGCACGAGGCTGAGCTGCGGGTAGATGCCTGCTGTTACAGGCACAAAACCAACCGCCAAGGGATTCGTCGTGTGGCTTTCGAAGGACTGTCTGTCACAGCAAGGACCAGCTTGCTGTGAAAATTCCTTTGGTTGGGATGGCAAACGTAACCACATGACATGGCATTTGGACAAAGAGTCACAGTTTATTTGGGCATGAGGATTTCAGTTATGGGGTTTATGAAGCGGTGGGTATGACACCACATGGAGAGCAGAAACTCAAGCAGGAAAGTTGCATTAAATTATTACAGACATGCATGGGTGCTGGTGTCTAATCCAGTGTTTCCCAACCCAGTCCTCGGGAAACCACAGATGGTCCATGTTTTTTCTCTCTCCCAGCTCCCTGACAGACAGTGCACCTTTTTGCTCCCTCCCAGCTCCCTGACAGACAGTGCACCTTTTTGCTCCGTCCCAGCTCCCTGACAGACAGTGCACCTTTTTGCTCCCTCCCATCTCCCTGACAGACAGTGCACCTTTTTGCTCCCTCCCAGCTCCCTGACAGACAGTGCTCCATTTTGCTCCCTCCCAGCTCCCTGACAGACAGTGCACCTTTTTGCTCCCTCCCAGCTCCCTGACAGACAGTGCACCTTTTTGCTCCCTCCCAGCTCCCTGACAGACAGTGCACCTTTTTGCTCCCTCCCAATTCAGGACCAGGTTGGGCACTCAGTCTGGTTCATCTGGGGCCAAACCACAATGCATTAATTTAAATATAGTGATATATTTTGGAGGAATGAGGGAAAGGTAGAAGTAATCAATCACAGATGCCAAATATTTCATCATTTTTTGCTGGAGCTGGTGTTCAAACAGGCCCCCTTCCTTCCATCCAAACCATCCCAGCTCAGCGAATGTACCTCCATCTATCTCGGCGACAGAGACAAAGCTGTGCTGCACCGAGGTCTGTCGGCGTTTATTTAATCCAGCACACGGCTGATGCCCAGTGCAGCCGTTGGCTCTGTCTGCCTGTGTCTCCAGCTGCTGTAAATCACAGCTCACCTTGCATCTGACTCCAGGGCACAGGTCCAGTCTGTCCAAAGCACCTGCCTGTGTCTGTCATCTATGACCTCTGTTGGCTTCTGCTTGTGCTGAAGATCTGATTACTGAAACTTTGCGTGTGCTTACTAACAACCTACTTTCTCAACTCCGGAGTCATAAGGAAGACATTTCCTTGTAATAAACACTGATTGATAGCTTCTGATCTGCCAGTCGTTCCGCCGACTGTCACCCGACTGAAACTAAACTGATAATGGCTTTCTCATGAAATGTTCGCATGGCAAAAGCTGGTAAGATACTCAAAAAGAGCCACCCTGACACATTTATTACCAGCGTGAGCTCAGACGGTGAAGCAGCTGCTCCAGAGAGAAGCACATCTTCCCTCCCCAACCCCAGAATTTGGCCGAGGCCCTAAGGGGTAGGCCAGGGAGGCATCCGCGTTCGAGCAAACAAGCATACCGGACTTATCTTGCTCTTCCAGAGCGCTGCCGAACAGCCCCAGTCATTTTCAAAGTCACTCGCAGTAAATAGGGCACTCTCCAAATTTCCGGACTCCGGAAATCGCGGGGCCGCAATTAATTTTCGCTGCGGTTTTGCAGCCGCGCTTGAAAGGCGGAGGGAACAATCAATTCCCACCTGCACGTTTGGTAGCTGCATAAAAGGAGATTTCGGAACAAACTTATCACAGTCACTTGTGTGTCATCCTTCCCTAAAGATTCACATTTGCCTGCGGAGAGGGTCTCGTTGTAAGGAGAGGGCCTGGATTAGAGATAACCAAGACAAAGCTTTGACTTCATTCGTTCCTCAATTTGGTCCCTATACCCATATATGCATGGCACACAGAAAACATCACACTGGCTATCTCTCTGGTTCTGCCTCTCCTCTCTCTAACAGGCTGCCCTTGTAGCACAGTGCCTGTATCAGTACTCCTGCATGTTTTACTCTTATCAGTCATCGGTGCTGGTGTCTGGGTGTGGTGTCGTCAGGGTAGGGAGCAAGGCGATCTACCAGACTCTAAGGTCTAAAAGACCAGGTACGCCTGCAGTGAACAGCGAATAACCAGCCACAAGCAGGTGGCTCAGCTGACATAAATGATTGGTTATTTCCCCTCAATTCCAGCCAGTGGGGGGAAAAAACAATCTGCCGGCACTTCCGTTCCTGGTGAAACGCCGCGGGAAGCCTGCAGGGGGCAGCTGAATGGCCTGTGAATCGTCCTGAAACCAGCCCTGCCTCTCAACCAGACTTATGGGGAACCAAGTAATTGTATACTGGGCATAATGCACACGGCCGTGGCAACTGGCACGGCACAGCATTTAGCCGGAGGATCTCGTAGCAGCGCAGACTCCGCCACGGTCGACCCATCGATAAGTACTCTACTTGCAACAAGCACCGAGACACAGTCACATTATGTATTTCACAGGCACGCTAGCAAGGAACATGGAATGGAGACAATTAGCCGACTTCATCACCTGTATCCTGCTCACCATCTCAGTTTAACTCTCACGTCTTCTTACTTCTTGCAGAAAAAAGCTTAGACTTCAAGATGTAGTCTCCAACGTCATACTGCTTCACAGGAAATCTGCAGCCTTTGTAAGGATAATGAATCAAAGTGACTATTTACTCTCCGACATCTATAGGCTGGCGTGCCTGCAAATAACAGCTGGAACATCTGTTGGGCCTGCTCCGTTTCAGGGGGGAGCTGAATAAAGGTGACACCAGGGAGTTATTGCCATTTTAAACTGGCATGTAATCTGCACAGATTGCTCATGGCTGACAGAGGCGCTTCGGTGATGGGACAGAGGGTATTTGCTCCATAGCAGCTCTTCCCCCTCAGTCTAGCGTGATTCCAGGTGGAGAACGAGAGCCCTGTCGCTTTCCACTGGCACCATTTTCGAGTGACAGCATTAGTACTCGCTGCTCCCCAGGGATTTTTCTAACATTTCTGCCAAACCGCCACCCACGATTCCGGTGTGTGTGGTTGGCGACGGATGGATAGGGTTCAAGCACGGAAAACGTACTTGTGCAATTATTATGTGTCAGGCGATGTCTAGCCAGCATCACCAGCAAGCGCCCAATTAGGTGCAAATCCGTACCTTTGATATCGTTGCCTCAGGTTGACCTCTCTCTGGGCCATAGGTAATGTGAGAAATTTGTACCACCACCCATCACTTCTGGGAGAAGAGTAGCTGGCAGTTACATCTGCACAAGACCAAACCAGATTCCTTTGATAGGCGTTTATTCACTGCGCCTCAGGAAGAGTGACCGCATTACACCGCTGGCCTGTGAGAGACCGACACTCGCTAAAAGCCCCGTGTTTTTGTCCCTTAATGGCCGCTGTTTTTCTGAGATTAAAGGGAAACGGTCATTTGGAACCATTCTGCGGTTGGATAACTGTTGCTCCAGCAACTGCCAGATCCCCATTCAGACGAAGCCGCCCGCAGCCTGGAGAAGCGGCGCATCAAGAGGCCCGCTGGCCAACGTGGTTGGATTAGAAGCCACGTCTCTGCAAAGTGGAGGATGTGGTGCCACAACGGCCTTAAACACAGAGGTCACTTCACTGGAATGGAACTGTCTGGTGGAGAACCACAGAGAAGAGGTGAAGCGAGGAACAGCCGGGTGTGACAGCAGAGCGTGCAAGCCTGATGGGGTGGTCACATGACAGGCGGTGGTCACATGACAGGCGGTGGTCACATGACAGCCGGTGGTCACATGATAGCCGGTGGTCACATGACAGCCGGTGGTCACATGACAGCCGGTGGTCACATGATAGCCGGTGGTCACATGACAGCCGGTGGTCACATGACAGGCGGTGATCACATGATAGCCGGTGGTCACATGACAGGCAGTGGTCATATGATAGCCGGTGGTCACATGACGGTGGTCACAACTGCCACCAGAACCCTCTGTCATACAGATCTTTAACACTGGGAGGTAATTCACAAGTCGTTCCTTCACTTCACCTGTGCCCAATTACCAGTCATATACGATTCTGCTGTTTCCTGTCAACCCAAGAACACCTGTCGAGACTCTGAAGCCAGATCTGCTTGTTTCCCTGTGCTTCCTGTGTGCTGATACTGCTGTCTGCGGTTAAACCCCATCTCCACTGCTATATCCAGATAAAATCCCATTTCCTCCCTTCCCGCCCCACCCATCTTGGTCACTTTCCCGCCAAAGTGTCACACAGTCGTGTTCTTGGGTGTTTGCCTACAGATATCACAACTGAGCATGCTAAAAACAGAATATACATCTATACAAGAGAGCATACTGAACATACAGGAGAATTTTTTTTTATCAAATGCACTGCAGGACAAAGGTTTGAAAGTGAGGCAAGAGATCAAACATCAGTTCATTTAATGTTATAATCACCACCGAATGGAAAACGACACAAGGAACTGAATAACGCAGATCATAAAAGCATCATATATATCACATTATCTGCCAATTAAATATTTTTTCAGTCCGTTGGTTTGAAGTTGAGCCGCCTTTAATTAACTTAAGAGTTGCCTGAAAGACATTTTAATGGGAGGGCATTAAAGACTCGTAAACAAACAAAGAGGAGTGGACAGCTAATCCATAAGCTATTAATTAAGAGACGAATGCAGGGGATTCTCTAAATATCAGCCACTTTAAATTATTAAAATAAAGCGGAAAATGGAGGTATTTATGTCGTTCTCCATGTTAACAAGCCGTTGACAAAGAACAAGTTCTCCCTCGGTTGAAAGCCGACAGGAACCGGGATTCATCTTTGACAACAATCCGAAGTACATTTATGTAATTTTTTTTTCTAAATATATTAGGCTAACCGTTTGGGTGTAGTTATAGGGGCACAGGGTATTTTTGGTATTTTATTAGCGCCCCAAAGCAAGGAGGGGAAATTGCGCGCGGACACGGATGCTCTTTTTGGAGAGCTGTGACCGCAGCCGGGTTGGGACGCGAACCTGCAGGCGCCAGGGCTCTTGCGAGTGGGAAGATTGTCTGATCCGAGCTATTCAGCTTCTGGAAGGGGGAGGGCACACTGACTCCTCGGGGATGGGAAAAAAGATCACTTTGCTTTACATGCTAGCGGCCATGGTATCTCCCACGCTGCCAGCACGTCTCCCTGCCCGGTTTATCCGGGGCACAAACCCGCTGCGGCACCGTGCGTGTAAAATAACGACGGTGCCACCTGCTCTGATAGATAAGGGCCGATGAGGCGCCTCCATTACAGACGCGGTGGGGACGCGTGTTTACATGCGGCACGAATGGCAGGAGCCCACGCTGACCTCACAGGCATATATACAAACCCACATGTAAACACTTGCTCTGCTTCAAGTTGTCGCCATTAAACCACACGCATGTTTTTTTTTTTTTTTGGATTGATAGTTATCAAACGCCCAATTTTCTGGGTGATAGATTAAATAAAACATTTTCTGCGTCTGTGGAAAACTGCGATGGTACCATCAGGAAATCCCAAAGTCCTCTTTGTTCCAAGGAAGGCTGCACAAGCGTTTTCCCCAACCTGGAACCCTGTATTAATCTGGCGATCCCTTGAGATCTGTTTTCCCTTCATTTCAGCCACCTTTGCGGTACAACCAGCTCTACTGCCGCTGGTATTATTGTGGTATCAAGAGGAATGTGCACCTGGGCATTAAACACATTTACATTTTCCAGGCTCAGTACTTAAACTGAAAATCCCTTAATAAATGCAGATTAAATTTGTTTTCCAAAGCCTGTTTCCCAATGAATCTGTAACGGGCAAAGTCACGTAATATTAACACTTGGAGCCTGCAGCTGGTTGGTGGTTTCTTTTACATAAAGCTATTGTGTAATAGTTTTATGGGTGACACCCAACAATGGACAAGATGACTAGGACGACAAATTATAAGGCAGAACAATCATAAGAGCGAGTAATAGACCTCTGGGCATTCTCTTTTGAAAAGTACTCAAGAACATCTCCACAGCCTAAAAGTGCGTCTAAACACTTCAGCAAAAGTAGCAGCTATGGCGCTTGGGGACCCAGGGAAGTGGAATGTTTCTCTTGATTGTGGCTGTTAGTGTCTTTGCTAATACTGGCTGAGGTGGGCTGAACCATCAGCAAAAGGTTGTGTCTCAGGCTATATGGTTGCTGAACTGATATGGGGCAAGGAACCAAAGTTCCAGATAATGCGTAAGAGCATGAAGTCACTGGTTAGGATATATAAGAAACTTGGGCTTCATACAGGGGCGGGGTCACAGGGACACTGGCTCCAACTGAAAGCTGATTGATTGTCGGAGTGCATTCTTCCCTGTCACTCATCGATTCAAAACATATCATTGGCTAACAATAAGGTCAGCCCCTCTGTATGAATTTTGGCCCTTCTTATGCTCCCTCCCCACCCCTGTCTGAATGAAGCCTGTGTATTCGATTTCACTCTTGTGGAGGAACATGTCGAGGGAGAGGCGCTGACCTGAATCTCCACTCCGTAGCCCATGTAGACGGATATGGTGTAGGTGCAGTCCAGGCCGGGGTAGGACCACGCGTCAGGTTGTGCCGGCACCTCTATGTGGCCCTCCGGGGCGGTGAAGTTGGTGCTGCATGGAGCTGAAAAGACAAAGGCTGCCGTCAGGATGGCGTACCCCCCCTGCCGGCTGCCCCCATCCACACCCGCAGGTCCCGGAAGTCACTTGTACGTCCTTTTTGCTTTGGACCTGTATCAGCAGGCTTTCTCAATCCCTATAATCACAGGGACCAGCCGGGGGGCACTGTATGGGGGACGAGTTTGGACAATTCCAAGGGCCCCTGAACAACAGGAGTTCTAAAAAAATTTGGAACGTAATTGGATTGGTCTGGGTTGGGGGCCCAATATGATATGCTTTCATGGGGCTCGAATCCTGCAGCAGCGACCCAGGGGCCAGTGGTTATTTTACGGCTGCCCTGAGGTCTTTCCACTCGACGGGTCCCTTAGCTATCCCTGTGGTGCTGGGTGGTGTCCCCTTCCCCCCCATCCTCCCCAGCCCTTCCCTGGCCTGGCAATCTGTACAGCCAGTTTGCCAGCTTCAGTCTCCACCACTTTTTTGGCTGGTGCCAGGAGGGTGGGGGAGTGAGTCAGGGGCGTACGGCAGGCAGGCGACC
The DNA here is from genome assembly GCA_026784285.1 of Stomatorhinus walkeri. NCBI lineage: Eukaryota > Metazoa > Chordata > Actinopteri > Osteoglossiformes > Mormyridae > Stomatorhinus > Stomatorhinus walkeri. The sequence goes on from JAODUD010000101.1 coordinate 1,139,333, forward strand.
TAAAGCGTACGTGCGCTCCATTCTAACGGAGGACGGGGCCAGCTCACCCGCTCCACTCTGCCCCGACACCCACCTCTGGAAGCAACAGCGAGTTTTCCATCCTCCCTCTCAGAAGGGGCCTGGTGGGTAAACTACAAATTAAGTTGGGACATAGCTCCCTCCTGCTCTCAGAAATGCCACTTTTATTTCCCCTAACAAAAGGTGACTGAAGATCACAGGCTTCCAATCTCGCCTCCCCCGCTCCGTTCCAGGAGCACTTGATTGAGTGTGAGCGGAGCAGGAATACTGATGTAATAATTAATTTCGGGCCCGTGGCTGTTTAGATATGACGGGGTATAAACAGACGGAACGGGAAGCGGCCTATCGGAAGCGCAGCGGCGCTCGGGAAACCTAAGCCCGCCCCACTTCGCACAGCATGCAGCCTCGAATTTATTCCGCCGACCGCACAAACAAAGGGCTGGCACGATATCGGCAATTACCTCCAGTCACCGCAAATCCCCACACGGCCAGTGGGGGCTGCTGGACCTCACACACATTAGCCAGACCTTTCACACCCTCCTATAGCGATATGCTAACTATTTCTCTGTCACTTCACAGTACTGCCGCCACGGGGGGGGGGGGCACCCAAACAACTACCTATGCCCCCCCAATAATAAGCACTACTAGAACAATCGAGACAACTTTAATCGTTGCTGCACCCTTCCCCTCATGACACCCTGCTCCCCACCCTCCCTGCCCCCACGGAAATCTTGGGCACATCTGTCAGATTTGTTCTGGCTACGACACTCAAATAAGGTTTTTTTGTATTTTAATAGAAAGACACAGCTTTCCCGTCATACAAAAGCATTAAACAGTGCACTGTATATGTCTACCACGCCATGACTTAAAGATATATCCTTCAATATTTTAGCATAATTCAATAATTAGATAATTAATATAATTATTTATAATATAACAATATATTATTTACATGTATATATTGTTTACAATGTACTATTTATTTCATATTTGTATTGCGTCCACTCTGGAAATCACTCTCATTGGATGTAACACAATGACAATGCAACAATACTCTGAATATCTGAATCTTAAAATCTGATTTCAATTATTTTAGCTGAGGAGCCTAAGTGCGTTGTTGTGCTTTGGACAGCCATACCTGGGGTCTGTGCAGTTGTGATGATAGTGGTGGTGATGATGGTGCTGGAAATCGTTTCGTAATCCACATCTCCCGTGGAGGATGATGTCACCGGAGTGACCTCGGGCCGGGGGTCTGCGTTGGGCTCCCGTGCTGCCGTGGCAACCTTTGCCACCGAGGTGGTGAGGGCCAAGGGACTGGCAGCAGCCCGGGTGGCGCCGGCGCTGCTGGGGGAGCTGGTGGTCCATCCCTCCTCCAGCCTCCTGGTGGTTCTCCCACCGTGGTTCAGGAGTGCAGCTTGGGCAGCCGACCCAGGCAGGGCCGGGGAACTGGGGGCCACACTCACTGTAGGAGGGGTGGCCGGCCTGCCGGCCAAACTGTAGACTATGTCGGGGAAGTCTCGCGCCTTGGGCGGGGCCATGTGGGTGGGCGGCTCTTTGACAGTGCGGGAGATGGGGGACGGCTCGGTGGAGTCCCTTTCTGACCCGCCGTCATCCTCGAAAAAGTGCTTCTGGCCCCGGAAATCCTTCGTCAGCAGGGCCTCGGGAAGCAGGTACTCCTTAAGAAGCGGGTGGTGGTTGGGAATGTTGAGGGGAGGGGCGGTCGTAACCAGGTGGACCTCTCTGTCTGTGTCATGGGTGGTGGGGACCAGGCCACGCCCCCGCTCTTTTTCCATGACATCCGCATCCAGAGTGACAGCACCCCCCTCCTCGGAGAAGGAACCTGCCGAAAGATACAGGGACACACGTGATCGCTGTCTACATCCACAGCTGAACATCTCCTAGTCTTTCATTCCTTTCAGAACCACTTCGGAACATTAAAAGTGAAAAGTCAGAACTCAGTTCCACTTCGTTATAACCCGGAACCACTTCCAGGCAGAGTTCACTTTGTGTTTTTGTGTCGAACGTCTCTTTCTTCCCGTAAAGTGGGGGAGCATTGATCGGAAGCCGCCGTTCGAATACACAAGCTCTCAATCCCACTGTGATTAAAAAGCAATTTAAACACCGGGTTAAGCACCTTAGCCAATGAGGAAAAGAGAAGCATAAAGCCACAGTAGATGGATTAGAGCGAGAGAGCCTTTCAAAAAGCCGGTCAGCGCGTGAAGCCAAACAGATAACCTGCCCCAAGATAATTGCTCATTTGAATACATCTTCACCTCCCCCTTGCCAATTATTAAAAGTAAAGATTTAGCACAGAACCGCCTTAATTAGCAAATATGATAGCAGTACAGGAACATAAATATCTCCACGTGCACCTGGTAAGATAAAAATCAGAAGCCCTTCAGGGATCCGCGTCTTGGCAGGGGAAGCGCTGATTTCCCCCACAATGCCTCATTTCCGCTCTAATAGCAGTCTCTCAGCGTTAATAGCAATCTGCTTCAAACAACAGCGCTCACAGTACAAACACACTCTTCAGCAGGCATCTCTTGCAGCAGGCAGCACAAATTGGTTAGTCCTTCAAAAAAAGGGAAATAAAATCCCTGCAAAGGGAAAGATGATAGCTCAAACGACTCAGAACAGCGTTGGCTGGTTCCTGCTCCCCCCCCCCCCCCAAATTCCAATAGGAATATGGAGATGTTTTTTTTTTCTTTTGCTGTCAACCACGAACATGGGTTTTGTTCCCTAGAGAGCTTTGTGAAATATTGACTCTGTGACTGGGATTAATTTGAATCTACATTCGATACACCCACAAAAACGACGTGTTTCGACATGTTTCTGACGTCCCCAGTGCCTACAGACATCCGTCATCATCAACATTTCAACATCCTCGTTAGGTATAATTAAGATTTCAGCGCAGAAAACCAACTGCTATGGAGGAGCTCCATCTGTTGGACCTGACAGTGCAACTGGAGCATTCCAGCTATCGTGATTTTTCTGGGTCAGTGGGGTCCAATTCGGAAAACAGCGATGAAATGCTTCAGAACGCGTTTCCACTAAAAAATCGACGATGAATCCCCGACGATGGCGGCAGAACGCACCTGCGAAATATCCTCGGAAAAACGTCTGTTGGCAAGCGCGAGCCAGCATCCTTTGCGGATGAGCGACGTTAGACCGGCAAGTCGAGTTGTGAAAGCAGAACCATGCCAGCGGTATCCAAGGCCAATAAAGGAGAGTTTCCCGGAATGCAAGTTCTGAAGGACGCGGTGACATTCAAGCAGATCTCTAATTTATTCTGGCCTTGAACATAACAGCACTTGTGAAGGGTGCAGATGGGAAAACTGGGGAAAAAGCAATAAAGGGAGCATCGTAACAAAGGGTTTCAAAATAAGAAAAAAAGCATTTTCTAATATCCCACATCACGCCAGAGATGTCCCAGTTTGGGGTCTAACAGCACCACTGAAGTAAAAGCCGATTTTGAATGACAGTCACAGAACCGCTCAGAGACGACAGGTTCACAGACCACTGCTTCCACAAAAATCTGATTCCGACGTCCTCCGTTAGAGCCTCAGGAATGTACACATACTGCTCTTCGGGCCATTTAGAAAGCAGGATGTCAGTCCTTCACAAACCACCGACATGATCTGAGTGTTAAGTCACTTCAGCTTGGGCTGAGGGCTTCGGGTGTAGCCTGGAGAGTGAGAAACTTATAGGAGTGACCTAATACTTTACCTTCTCCACCTGTGTGTGCTTCAGTCTCCACAAGGTCAAAGATTTCATAAGACAGGTCTGGCTCATCACATTAACATCTGGGGCACGGAAGTAAAGTTCCCTATTCAAACTCAACAGAAACAGCGCAACCGCAGCCACGGTCTCTTCTTAAAGTTTTACTCTTTACTTCTTTTACTTCTTTTGACAGGCACTGAGGTGACAGTGCTTATGCCAGAACCAGTTAGCCTCCGATTACAGCGCCCCGATATCTGTTGTCAGTTCTCCTTATTAATCTGCAAAAGCAGAACCCAAAGACCGATCATCCAGAAACTGTAAAGGACATCTGAGGAAAGCCGCTCTACGAAGCAGACTTTGTGTGATGTGAGTAAAATGCGTGACCAATTTCAGCCATTGCAGCGAAGCAGCAGTGGCAGTCTTAGGGCTTTTCTGGTGCTAGTTACGCTCATCTTTACAGCCTTTATGATCTACAGTATGTCCTGTGCCTAAATAAGCAACACGTCGACATAAATAAAATGTTACGTCAATAAATGTTAATAGATTCAGGGAAAAGCTTTACTTAGAATTTTCATAATGCATTTCAATGCAATCAACCATGCATGCATAAGCATAAATAAAGTATGCATGTCTTATTTAAGGTTTTACAAACATTTCACACAGGGCATGCCTCATTAATGAAGGTTCTGGAAAGGCAGAAGCTTGACTGCATGGTATTTGTCACTTCCTGGATGAGCAGGCCTTGGCTCTGATTATTTTACGGGGCCGTAAGTTCAGTGACATCATCACCGCAAGTCTTTCACTCTGCTAAGCCTTCTGGGAGATGGTTGGTCTGCAGTTAGAAGTCTTACTGGGGGTAAAAAAATGACCTACATTTACATCTGCTTTATCAAACACTTGATGAACTCTTGAGGACTAACGTTTTTTTTTTCCTGTTCTGAACCTGAAACTGCATCAAACTGCTCAGCATTAAAAGACCTGGTATTCCTCTGGCCCACAAGTCGAGACGTGTGATATAAATCTCATTACGGCTCACAGAATTAATCAGCGATTTTGGTGGATCGAGCTGAATAGGAGGATAACAAACATTCCCCCCTCCCCGCCCCCCAGAGTCAGGGAGTTGACTCCATTGGGAAATGCTCAGTACAGCAGGGACCTACATTTTCCATGGCGCCAGCCAAACAAATGCCGCAGTTTCAATATGGATTCGGACTGCGGCAAGAACGCTGGACGCTGCTAGGCCTCAAAGGATCGCATACGTAAGCAGTCTGTACTGAATTTCATTAGAAACCTACAACTCAACCGTTAATACAGTACATACTGTTTGTATTAATGAGAATAGTATACATGCACTCAGACATACTACAGTTGCCATCTTGCATATCACCTGATCTGGATATTTACATACTAATGACACAGCTTGCCCTTGTTAAAAACTTTTCGACAAATAAAATACATATTTGAGTCAACGTCTGTAGCAGCTTATTATTTTATAGTTAAATTCATACAAAGATGGCATCTCCTATTGGTAAAAGTTTCTGAGAAAGCAAAATTCTTCATGTTCATCTCTGGTTGCAGCTCCAGTGGCCTTGTGGGATAGCGTAGCATCCATTGGATGCACACTTGGGAATTAGCAAACAAGTGTGCGATTTTGGACACATTTTCAGTATGTGTTACCACATTCACTGGCCATGTGCAGATTCCTGGATGAGGTGTGTTCACCTCAGTCCCTAATCGGAAAATCACTTCAGTACTAGCTGATTAAACAACGACATGGAGGCTTGAAAGACTGAATCAGGATTTTTGTTTACATATTAATGGCTGTGGCTTAAAGAAAAGCCAGTGTGCTGGTACTTCGCAGTCCACCATGCGGCTCAGTAATTACTTTTTGAAGTTTTGTATTTTTATCCGAGTGCCCGCTTTTCAAAATGGACACACCAACTTTGTCACTGAGCTCAAGGCCAGCTTCCCGTCAAAGACTCCGGCAAACAAAGCCCCCTTTTTGTTTCCAAAGTTATTTTCAGATCAAACACCTCCAGAGCTCCTGGGAACCAATCATGCTGAAAAGAACAAATGTGCTTGACTCCCACTCTCTCGCGGGGTTGTGAAGCCATCGCGCAGGCTGCCCCCAGGTTGGCGTCTGGAGGGCTGGAGTTCTCATTAATGGGCTGACGAAGACTGTGCCCCCCCCCCCCCCCCCCCCCACCTATGAAGTTCACCGGGGAGGGGGAGGGGGGGGGATTAGATTTCCAGGAGTCGTGCGAGGAAAGGAGGGCCGATCGCCACTTCTCAAGACTCCTCGCAGGCTAACGTGCGTGGAGACGCGTGAAAGTGCGCCATAGGCATATTGGCAAACCCTCACTTATTGTGAGCATATTACATCTTCTCATTTGGCCCTGGCACTCATCAGAAGTGGCCGGGACTGGGGGCTGTTAGCAGGGATGAAATTAATGTATAATAACAGGCATCGCTATGATTTGATGGCGCCCCCTACAGGTACGTGGTAGATTACAGTTATTTCTTTTTCTATTCTTTTTCTATGAGCTTTTCTATTTCCTTTTGGGAGTAACAAAAGCGATGCTTTATGACGTCTGTCACAGAGACACACCGTGAAATCCGCCAGGACATGACCGGCTGTTTGCTTACCGCATGCTACATCCCGGGGCAGTCATTTCAACGTGGGGGAGCCTTATTGCAAC
>JAODUD010000101.1:1145839-1158339 GCA_026784285.1 Stomatorhinus walkeri
GGGGGTACTGAAAGGTGTGGGGGGGGGGGAGTCTGCTCATGCAGGCTGTTTCTCTCGAAGGACAGGAACCCGCCCATCTATAAAAGGAGGTGCAGGCTGGAGACAAATGGTCATTCATCCTGCTTAGCCGAGCACCACAAATGGTAAGCATGATGTCACAATGTCCTAATCGATGCTGCCATGCTGACAGACCCGAATCCGAGCTGCTGCGTGCGCAGGCCGCATGTCCAATTCCACTCTCCTCTCTCCTATCGTCCCTGTCACACTGAGCCCCGCCCACATTTAAAGAAACGCCGCAACGCCCCTGGCACGCGCCGCAGGAATCCGCAAACCATGAGTGCCTAGAACTTTCGCCGCTGTCATCAACACCGGGGTGCAGTAATCTGCTGCGGGGGTGTGCTACGGTCCGCCAGGGCCCACGCAGCTCCGCAGCGTGAAGAGCGCATGTGGCGCCGCCACAAGCATGCATGCGCTTGGCTACAAAGACAGGGCCTGCAGCGTCGCAGTCAGCACACGGGGTGGATTTAACTTCCACTTTGAAACCAAAACAAAAATGGGAATCAAGAGCTGAAGACGTTTGCAGCTGCCTCCACAATATTTTGATGACCCTGTCCTGCCCCTTGTATTTCACTGATCAGGAGGGCACTCCTGGGGCGATGGAGGGCAGGGTAGGGGGGATTTAGGGGGCAGAATGCTGCAGACAGCTGGGTGATGGAGAGATCAAACAATGCGCACATGACCTGCCTCGTCTAGGTGTCTCTTTGTAGGGGACCACCGCTTCCGGTCCAGCAGTCATCCCATGCCATAGAGACACGGTCCTCCCCAAGATTCATGCTCCGCAGAGGCCACAAAGCAGGCAAAAGCAGGGTTTCAAAATCACAGAATCAAACAAGACATACAGAGAGCCACTAGAAATTTTCTTTTACAACAGATTCCAACCCCCTGGCAACGACTCTGTGTCGACGTCCGCTGAGGGCGCCACGTGGCACGACGAGCGCCGCAAAAGCCATGACACAGGATGAGGACGTGCAGTGAAAGTGGCGATGGCTCGTCCGCATCGCCACTCCCGGCCACGCCCCTTCACTGGCCACGCCCCCCCATAGCTTCCATCAATGGCTGACACGTCGAAAGACAGGGGGAGAATCTCAGAGCAGCAAACTGCCTCCGGGACTACTTTGATGTTTATCATTCAGTATTTCAAAGCTTGTTACAGAAAATTGGCTTATCGTGAACAACCCCCCCCCCCCGACCCCCAATTTCAATGCAAATATCCACGGATGAAACTTCCACGAACCTCTGCACTGGGACACTGGGTTCAGGTCATGGCTCTGAAAAGCTATTTTTTAGAGAATAGCTCAAAAAATTCCAGAAATAATATCTGCGTGAGGGGGAAAAAAAAAATCAAGAAACAAGACCTTTCAGCAGAGATAAGATAGCTAATTTTCTACACTGCAACAAACATGTGGCCAAGTAGCTAAGGGTCGATTATCTCAAGTGTACCCCATGAATTACTGACCACACCACTATCATATTTTCAACCAGACAGGCTCTGGGCCTGTGTTTTAGTGCCGGACAGCTGTCCCGCTCATGAATCACAGCCCGCCCTTTGCGCCGAGGCCAACCCTGCGGCCGATTTATGTCCGACGATCCTTCCTCCCAAAAGAGTTACCCGTTCAGACTGCTAATCGATAGCAGCCAGTCAGGAGATTTCCGATTAAATAATTCCACGGGAACAATCAGGGTACCCACCGAAACGAAGAAAGACGTCGCCCCGCCTTCCCAGTGCACTGTGGCTTCCTTATAATGAGGACCAGCACTTAACTTCTTGACAAGTGATATTCCCAGTTGGGTGAAGGCAGCAAAAAATGCATGGCATGAAATGAAAGGGAAAGGGGAAAAAAGAAGAACAGATTGAGTTCCTTTGATCTGACTTGTTTCCTTAGCTGTGCAGCCACGCGCTCACGTTTGGTATGTTACAAGAGTCCCATAATTAGTTGGGTTTGGATGAAGCTACACTGGCCGCATGCCCCTCGCTGATTCCAATTAAACTGGCTAAAGAACTGGCGGGGGCCACCGTCGCCAACCTGATCATGTCCATGGCGGAGGATTATCTCACAGCACATAGGCTTTCGCACGTGCCCGCCTTCGGCCGCTTGCACGTTCCTCTGCTCCCAGTCCACCGTACCGAGCCCACGCTGCACCCGCCGTGAAATCATGACGCCGACATGACAGTGTCTGCTGGCATCGGGAGGGGGTGGAAGAAAAGAAAAGGGGAAAATATTCTCCCGCTCTCGAGCATCTCTCTGGTGAGAGAAAGCGAGCAGAAACTGTCAAACTGGGGACATCAAAAGGGAGGAGGCTGAGGGGACTTCCTTGTGGTGGAGCAATGGCGTTTTCAGCAGCAGCTGCATGCAGGGTGTTGGCTAATACCTCTGACCCACAACATTAGATGAGGTAAGAAATGGATGCACTTGCCACAGATGCATCTAAAGCGGAGGGGGTAGGAAACCAGATCCATGGATAGCCAGTGTGGGTGTGGGTGTTTGGGATGGCCTCCCAATCAGCCAATAGCAGTGGGTCTCCAGGACTGCAGTTGAAAACCGCTGCTTTATTATTGGCTAACTGAGATGTCATCCCAAAAACCTGCACCGGCCCTCTATGGAACAGGATCCTTACAGCTGATCTAAAGCTTCAGCAACCAGAAGAGTGACTGGTCCACCAAGCTTATCTGCAGGTGTGACACAGATATATTGAAATTTTGAAATGCATTATTAGCTACATGCTACATTGCGCAAATGAGCATATATAATACGATTTTCATTCATCCTGGGTTGGAGAGGTTAAACTGATTTTTAAGACATCCTGCCCTACTAATAGACAGTTAGAGATTATTGACTCTTAAGTTCACATGAAATGATTAAATATATAGAGGAAGAGCAATATAATGACAACCCTTCCAGCTGGAAACATTCCAAAGTTCTCCTTGAACGTCTAGGATACAAGGGCCACTCATCACCTCAAATCTTGGACCAATCGACAGCTCATAAACTCTTGACGGTTCGTAAAACCTGAATGATATGAAGTGCGTATTCTGTTGGTTTAATCTGCGCTCTTAGCTATGTCCGTACTCTAGTGATCAAGAACTACAGTCATGCGTTGTTTAACGATGGGGATAAGTTCTGAGAGATGTGTCGTTAGCCAATTCCGTCACTGTGCGAACACCATAGGCCAGGGGTCTCCAACTTCGGTCCTGGAGAGCTACCGTCCAGTAGGTTTTCTATCCTACCTGGCTTCTGATGAGCCACATCTGTTCTCAGGTAAATACCAGGAGCAGGTGTGGCTCATCAGAAGCCAAGTGGGACAGAAAACCTACTGGATAGTAGCTCTCCAGGACCGGAGTTGGAGACCCCTGCCATAGACTGTACTTACACAAACCTAGTTGGCATAGCCTTCTACAAGCCAAAGCTATACGGCATAGCCTAAATAATGATTACACAGTACAATTACACACTTAATAAATACCTAAAGCAGTAACACGTTTTGTTCTTGTTAACATTATCAAGTATTATGCATTGTACATCACTGCATGTGCTATACTTTTATACGACTGGCAGAGCAGTAGATTTGTATGCTCTAGCACCGCCACAAACACACGAGTAACGCTTTCTGCTAACGGCTAACACGTCATTAGGTGACAGGAATTTCTGAGCTCCATTATAGCCTGGATGGGACCACAGTGGTACACGTTGCCATGGGGTGTGTGATCGTGATGCCCATAGGACACGATCCTCTCTGTCTTCTCGTCTGTATACCTTCATCCAGAAAGGCAGCGTCGCGGAACCTGTTTATGGCATCGGCGGTCGTGAGGTGGGGGCATCCTGACTGCAGCCGCTCGAACCCCTAGGATGCCGCACATCCAGCAGGTCCTAATTCACCGTGTCACATGACTCCGAAGAGGCACTCGACAGAAAAAAAAATCGTAATGCGTGTAGCCGATGCCTCGTGAAGACAACATGTCCTTTGCTGCAGACGCACTGCTGTCTTCAGATCAAAGCAGGTAAGTACCCATAATATCCCTGGATATACAGATACAGATAAACGTAAGTACAGCATGAGCTCCCACAGCGATAGTTAGCCTTGGTTCTGATGGGTATTTCATGTGGAGACACATAATTTGATCACTGTTATTCATCAAATGCTTCACATGAGAATCTCCGTAAACCCATAAAAGGGTACAGCAAATCCTCTAGTGCCCCCATTGTAGAAGGAATATGGGCTAAAGATCGGAACAAGGATGAATGCAAACAGCCAAACGAGAGCTTCGGCTATTTCATCCACATTTTCCTTTTTTTTTTCCAACTCAGATTTTAGTTCTTATTGACTGACAATGAAAAAAAAAAGAATTTATTTCTTCTCAATGCATAGGTTGCTTTGATATTTTGAGATTGTTCAACAGAAGTTACAGCTGAAGCAGGAAATTACCTTGGTCGCTGACAATAATCTAGGCCATAAGCACAAGGATTGCTCGTGCTAGACGCCTTGCTGTATAGGCTGGTTTCAGAAAAATATTTTTTAAGAAGTTAATTTAGTGCAACCTGGCTCTCACTGAGCATTCATTGACTTGACTTAGGGATAAAAGTGTCATTTCATGTTGGGTTTATCAACAGGAAGTCGAGACTTCACCGGTTTGCCTTGACAGATGGGTATGGCCTGGAACATGAGGAAATTTCAGGGCTGATTTCCAAATAGGGAACAACCAAAGTACGAAATATAAACCTTAATATTTCATATTTAAAGCTTATATTTTAAAATATTTCATATTAAATTATTAGAATACCTGAAGAAAACTTGTGCAACATGTGGAGAGGTGTGAAGCGACCACCATGCTGTCCTCTCTTTGCAAATCATGTGACCATGAGACCATGTGACCATGTGACCTTGTGACCTCCCGGCCCCAGCGGTATGAAGCGACCAAACCGTCACCACGCTGTCTTCTCTTTGCAAAATTTGACCAAAACACGACCAGAGACATTTTTTTCCTCTTTGAACTTTTTAAGAAAAATAAACTCAAAAAAAAATCCACAAAAGAAACTTTTGTTTCCACAACTGAGATGCCAAAGTAAACAAACAGTTTACACAAAACTTTAAGAGTGACACACAAGTGACACGGCGTGTTAGATTCTACAGACGAGCTCTCTTCATTATCCCGCATACTGACTGATGCAATGCAGGGCCCTTTGAAACCGCAAGACAGGGAACAATGCATTCTCCCACAGCCTTATTCTGTCACGACGAGAGCTGTCCCGGCGTTTCTGAAAAGCAAACTGAATTCATCTGACACCTCCCCCATTGATGAAAAACAACAAAGGTAATTTGCGACATGTGCAAAAAAAAAAAAAAACACAAAGGCTGTGTACAGTTTCTCAGGATGTGAAACCTTTTCAAAGCCAAAAAAATTGAGTCTGGAGGGTTAAAACAAAGGACAATATAAATGATTCCCTTTCAGTAGGGGAATAATTTATAGCACAGGTAAAATGAAAGAAAAAGAAGTATAATTTCCCTATATATCAAAACTGTAATTAAATTTTTTTTTTTTTAATTGTCAGTTTGTCCACAGAAGTACTGGTATGAACCGGGTACCAGAAATAAAACACAGGCCTGTTTTATACCAGAGATGGCGCTCCGGCAGACGTGTTTATGATGAGTGAGACATTGACGCCGCCCCCTTCCCTGCGTGGTTTTCAGCCAATGAGGGCGCTGCGTTTGCAGCTATGCGGGACGATGGCAGATTCTCAGGGCCGCCACGTGAATCTGCAAATTTTCATCGAGAAAAAAAAAAATACAAAGGAATGAAAATAATAACTAACGGCAGCGTAAAAAAATATGCTCCCTGGTGGCTGTTAGTGCGTTACTCTGCCCTCTTTGATTCACTGCATCAGGGCCCTTTTTCTTTCAAGATCCCCGTTTTGGGCTCGTTCCAGGGAACGAGGCAGGTGGCGCTCAGTCTCCCGACTCACAGATCTACCCATTTGCTCCCTTTTTCACGGAGCGAGTCACACGGCTCCTCTGGGAACAGCCCACCGCAACCGCAAGAAAGAGCCGGATCTCTCATCGCCGGAAACCGGCGCCGTACCGATGGCTGAAGGACCTGCAGACAAGGGTTCGTGCTCGTCCCCAGCAAACAGGGCAGCCTGGCTGAATTAAACATCCCCCCCCCCCCTCAGAAATTATGTAAACCGTTTAAGCATTGCTTACCCATATAAATCATATCCTTCCACACTAAATTTAACCAAGCCCAGGCCCCATACTTGTTTTTTCCCCAAAACGAAGTGGTCACCCCTCTGAGTAAGACGCCGTTATTCTTACACTTGAGCTGAAATATACTTTCATTACACCTTAAATATCTTGCTGCCGGACCTTTTTAAAATTACAGCATGTTTTATGTTGATTATGAATGACATATGCATTATGTATGAGTCCGAGAATAGTTGGAGGATAGTCGCATAGTCATAAATATATGTACAGCAACTGCATTAAAACACTAGACAGGGTTAGGGGCAGGGTGAGACTGGAGTCTACACCAGGAAGAATATGGTACAGGACAAAGGAACTGGTGTCCCCTATATTGGGATGCCAGTCGATTACAGGGCTCATGTGATGGTGAATTTATGACCAATTTATACATTATAACACTCATACATAACACTGTCCAGGACATGTAATTAAGACTAAACCAATAGCTTCATCTAAATAATCATTTTACAGTACATTTATGGGGAGAAAATCCTCCAGTTTCACTGTGGCACTAAAAATAATGTAAACATGATAATTGACACGCGAATTCAATTAAAGACACACCCAAAGCAGGAGTTACATAATCCCATTAGGTACGACGGAGGTACCTACAGCTGTTGACCAAACTGGAAGCAGAAGATATTATGTGGAAACGTGAATGTTTTGCTTCCTCTCAACACGCAAACCGTCACCTCGGTCGTGTAGCAAAGTGGACTTTTCCTGTTCAGCATGGGGAGAAGTATGCAATGGTGACGACGCAGGTGGTGGCGGGAAGAGCTAATTATGCTAATTATACGTGTGGACTTCGACACATTAAGGTGTTACGGGATGTTCAGGATCTTTGGATGGAAACATTGTGGTATCTCAACAGTCTCCAGATGCACCATCCTACACACCCTCATGAGTCTCATTCAGGGTGGTGTGCATCCTCTGTACCTTTAAAACCCCCCCTGCTCCTCCCCTCCCCTTTGAAAAGGTCACACCCTCATTTGCATAATGAGTGGAGACACGTTGCAGGTGGGCGGGATCAATGAATGAACTCCCGGCTATTGGTGCCAATCCGTCGACTGGCACCGGAGGAGAAACAGCTGAGGCACCCAGCTGTAGGGCTGGGGGAGGATGGGACTCATCAACCTCCCCTTTGCACCACATGAAAATGGAGTGTAGCCAACCAGGAACCTACCACATTCTCTCTATAAAACAGGAACAAAAAAAGATGACAAAAAAATACTACTAGTAAACAAAACATTTTCTGGTTGACTAATATAAAATAGAAGCGATTAAAATATATTTGTGTTCACCTCAGCATGACAGCATGTGAAACACAAGACCTAAATATGTCAGGCAGCTGAGGCAGGCTCTGCCGAAGTGTTAAAGTAGGTGAGAATATCAGCGTGCTGGCTCTCCCCGCCGATTCCGAAGCGATCGGCCGACGGAGCTGCGGCCTCGTGACCCTGTCACCTGGAAGTTCTGCTGTTTGGAAGACGGGGTCAAAAAAAAAAAGAATAAATGACATGGGATTGTAAGGGGACATATAAACGAAAGACAGTGAGAGAGGAATGAATGTCTTCATCTCATCAGGTAGAATGACGCACCGGTGGAAACTGAACAGGAGGAGGATACGAATCCCCAGGAGAGCGTGTGGGAGGTACCTACTCCTTCGGTATCAACGACCCCACACCACGCTCAGACTCATCCGCATCCGCATTACTAAGCAAACGTGGACTAGAGACTCCCTTAAATCACCGATTTCTTACTTAATGGCCTTGGGACACAATTAGTATAATTAATGATTAATACATCTATTGTTAAAAATGCTTGATTTTACTATGCACGAAAGTATCTCATTAAAGGTAACAGTGCATTTTTATTTATGAATAAAATCACACCTTCTTTAAAGAACGTGTTTAAGCCCAACCCCCAGATGTTTAGATTTTACTTCAAGATTTAGATAATTGAGGGCTGTACCAGAACGAATCCCGTTTTTTAAGCTAGATGGCTGCAAAGCTATAGTGTATTCACCTACCAGCCAGGATCCTTCCTACAGCAGCACGGGGTAATTTCGTCTTATCGAAGACACAGCATGAAAAATAAAAAGTCGCAGACTCTTTATCTCCCGGGAGGCTTCGCACCCCATCCATTGCACCCCGCAACCCCCCATACACAAAGCCAAAAGGGAGTCGATGTGAGTGATTTCAAATCGCTTCTTCGGATGAACTTCGCAAACGTCACTTTTCAGGAGGTCACATGCACCAGGGCCCCATCAGCACAAAAGGTGAATTCCAGTTTTGGAACCTACACTCCCCCCCCCACACATTGTCCTTCTCAGTTGCCGCTGAGCTGGCTGGATGTAACAGGCTACACTAGGAAGGGAATAAGAACAGAGCCACTTACATCCAATTTAATTTGCCTGTTTTCACGAGGAGCATTTAATTTAGAATCTAGCATCCACAGGCAGAAGAAGCCATTTGCGTTATTGAAGTGAGTAACGCAGTTTGAGGTTGATCTCCTACTGCGAACCACAGCCTTTCAGTCAGGATTCTCGGGAAGACTTTAGTCTTGCTCCCATTCCACCAGGTCAATGCCATTTATAGTGTTGTATGAGCTTCCCCTGCAAAACATTAAGTTATATGAGAGTAATCGGAAGTAGAACAGAATACCTATCCCTTTAGAGAATTAATACTTTCTGTATAGTTAAGGGGGAAAAAATACCTTTGTGAATATGGAAGAACAACTCTGTAAAAAACTGAAAAAAAACCTTTTGTGCCCAGAAAGAACACAGACTCTCTCAGTTCTCTTGTGGGAGGCTGAAAAAAGCATTTTGTTTTTACCCATTTCCCTTCTATGCCTTTGTTTAAATGACTCATAGCTCTTCGGGTTCATTAAACCAAGCAGAGGCGCTGTCCTTAGTGCTGCTGTTCTTGCCTGTCCTGTCAGATAAGGGTTACGCTATTGGCACGCGTGAGTTTATAATAAGGCCAGTGTAGCAGCGTGGCGGGTTACGAGGCCCAGCACTGCCACGCAACGGGACAAAAGAGCACGCCATCAGCGATTACATGACGGAGCGCACAAAAAGGACTCCTTTGGGGAAAACCGGGACCAAAGAATGAAAATGTACAAGGCCCTCAAACCTAAAATAGCACCATTTAACCCAGCAGGAACCTTCAGCACAGGGCTCGGTTCCACCACGTTCTCCCCCCCATTCTTGTCTCCCCTCCGTCCAGATGACTCACTAAACGACCCTCACTGTGGCTAACGAGGGTCGGCTGCATTTTGTTCACCTGTAGACCTCGATTTGGAGGACTCCATGCTAAAAAAACTATTAGTGACAAACAGGTCCAATGAGCTTAAACAACAACCAATACCATTCCATGATGGTTGACTAGCATTTATTCCTTCACTTGTAATTTATTCCTCTCCGGGGCAAAGGAAGTAAGAATAATGGGCTCACACTAAGTGGGTTATGCTTGTACCGTACAAAGAAACAGTAACGTCAGTGCTTGGCTAATTTACCGTGTTCGGGATGCCGAGGGGAGTATTACGACATGGAAAGGAGTCGGTAGGATTCTGCTCAACATTTCAAAATTATTAATATTTTATGAAAATACAGTGTCACCATTTCAGTGGAAGTGTTTTGACAACAAATTAATGTTGTGTGGAGAGTAACAACATAATTACGTCTAGTCATAGATGGCTCTTTCTAAACGTGCGTTCTTTTATTTAATAGCGTTTTATTGTTTCCAAAACCACTTTTTAGTTGTGAATTTTCCACATGCGTATACATTTCGTTCAGCTGGAGAATACATCCACCCTTGAGCAACAGATAAGCAATTCTGGCTCCCTGGGAGACCGCTCAAAACAAGAGCGATTAAGGCTGTTCTTTCCCTTAACGAGCCTTAATCCAGACATGCCTTTATTCCGGTTGATTTTTCTTGCTCCCGCGCCAGCACGCTCACTGCGAGGCATTTTCCTGGCACCACTCTTTGCGCAGAGATCTCCCACGACGTCGTGCCACAACAGCAGGCCTTGCCGCTGGTTCGGGCGCCTTGCCATCCACATCGGTGGTTGAGTCCTTCCATGCAGAAAGATGGATGACTCACAGAGAGTATCCTTCAAGGCCCCACCAAGGATCAGGGAGGGAAAGCTCAGATTGCTGTGGATATGATGGATGAACTTAACATCACTATCTGCTGTCTGAATGTTTGGGATATCTGAGGCTGAGTTTTTCAGTTTTCGAAACATACCTGAGTATGCTGCATTTATGCTATCCATAACTTGCGAACATTGGAGAGATGTTTGTTATTTGAATTATTGATTGTGTAACTGTCAAGTGTAAGACGGAGCGATGTTAACCTCAAGGCTTGATAACTAGAAAGCTTACGCTCTCCCAGTTCTTCTGCCCAGGACGGCTTGACATTCAATACTGGTCTTCTTCTTTACGTGTCTTATGCAGGCTAACCCAGTACGGCATATCAGCAAGGTCGTCAACAACACGGGAGGCCACGTCATGTGACATTAAGTTGTTAATTTTTCAGACTTTGCTATTTTCCCACTCAGGGGGGGCGACGACAAAGTCTCAAAGGCGCGATGACACATACTCGGAGACATGCCGTCTGACCGTAATTCCTACCATAAGGTCACCTGTATCACGTCGTAGGCAGTAACGTGAGGTGCCCTGCTGAATTTCAATGTCAACCATCACCCTGCACTTTAATTTATATTTTTCCACATAAAACGAGGGTCTGCCACATAATAAAAAATGATTACGGGTGTCATAAAATGTTTGCTAGCTCTCCGTAGGAGAAAGACAGCATTTCAGAGGTTTATTTCACGACTGTTGTCCTAACTAGAACTGCACCTGCATTCTACGATGCATTTAATAAGCGGCGCTGAACTGCTTACAGAGGCGATAGCCAACTTGTGACAAGATCTAACCTTTTTTTTCTGGCACGAAGCACAAACCACCTCCTGTGAGTCACACCTCCACACGCCGTAGGGCTGCATGAAAACAGGTCTGATTCTACTAATCGTGTTTCTACTGTTGCACAAGCCCTAAACATCTCCCCATAGATGTCAACCTAACCACGGTGAAAACAGTTGGGTGACGGAAAACTTGCATATTTCTGTAAAAACCGTAAGTCATGAAAATGCACAGCTTACGCTCATATATTTAGCTTTTTCACTATTATTATTGCTACAGAATAACACTTACAGTTAAACAGACCCTGAAAAAACATCAATTCGACCAATAATGTCAGTAACTGCAATCCAAAATCTATATTTTACTACCTTGGGTCACCCTGAAAATGTTGTTTATAACCTGGAAATGAATGCTGGAGGGGGCTAAAGAGAGTATCATATATTTTTTATGTGTATTCCGGTAAGCCTTCGCAGTAGGTAATATCTGTCACTGGGGTAAACTTTTTTGTTGGTTTTAACCACATTACAATAGTAGCAGAGACAAACGAATGAGTTCTGTGGGTAAAATGTGAGACTCCATACCTCTGACCTGCCGACGTTCCCTGTCTGCAGGCAGTGCTGTCTAGACTGAGAAAGACAAAATATAGTCTTTCTTACCTCACCTACTGTGGCTACTGCAGCTCCGGCAGTCTACTGCTCTCCGCACGTTCTGGTGCAGCAGACCTTTTCCATTAGAAGCCTCCTGAACATCCTGAATCTTAATGGGTTTTAATGCGCTCATCAAAGGTGACCTTTTTGTTAAGGGGGGGGGGCAATGCAATGACACTGCAGAAAGGCACTTCAATCCAGCCCATTAGAAAGGCCACTAAAGAAAACCCTGGAATGTCCGAGTGACTCTCCCCCCCCCCCACCCCTGGAGGTGATGCTTTTAAAAATGTGCGTGCATTTTGTTTATACGGCTCGGGGAGCGCAGTATGCCAGTTACAAAGCTAAAGGTGAAATAACGGCGAGCTTCATTAAACATTACGATCCAAAATAATAAGTGACCAGATGTCCGCAAGACGAATGATCCTGACTGTCGGAGCTCATCGCGGAAACACGGGCGCACGAAAGTAACCACCAACATCGCTGTGCCGGAGAGATTAACACGTAAACTGATAATCAGTTCGGAGACGCTGGAAGTTAGCACCAGGCATCCCAGAGTCCCATCTCCCCCAGGTGGGCAATGATTTCCCTGTCACAGCCAATTGGCCAGGCTAGGGCAGGGGGCTGGCGGCGGCGGGGGG
>JAODUD010000101.1:1186873-1197575 GCA_026784285.1 Stomatorhinus walkeri
GGCGGGGGACTAGGAAGGTCAGAAACAGCCGCTTCAGGAGTCCCAGAGCTAAGAGGGCCTGGAAAAGGTCATGTAGGATGGCAGTCAGCTCGTGTCACTCGTTATTGTCGCTCCGCCTGTTTTCCAGTAACTTGTTAGCCTCTGCTCTGGACGCGCTAATTATTCCGTGGTTTCAGCATGTCTGCTCCAGCAGATGCCCGGGTCATTACGTGCACACGTCACCCTCAGAGATTTGTTTTTCTATTCTCACCCTCACCAATTTTTCTCCACCCCGGCCGCTCCACGCTCTGGGTCCGTGTTGGCAAATGCCATGCTCTGATGCCCCTCCCCCCCCCCCCGGCACAGCAGCCTGGCAGCTAAACCTTTCTTCTGGGCAATTCTGGAGCACAGCAATGATGATAAATTGCACAGTGGCTGCAATTCCAGATCCCCCACCCTTCCTCCAGACGAGAGAGAAATGCCCCACGGAGCAGGCAGCCTGCAGAGGGAGGGGCTCGCGAGTGCTGTGCTCCCCATTTAATCCTCCTGACGTTTCAATAGCTCCCCCCTCCTCCCCCTGGACCACACAGTAACATGTTTCAGGAGGAAAATAGCGCACACACGTATTTATCATAACGTCCCCGGTCAAAAAAAAAAGCTGGTAAATTTCTGCTGGGCACAAGCATTTTTTGGTAATTCCCCCATTTTTTAAATGGATTATTATTTTAGGAAGGTGCTGGGGAATTGGCTAGGAATTGGTGACCAATGGGGCTACATTACTTAAATGGCTTTCCAGCTTTCCAATGTTGTTGTGGGGTGGGGTTCTTGGTGGTGGTGAGGGGGGTGTCTCCATATCTGAACAAACTCAGACTATGAAAAATGTGCCCGGGGGGGGCTACGCCACGTTCATAAAACAGCTTGCAGGAAATGCTACCATGGACAGGCTTGCGGGCCCAATATCGGTGGCGACACACGTGTGGCGAAAACACGACGGGCACCCGGGCAGGTCATGCCGCTGCCACTGAGGTGCACGGGCTTCTTCGTTAGTATATTTTGACCTGATTTCCCTTGTTGCATAAGCGGCCCCCAGTCCACAACCATGCACCTCTATTTCCCATAAATCTAATCTGCCTCTGCAGCAGTCTGGGTTTTCAACCTTTTTTTTAAAACAGGGATCATCAAAAGAAAGTAGGCCAGATCTAGAGACCCCCACTCATGTGTGATTTTATTAGCAACTAATGATGGGGGAGAAGCTTTAATAATTTTTGCTTTGGGGGCAAGGGGGAGGCTTTTAACAGCACGTTGCACGGCGCGTTACGTCAGTTTTTGCGAAGTGTTGCCGCAGCCCCTCAATCGCTGCCTTTTTCCAAATGTTTTTTCGATGCATTAAGTAAAGCTTTTCACGCTGATCCCGCGAACGATTATTCCCTTTAATCACATGACCTCCAGAGCCGCTCTCAGGTCTCTGGGGACCACCACTGCGTGCGTACCGGCTTCAATAGGATGCCCGAAGAAGAGACCGCTCAGCAAGGGTGGGGGAGGGAGGGACATCAGGATATCCTGCAGCCTTCTGCACACCCACACAAGTCTTAAATGAGGTCAGGGGTAACGGTGCTAACTGTGCACATACGACGAGGGAGCAGTCATCTAAAGACCGGCATCAAACCCCACAGTCTGTGATCTGATCCCTTTAAAAGAGCAGAAATGAGGACTCCAGGAATTAATTGGTAGGAGCATAGAACGTTCTTGATCCAATTTAGGGGGCTTCAGACGCCCGACTTGTCATCTCAGCCTCCCTTAAAAATAATTATTCTAAAACCATCTAGCGATTTGCTCTGTATTTCCGTATACAATTCATACCCTCTTCTTGGCAAATTTCATTGCGCAGGACCACCCCCACCCCCCCGTTTGTGTGTGTAGGGTGGTGTCTAATTTCTTTAGGGAAGCATCAAGTCGTAAAGGCACCCCTGGGTAGGAATCAAAAATCAAATATGAGGCCTGGGTAGGAATCGTAAATGAGGCAAAATCCTTGACAGACATGAGGTGCTGCAGATTCAGCACGGGGTTGGAGGACATGAGAAGGCATCGATCTCACTGGTGAATCTCCTGCTGTTGGCTGACCCACGGTGATGATGCGAAGGGCCAGTCCCCACAACAGGTAGCCCGACCACCTGCAGCCATTTCCCCGCTTAGCTCCCAATAACAGGCGCCGTTGGACGCGCTCACGGGAGACAAAGTTTCCAAAGTCACGCCGGTGCCCTCAGGTCGCGTGTGTAAACCCGGGGAGCTTCTGGAAAAATCCTACAAGGCTCTTGACAGGTTTTCTTGTTCTTACAGACTTTAAAAAGCAAATAGTGGATCAGAGTTCTGGGGGAAACGTTGAGGAAAAATTAGGAGCAGTAAGTATGGCCTGGGTGACACATTAAGTAGAAGGAGGAGAAGGTGTCTGTAGTAACAAGGCTGCATGAATGTTAATGGCCTCTTTCACCACCAGGATTAACCACCACAATTAAAGGATTAACAAAAAAGAACCTTGATTTTCTTGAAGGGCAGAGCTTCTCTAAAAGGATCTTCCAGGTGCATCAGACATTAGCACATTAATACAACAATTCATTACTTTACTTTAAATAAACTCCTTATATCGTTATTAACAGTCAAATAAAAAAAAATCGATTTAAAATCAGTTATTTCACAAGCATTATTTTATAGCTAAAATACAAGTGCATTAGACTAAGTCGTTGTCTAGAAGGAGCTCTTGAAATAAAGAAAGAAATTATATTAATTTGTAGTATTTAGATTAGTTAATATAATGTGGATAGGCAAGATTACAATATATAAATTACATTTATATTACACTTTCATTATTATTACATTATTACAATAATCATGAATTTATGCAGTAAGTGCAAATCATTGTCTGGTTAATTCATTGAATGATTAGTTGATTTTATATTCATAGGAAAATATGTAGCACCTCCTATCAAAACAACGGAAGAAGTGACAAGCTGGAGTGACTCCCCAGCACCCAGAGGCTCTATCTCTCAACAACCCAATGTTACCTAGCATCTTACTCTAAAAGACAGTCTTGCGGCTGCTATACGTGACATTAGCATCGCTCCGCTAATCAAGGTGTTGCTGATTAAAATGCACCGCTCCTTCTCTTAAGGGGTCTCGAGCAATGGTTAAAAATAACGAGGCGGCATGTCGAAATATAATTGGGCCTGCCGTGATTCATTTAGACAGCTCCATGTTAAACGGCTGTGTGGAAAGTGAACTGAAAAGGTCCCTGGATGAAAAGATTTAGCATTTAGCATCGTTCTCACAAGGTGGTGGCAATCAGGTGTCTCACAGAATCATGTCGTCACTTAAAGAGATCTAAAGTGACTGATGCATATCTTAACGCATCATACAAAAGTAAAGTTAAATTCTGCCCACACCCAGGATTTCACAGGCAAAACCTGTTGGATTAACTAAGTAGATTTTAGCTAACGTGAACATGTGAAGTTATATGTGTGTCTGTGCGCACATGAGTGTAGAATATGCTCTCTGCTCTCACACTTGCGCTGCTTTCAGCAATGTCTCAGTCTCTTTCGCCTGCGATGGTCCACTCCAGACACCATGATGAATGGTCTCTTCAGAGGCGATCTGCGCTTGCCATCTCAGCTTCTCTCCCCTCCCTCTGAAAGACCTTGAGGACGGTCTTCCTCCTCCGGGGTCAAGAAACAGCTGTCGACAGCTAGCGGCCTCATGGCAAGTCGGTACCAAATCACCACCGACGGGGAATGGAGGAGTGTTGTACACCCCCGGGCAAAGGCAAGAGGCGTGCGTCTCTGCTGAGCGGACAGGCCGTGGATGGCAACCATGCTGGTTCCAAGTCATTGGTCAAGTGGGACTTTAAAGACCCCATTGACCGTAGGCCCTTAAACCTCAGGGTAAGAGACACACGCTTGGGTCTGGAGGGCAGTTAAGATTGGGTAAAGGAGGGTTAAGGTTGGCACCCTGCTCATAACTCATCAAAGCGGGCAATATTTTGGCCAACCAAAAGTGGGGGCCAAAACAGGACCACTGACTGCAAACAAGGCCGACTGGTCCAGCCTCGGTGCTCAGGCAGCCCGACCACACGGACATCATATCAATTCACAAAACATGTGTGCCCTTATACTAATGGCAGCATGACAAGGACTTAAGGGGGAGAAATTAATTTCTTTGCTTTCAGACACCTGTAATGCATAGTATCTATGAATACCACAAGAAGACAGATTGGGAGTGTTAGTATTGATCTTTGAGCAGCATTATAACTGAGAAAGTCCCACTCATGACATAATAATAAAAATTATATATGTATATCATGCCAAATGTATAAATGTATGTTTAAATGTATCATAGGAACGATAACGATAAAAAGTGTGTGTGTGTGTATATACATGGCCACGTTTTACGATTTAGCTAAAACAAAGGAGCTAATTAGTAAAATATGGCCACAATTCAATACATTCTGGGAACGAATTAGTAAAACATGGCTAAAATTATATATCATTTTTATCATTTCATGAGCAGGGCTCCAAAATAATTGGTCCCAACAACCGTGGAATAGGATGAGCAATAAAAGACTGGCTTTTGAAAACATGCAATATGTTATCTGTGCGTGTCACGTCTCATCGAGCAGAATGCTATTGTTGAGTGGGTCTTGGTGCTGTTGCTGTAGGATGCGGATGAGGGTTTCGGGGTTGGGGAACACACACGCTCTGCTTCAGGCTGGGAGCCGCCACAGGCTCGCAGTCTGTCAGCTTTGGCCGTATTCTAGGATACACTCTCTGGGGACAACATTTAGCATGTGACGCGGATGAATATTGTTTTATGTGTTTTGTCTTCCTAAGGATAGGAAAAAAAAGCCGTCAGAGGTCCGCTCTCCAAGCCGACTCATTTTGGTCTTCAGCTCACCTTAGCTGACTTACCACAAAGGGCATAAAACACAGGAAAAATACCCTTGAAGATTACGAATTTACGCTACTGTGAAAGTGCCCAAAGCCTTTAATTGTATTGCAAGAATGACAATTAAAAACATCTTCATGGCTTATTGGTGCTAAAACACAATGTTCTAACAGAGGTAAGTGACCCATCGCTGTAGTAAATATTTCCATAAAAATTTTCCTCATGCCGCGACTGACACATAAATGTTTTTAGGGGTTCATCCTCCTTTTGTTAACTCGAACAAAAAAGGCTCACTTCTGCTATAAGCACAAAAAGAACAGAATAATTCCCATGGCAACGGTCAGCGCGGTCACGTTTCCGTGCTCGGAAGAACGGTGTTTGTAGTTTGATTCGTTTCTGTTAATTGAATCATCGTTTTATCTCCATCTCTCATTACCTCTCAGATTTTTTTTCCATTGAAGATAACGGGTCGGCAGATATTTCCTGGTACCTCCTTTCTTTGTCTGCCTGAGTTGCTATGTTAACTTTCACCCTTTTTTTGTAGACGCGTGCCCAGAGCAACACTTTCTGTGCCAACGAGAAGACTGTAAAGGATGATTCTGGCCAAGATGGAACGGAACTCACTAAAAAGAATCCAACAAGAAAGCGATGACTTTGATCTCCACACCTTTCCTTCCTCTGTTGACATAGCTGCCAGTAGGCATGCAACACTGATATTATTATTAATATTTATCTATCCTGTGGGACATACAATTGCATAAACAGGGTCACCCCAACCCATGGTGTAATTTGGGGTTAGGGTCCTGCTCAAGGTCCCAATGATGGCATCACTTCCACCGACTCTGGGATTTGAGTAAATGTCTTACCAAAGGCCCGGTATTCTAACCCGCTGAGCCACACGTCGTCCCCAGCAGACAGACCGCCAGGCTCCCAATTTGCATTTTCTTTTTCCCAAATGTCGTCACCGCTGAGAGAACAGTTAACACAGCCTGCTTGACCGCACAGGAATTAATTAGTGGTGATGCAGGCAGATGAGGCCTGTTTGTCACCTTGTGAGGACCCAACCTGGACATCCCAGAACGTTCAAAAATATTTAGTGATGACCAGAGTAGCAGAGTAAACATTTAGAAAGAGAAAACATACAAGTAACAACAATTTATTCATAAAGCTAGTGGGAAAAATATCTCTGACACACATGCCTTTAATTGCCTGGAAACACTATAGGCAAGTTGTACATCAGCTGGCAGTTGAGGTGAAACAAACTGAAGAGTGATGTTAAGGGCTTTGTGAGCAGAGATCTTCTCAGACTGTCCTATTTCCCTCATGGGGTTTGAACAGGTAAGCTGTTGACCTTGAAGGCCAACAGAGACCACGCTCGGCCACTTTCCGTCACAGCAGTGATGTTCTCTAGGTGAAAATTCCCCTCTTGGTGGCTGTAAAATTCAGCAGGCTACTTGGCATCCTTATTTCATGGAACAGGCTCCAGGAACAGAATAGGAAACATACTGTGTACTGCCATACACTGGATACACAATTACAGAAGACTGACAGAGAATGGATTGATGGATGTACAGGTAGATCACATATTTATCTAAATCTAGTTATTAACTTTGTATACAGCCAAAACATAATCAATATCAAAAACTCTATTTAATTTTTCCCTCTCGAAGAATATACCCAGGCATCATTTTCTATTCGCACACAGTGTATTAATTCTTGCTCAGAGCTATGTTTTAAACAGATACACAATAATGGAGAAAAATGAGCAACAAAAACATCCAAACTGCAGAACTGTCCCCAGTACAGCAGGAATATGTTATTTGTTCCTATTTCAGTCAAACAAAATCAAACACGATCAGGCAGAGACGGCAATTCAAGTTGTGTCTGACCTCCTCAATGTGTAAGCAGATAAAAACATCGTTAAACTTTCAGCAGCAGTACCGGCTTCTTCAATGGAAGACTCACATTTCATTTTTATTTGGTGGCCGAAATATTCATATGCTCACAACTTGCTAAGGAATTTTACACGTTAAGAGGATGCGAGTTAAATTATTGATATTGGTCTGCGGGTGATTAAAGAAACATACATATTCCGCAGAAACTGGGCAAACTGGATTTCCAGGCCCATCTCCATAGACCCGCTTTTTTTTTTCCAGAAGCACAGCTTGTTATTCCGCGATAACACACATCTTCTTGTCTCCCTTATCATTTAATGTGTCGACCGAGTCATTTTTCCCCATTATGCTGACTTGTGTTACACGGCGCCGGCAGCGTCTTAAAAGGAAACTGCAAACATGCTTAGATTTTAACAGTCGAGACGATAATTGGATCGAGATTCATTTTATTCCCCATTACTGCAATTAGATGGTCAAAGGGCATTATCTGTCTGAGGAGCAGCGTCAAGTAACCATGATTCTTCATATTGATTTCTTCCACTGGCTGATCTTTCCCAGTAGCGTGTCTGTTTTGCTTTTCCAGTATCCCGAATCTCATATAGCTTCTCCCCAACCCCTGTCCATCCCTCACGAAGGAATTCTGCAGATCAATCCACCTCTCACGGTCCTGCTCACAGTCGGGCCCGCGGCTTTTCCACAGAACCGGGTAACTATTGACAGTATGAATTATTCAATTTGATAAATATTCATATACAAAAATTAAATTAATCATATAATCGTAATTATATGGATTGGGAAGCATTAATCTGATGAATTCTGTGCCTTATTAATTTAAAATACTTTATTAAAATGTAAATGAAAGGTGTTAAAATGTAGTCGTGGGAATGCCTTTATTTTGGGGGGGGGGGGGGCTATAATGCCTGGAATATTCTAAATTTAATTTCTGTGGGGGTAGTGGACCAACCTTACACAGAAACATCCTCAAAATCCAAATTAGACCAGCACATATAAACTAATGCAGCTTAACCATCACATCTTCCACCTGCTGACCCTACTGGGCGACATACTGGGCGACACCCTGGATGAAAAACCAGTCAATATAATGCAGCTAATTCCCCTTAATATTGCTGTCCAGAACAGCATGAACTTTGCTGTGTTCCCTGTAAATCACAAGTTTTACAGGGTAGAAGAGAATACATTAAGAATCTTAAGTAATGGTTAGCTACAACCAAAATTAAAGTATTCACCTAAGTAAGATGAACTTCATCAGCAGTTCAACACAACTCCAGTAATAATGGAAGAGGCATATGCAGTGATACCTCCACACCTCCAGGGGGCAGATGACAGATTCAGCTATTATTCCACACTTACATGGACACCCAAAGACTTAGATGGCATGTTGATCTCTATCTGATCACTGTAGAACAATACATTTCTGATCTGTGTCTGTTTGTTAGCTGCCCCATACATCCAAGGCCAATTGATTTCCCTTTCAGAAATGAGTTCAAAAGCATAGAAAGTTTCCATAGTAGAGCAGTAAATAATTCAGCAGGTCAGGAACATGGGGAATAGTGAAACCCGCAAGCCGCCCGACTCGCCTAATAAACAGCCTCAGTAATGTCTCACTCGCTGTTTGGTATTCTCCATAGCTCTGCTCAGCCCCAAGGTGCGTGGCAAGGACATCTGTCACTTTCCCTGGAATACCACGTCACACTGACACACGCAGGGAAGGAGTGGTGCCCCAGAGCTGCCGCGAGAGTCCAAACAAACTAGTCCAGTGCCCCCAGGCTCTTTGTGAACACAGAAACGCTTCAGGGCTTTGGAAGGGGTAAAATTGTAAGTGAGACTGTGTCCCTCTTTTTCCCATGATGCCGTGCAAAGAGAAAAGATGAATTCCTAGAGGGCACGTCCGTCATATCGCCACAAACATGAGCCCATTACAGTGTCCTGATAACCGAAGAGCTACCTGTCACCCTTTACTCATTATTCAGTGGAAGGAGTTGTGCCTGCAGACATCTGTGGTGTGCAAAAGTTAGTGCCCCCGGAGGAGGCAGACCAGTCTCTTTGGACAGGTGGAAGGGCACGGGTGTCTGTGACAAGATGATGGGCTCTTTAATGAAAATGCCCTTCATCGACCTGCCCGCCTGCCACCTTGCCAGCTGTCGTCCCGAAAATATCGCTGTAGACAAATACCCTCCCCCGATCGGCTCCTTGAAAAGATCCAGCTTTGTCCTAGCAGTGTGCAGCAAGTGAAATGGTTTACCATGAAATTATGGAGAAAGGAGCAGGCAGGAGGCGGTGGTCCTGGGTGGCAGGGGCAAAAAAACCAGAGGGCTGTAGAGCAGAAATTTGTTACATTTTGAAAGAAATGGATTCGATCCCCTTTTGTAGCATCTTAGTAATTCTGTTCTGGGGCTCATGGGTGAGCGTCAATGATTTGTCTGTAAAAGCCGTTAATTCACAAAGGTCTTGAATTTCAAGCAGACCTCACGCCTAACGAGACAGGATGACACCGGAACGTTCCACACCGAAAGCTCTCTGTTTTTGTTAGATGATCAATAAAAAAAAAACCTAAGATATAAATGGTTGGCATGAACTGTCTCAGAGAGACTCTGACACATAAAAGCCATCAGAGAGCCCATAATTCACCAGCCAGTGTTATCAAACAAAGACACCGTGAGTGCGATTTCACCACTTGGCCGGCGAGAGACACAGTACTCCCTTAGTGCATTGTTAACTTTTGGAAGTTTCCAAGTTTATTTACTGTATACTTTACTATTGGTTGCCCTGTGGTTGACTCTGCACCTAAAATCACCATAGAAACAATTCTTTGGATTTACCATCTGCCCCCACTGGAGCTATTTAATATCCACTTTTGAATAATAAAACACAGACTGTACAGTGTAGGTCCTGACCTGGAAAACTGCTGGTGTAATCAACTCCAGTCACGTAAATACAGTGACAAGAAATCTGCTTCCTTTTCATTTGTTTAAGGTGACAGCTGAGCTTTGAGAAGACGAACGGTGCGATTAAAATAGAAACGGCAAACTGGGAGAGGCGGTGTAATCAGGGGGAGGCTGAAAACATCTGAGAATAAATTGGGTTTGAAGGCCTCGCCGACAGCATGACTGAAAAGGCGTCATGCTCAGGACTGGGATGAGAAAGCCAGCATGGGAAAGGAGAAGTGCCATGAAAGTTAGTCACACCCAACGTGGAAAGCGTAGATGCCCTTTGCCGAGAAATTCATTTGACCCCACCCCCAAGCACCCAGCGAGATGCCTCCCCTTGGAGTGTGCGTGTACGGTCAGCGCAGCGTGAAATAGGGGCTAATTGCTTACTTCTGAAAAGGTGTGTGGGGTGGGGGGTAACTGCCATCTCCCAGACGATGTGAAATGTAGCATGAAACGTAAAAGCTAACACGGCCTTCTGCTTGCCCGTGGAAGCGGACCTTTCCTGAGGCACGCCACGACAATTCGTGACCGTTTGCCAGAAAACGAGGAGTTGACGACGCCTTCCGAGAAACTGGAAAAATCTCTCGCTCAGGCTGAAGACGATTTGACAACGCTCCACCGAAGCAGCGTTTGGAGGGACGTACAGTGTGTTTACATCCCTTCAGTTGGGACACAGTGATGGCACCATGCATTGGTGCATGCAAACCTCAAAAAAGGAATATATAAAAGATTAAAATTGTAATAAATTGGTACTGAGGACAATGGAAGAATTTACACAGGAAGTAATTCACACCTAGAACGGTCCCATGACGCAAATCAAATGAAAAAATAACCATAGTATTCTTAGCAACGATGGTACCACGGTAAAAATAGTGATGCTTTCAGACCCAATGGAGTGGGGGGGGGGGGGGGGGGGGGGGGGGGGGGGGGGGGGGGGGGGGGGGG
>JAODUD010000101.1:1210866-1230007 GCA_026784285.1 Stomatorhinus walkeri
AATTTATGCAATTGCAATGCCTTGATTTTAGTAAGGTTAGTACACAGTCATAGCCATAAATGCAATGGTACTAATTACTGGCATAATTTCTTTCGGTGTTTCGGTTTTCGGCCTTCGGCCTTGGTTTCCTCTTTTTTGGTTTTCGGTTTCGACCAAGAATTTTCATTTCGGTGCATCCCTAATGCATACCCCATAATATTCCAAATGGTGTTGCGGTCAGTAGTGTGAACACAAATGGATATTTAAACAATACAGTTTATTAATCATAAATTCATGCACATACACACTTCACAGGTGAGACCCTCCCCCCCCCCCCAGCATGGTACACCAGCTCAAAGTGTGCCTTCCCATAATCCCTCAGGCTCACAGAAACGAGTCTTAAAAAAGCCTTGCTAAAGATCTAGCCACAACTATAAAAGGGAATCACATGTTCTCCAATCAGAATAAACATGTTGTTGTGTGTATGCTTGCATACTTCCAACGTTTGGTTGGAAAACTGAGTGAGACCACAATTTTAACAGAGAACGCAGACCCCCGCAGCTAAAATCAAACCGGTTCCTGCGTGAAGGTCGGTGCTCGGCGCCGATCAAACCACGATGAGCATCGGACACGTGGAAAATGAAAGGGCCCCGTGACCGCAGCACAAAGAACAGATCACACTGCCAGCAATCGCTCCAATAACGGGGCGCTACGCAGCATATACCATCAATCATTTATTAAGGCACAGTCCCGACAGACGGGGCGCGGCGGCGTCCTCGGGCATTCATATCGCTATACATTAAAACCCGCGTTCAGCGGCGCCTCTGCTAGCTGCCGGCGTGGTTATGGATTAGCTGGGCCGAAGTAGATTTACAGTGTGACGGAGACTGTGAGGTAGCTTCAAGACACGCCGCTGTCGCATCACTGTCGCATCACTGTCGCATCACTGTCGCCACAGTGGAACCTAAAGCGGTTTCGGAGCCGGGGAACCCCTGACAGGAGAGCTTGCTGTTCTTAGCCATCGCTGTGCATCCTGGGTAGGGAGACTTTCTTTGTCGCTGGGTCCAAAAAGGTATCTCTTTAAGGAGAAATAAGCTGCTAGGGATGACTCTCCTGCTGAGACGGGAACTGCATGGACTGTGGATAAAGCACAGGACAAGACAACCCAGAAGCTGATGCATCAAACATGGAACGTGGGAGTGTTACTTACGCAAAAATTTTCTGAGGGCAGAATGAAAGATGATTGGTTGAGAGAGACAACCAATCAGATTACAGAGGAGGTAGGTCCAAGCAACTAGAGGAGGCAGGACTAACCAAACATATGCCTTGGTCCCTCCTCATCTAGTTGTTTAGACCCCCCTCCTCTACAATCCAATTGGTTATCTTTCTGAGCCAATCATTTTTTGTTCTGCTCTCAGGACTTTTTTAAGTACAACTCCCATGAGCCCAGACATGACCACAGGCTGCACAAAGAGACAAAATGATCCATATATTGATAAAAATGCATGAATCACGCCCCCAGCCATAATCCTAGGCGATTTAGGCCCCAAAACGTGAGGTCTGTAAACACGCGTCATAGATCAAAACGACGAGGCTCAGACGGAAGGCCGATCTGTGCGGTAAGCCGGCTTCGCCCCGATCGTTAGCGCGCTCATTAGCACCAAACGAGGGAGGCACGCCCTCTACGTTAACTTGTATATTAAAGTAATCAGCCGGCTTTTCCGACTCCTGGTGCCAGCTCTAACTGACAAGATGGCAATTATGCGAGAGGCATTTTTCCGCCCCGGCCCACGGCGGTGTACTTCACATAGAGGGCAGAGAGAGCGGCCAGTCAGGCCCATATTTTTCTGGTTAAAAAGTCCATCCCTGATCATTTCTGTCATTTGCTGTGCTTTGGCCGAGATTTTTACAGCTCGACTCCCATCTGTTCAGACAGAGCGTTTCCCCCACTGAGTAAATGTGTCCCTGGTCAGGTGTAAATAACCCTACTTACGGAATTCAGCACTCATACACAGGCCTTCCTAATCCTATCCCTTTTTCATTAAATTTACAGCATCTACAAAGCAGGACTTCGTAATATGAGGGTGAGGGAAAAAATAACATTTCATGATGATCTTCTGAATGAGTGTGACGAAACAATGGCGTGGGGACAGAAAATCCCCCATGAACCGCCTGAATGCAGCTGCAAATCCAACCAGCCTTAAGGCAATCTCCACTACGCTGGGCCTTTCCGGAAAGAGAATCCAGTGAAAAGAAGCAGGCAATGGACTGTTCAACTCTGTAATTGCATAATTGGATTATTAATATTATTATGACTTTACTATTCAGAGTCCCAGTTTGGTGGGATTTTATTGAAGTGCGGCAATCTGTAGTGTTATAAGACTTCAGAAACGGAGTTGACTCTACCTGGTCTTCAATACTCTGTTGAATGGGGATGGGTTGCCTCTACCTTATCTGGAATCCTCTTTTGTCTGGGAAGAAAGCAGCTATATTCCAGGGTGGAAGGATAAGCTTATTAGGGCACGATGGCTGCTGTAGTATTTTGTGGGCCCCACGAGGGCCCTAAGCTCCCGTGGCCTGTCCCCAGTCGAATACCTCCAGACAAGGTGACAGACATCCCCCCCCACGCGTCCAACAGGATTTGCATTATTAATCTTTATTATGGCAAAGCCTGGGACTCCAAGGAGTGTGACAGCCAGCGATACGCATGGCCAGTTCATTACTGGCAGCTCCACGGGTGGTGGGATTTACGGTGAGATGGACCCAGCACCCAGAGCCCCTTCCTGTCGCATTTTAATAGGCGGCAGAATCATGTCTCACGCCGTAAAACCGTCAAGTGCTTCCGAGCGGCTTAAATGATCACCTCCCGTCAATCTCTCCATCACGTCTCTATCCCTCCACTCTACGCTTGCTCTCGGCCTCCCAGCAGTTTCGTCGATGGCTAACATACGTTCATACCTATGCGGAAATAATACGTATTTTGTCCACTTTCAACCAATAAAAATTCAAATTTCAATGAATAATGCAGCGTTTGACAAAATAAACAGCACATTAAAAACAAAACAATCAAGTAGCTGTGAAAAGCTAAAGCCCATTTCGGCAAGTAGCGTTAGCATGGGCTGAGGGCATTCACTTTGATTTACCATCCAATCATTTTCGCCGGCAGTCTAGACCAATCAGCAGATCGCTGGCTAGACCGAGTCACAAAACCTCACACGTTGCTACACTCCGCCAGCACTGTGTTTGTCGAGGTGCTCCATCTTCCATGGGACCCCCGCCCCCCTCCAATCCGCCTGATTAATTCCTCCAAAGGGGAACGAGTGACACATTTCTGGGTATAATTTACAGGCTGGGCCCCTGGGCCCCTCGAACCAGGCGGCTGGTTTGTCTAAGACACATAAATCGATGGACAGTTGAGGCGCGGCCACGCTTCAGACACAAAGGATTTCACTCGGCAGTAATTAGAAGACGCTCCGTCCTCGGGAAAAAGAATGAACGACACTGGATTGGTGGAGTAATCAGAAGGAACCACGAGTGGAGAAATTACTCTCCTGTAATGCAGTGATGGTCTGAAGAGGTTAGAATGTTTTTGCACGTTCTGTAGGCACCAGCTATCAGTATTTCGAGCACATGTCGTATTTATTGTGTCGGCACTCACTCCAAGACAGAGCGAAATTCCCCTTTTTAAACACCTGGTAATAAACAAGACAATAGACAAACACGCCCCCCCCCCAAACCCCCGTAACCGTCCTGGCCTCATCCATCAGCCCAAAGACGCTTTCAACTTTGCGCTAAATGTCAGCCGTGGAGTGTGATGTGAAAATGGCCGGAAAATGGCAGCCAGAGGGAAAAAAAACCTTTCACCAAACACCCACCCCCCCCTTCCCATCACCCCCATCCATCCACCGCCCCCAGTCTCCACCATACCCACTCTAGATAGACAGAAACTAAATAAATGGCAAATCTGCATCTTACCCGTACACATTTTCTACGTGTGTAGCATACACTCAGAGGGGAAAAAATATCTGTGGCAGACTGACCGCTGCTCTTGTCTCTGCTGAAAACGGGAAAGTACTGTGGCTTTCACATGGGATAACAATGCAGGCAAGAGAAAGAGGTTCTATTATTCCTGGTCCCGGCAGAAACAGCTCCACGAATACAAAACGAGAGTCGTACGCAGCGCCCTGGCACGTTGCTCGTCACTAAGGCGTCGCTCCAGTGCGACGCTGGATTCTATTAACTGCAGGGGGACTGAAGCAAACATTTGCTTTGATTTAACATAATTGTGTCTCCCATAAAATGTCCTTTTCAACACCCTGTACGAATGGAGCCGAACATGATAGAATGTCACTAGGAAATGTGTTTATAGATGTGTATATGCAGATTGTTTACATGGGGGGGGGTAAAAGGTGGTTTACTCAAAAGGAGAAATAACATTTATAAATGTAGTAAACCACGATCGCTAAAATCGCCGTGTCCTTCAGAAAATGGGCCAAACCGGCAGCAGGCATCCAAAATGACTTAATTGGTTGAGTCGTTATCATCATCGCTAATTGATGCAGGCCATTATGCGATCCTGTGACCCACTATGACTCACGGTTTGCTAGTATTTTACTGGGCTGGGAGAGAATTTGTAGTGAAAAGTACTTGTCACACAGGAACAAAAGCAGTTAATATTTCACACTGTCATAAGTAATTAATAGCCCGTAACACCCCCACATGAAATCGCAGAACATAAATAAAGCTCTTCCAAGTACAGTCCGGGTGTTTACCATTGTTATGACGAGGAATATCGAGCCGAACGGGCTTGTAGAGAAACCTCTGCCGGGTCAGCACACTCCCAGACGCCGTCAGCTCCTTCCTCAGCCCTCCGACTTCTAGTCTTTGATTAATTGTTACTTGGGCCAGTAGGCCAGACCGAAACCGTCCTGCAGGCTCCCAGTGGCTTAGCCGTTAGCAGCCACTTTGCTGCCGCCGGCCGGCCCTGAGAAACCGGCTCCGTTCCAGGTCCGGTTTTCGGCAGGTGCAGCCGGGAAGGGTGCAGGGTACCTGGGGGCCACCTGCTCAAAAGAGCCATGCATCTCTGCCAGCATGGTACACACCCCGTCCAATTAGCGATGCTACTGTTAGCCCTCCCCCAGCAGCCGGGCCACAACAGGGAGGAAAAACCCAATGATAATTATTAGCGTGATATTTAAGCAGCCACTGTACACTGCAATACTTCCACGGTGTCTGCAAAAGCAGATCTTTTGATTTAAATTTTAAAAAATGGCAGATGCTAATCAAGACCTAATGAGAAATAGGTTTGCCACAATTGTAAATCTCTTCAAATTTTTAGCTCACTGCTTGCAATTTATAAGGCTGACAGGTAACACCTTACTTAATGTTTTTAGTAATTTATAAACACATTCATAACAAATAAAAAGGCATTCATAAAGCATTATAAACACTGCAATAAATATTCAACAAAAGGCATAATACATTAAATCCATGTATATTATGCATTATGAATGCTTTATGAATGCTCTATGAAGCTCTCATCTATAATGCACTATAGATACTTTTATAATGCATTATTATGGTGGGTATTAAGGTATTAAGGATGCTTTGTACTGCATTACAAAGGTATCTATAGGGCATTGTAGATGAAAGCTTCATAAGGCAGTTATAATGCATAACAAACATGCCTATAATGTGTTAGGCCTTTTAATAAATATATATAGCCATGTTGATAATGCATTATGAATGCATTATAATGCATTATTCATGTATTTTTTAATTACTTAAAACATGGCCTTAAGTAAAGTGTTACTGACTGACGTTTTACTGAAATGAATCAAGGTGAGCACCTCGCCCAAGGGTAATGCAGCAGCGTCCTTCCAGGGCAGTGAATCGGCAGCCTCCAAGTTGCGAGTTTTTGTCCTTAAGCCTGGGGTCTCCGGAGGCCCCGGACTCAGCGTTTAGGAAGCACAAGGGCTGGCTCATAGATAAGCCCCAGCCCATTGTCATGGTGTGCTAATTAATTACGGCACCGCAGCACTCATGATGAAAACATGGCGCAGATGGGCTCCAGAGTGCAGCTCAGGGTCATTAAAACCCGCACACAAAGGAGGGGGAACAGTGTCAATCTTCCAATGTGGGCGGAGACAGACGTGAGCCGCCCCTTGCTATTGGATGTCCTCAGCCGCCCCTTGCTATTGGATATCCTCAGCCGCCCCTTGCTATTGGATATCCTCAGCCGCCCCTTGCTATTGGATATCCTCAGCCGCCCCTTGCTATTGGATATCCGCAGCCAGCTTGTGGCTGTCCTGCACTGAGCAGGGTAAAATGTAGTATGGAAGAGGACAAAAAGACAACACGTTGATGGTGTGCCAATTCACTTGAGGGGCGGGGAGGGGGGGGGGGGGTGGTCCACCAGAAAACAAAGGTTAAGTGGCCACCTTGAAGAACAGAAAAGAAAAAAAAAACCCAGATCATAGCTGGCGGCAGTAAGCAAGACCTTGATGAGATGCAGCACAGCATCGAGGGAGAGGAGATTTGTACATTCAGTGACTGTTACAGATCAATTCACACTAAACTGGGGAGAATTACTATTATTACAAAAAAAAAAAAAACTTGGCAATGAGAAGGAAAAAAAAAAAAAAACCTTCCACCCATGAACAACGCAAATCAATTTGTGCAGTAGGAGATTACCTCACAAATGCAATCTGTCATTAGTGTCTCACACCCCGGCGTACGCCTGCCCTCTTTGCCGTTTCCTACGCAAGTCAGCCTCTCGAACGATGCAGCAGGGAGCAGAGGGCGACAAGTCAGAAGAACACAGCACACAGGCGGAGAGGCAGCGGCTATGAGGCAGCGGCTATGAGGCAGCGGCTATGAGGTAGCGGCTATGAGGCAGCGGCTATGAGGCAGCAGCTATGAGGCAGCGGCTATGAGGCAGCGGCTATGAGGCAGACATACTATACCCACGGGCGACCAAACTGCAGGGGGCGCACAGTGGACCAGACTGCCGGCTTCAATACTACAGGGATGGTTATCGGGGAATAGGAGCACAGAAGAGTGATTATCCAGCCCCCGCACCGTTGCAATTGGGGGGGCCATGCAGTGCTCGTGAATGGCGGGCTCTCACTCACAGTTGTGTGAGTTGAAGGAAACTCGCTGATCAATTATGAGGGTATAGAAGAGCTGAATAGTGCCTTGATGAGCAAGCCAAGCAAACTGGAATAGGTTAATCAGCAGCAATCCAAAAACAGGTGTTGGACATTTTCTACCCCCCCAACCCAAATTATATGATCATCAGAACTGAAGACCAAGGCATTTAATTAAAAGGGATGTCCCAGTCTCCTTTCTTTTCCCCCCGCAAATGCTGTGAAGCAATACTGATTGCGTCGGTTCACCGAGAGCAAATTGCTTTTTCTCAGAACCCGTCTGAAGAGATTTTCTGGGGGGGGTTGGAAGGTGGGGTGCGAGTTATCACTTATCATAAGAGCCCCATGATGATGAGCATAATCCTCAAATCTTCCTCTTGGCTCTTTGTGGTTAATGTGTGTGTACGATTGGCTCAGGCAGAAATAAACGCTCAGACCAGAGGATTTTGGGAATCGACCTCATGCCGTACGCCCACTCCCTCGGAGTAAAGCCCATCCCTGCAAGACTAATCCCAGACGATGGCAATCTCATTTTTGTGCATGTGCCTCATTGGTTTGGGATGGAAATAATTTTACCCGCCATGACCTACAAAGTAGAAGAAGTCAAACAGGAAAATTGAAATCAATTCCACCACATTTTCATCCAAATGCCCATCTGTGCTTCCAAGTGGATTCTACTCATTACAGTAATAAATTAAAACTCTCAAGCTCTAGAAACCCCACAACAAAAACCAAACCTTGTTTTCTTCCCCAACGCATGTGTTTATTTGGCATCTATTATCTTTAGTAGAGCCCACTAACCAGTGAGTCAAGTAACCATCAAATGCAAAGTAGACTCGCTAATTCTTTGAAGGAGCTGCTTGATACATCAAACGGTATCAATATCCTGTCACCGTATTCCTGCACAATATTCTCTTTAGAAAAACACTGAGATATGGTCCAGCCATTAAGCAGCAGGTTCCCCAGAACATTACATGGCAATCTTTAAAGTTCCATAAAGTCGACTCAGCAGGAACGGAGCAAATCAAATGGCAGTCGGCGACGTGTTCGACTGATGACTATGGAGTGTGCGGTATCGGGTAAACCAGTATGATGCAGAAGATGCCAACCCTGAAGTGAAAGATCTGACGACAGAACGGGAAGTAAATCTCTGCGGAAAGTTCCCAAAAGACCCCAAACGTCCATGTGAATCTTGCCAATAACCTTTTCCTGAGGAAATCAGGTTGACCTTAAGCGGTTCTCTGGGTGGAAAGCACCTCCTAAATAATTATTACAGATCATTTTATACAGTATCTTCAGGCCCGAGGCAAATGCAGGGAGAGCAGGCTAGCAAAGGAAAAAGAATCGTAACAGTGTTGAAATTAGACTTGTTCAATTAGGCAGTCTGCCACATTCTGGCATTTGCCAGAGATTTATGCCTGTATTCATTTGGCTGAAATCGATTCCAGTACCAAGTGATTGACAATATGTTCATTGTGGAAAAACTCACCACACCCCCCCTACACCACCACCACCACCACCCTACACGCTCACACACATGCAATTCGCTACACTCATCAACTCCCCCCTTGAACAGTGGCTGGGTCTCCTCTCTCGGGGGAGTAATTGATTATTCTAGAATTGATAGTGACTAGGATATATCAGCCACAGAAAAATTAAGAAGGTCTAACGGGAGTCTTTATTGCTTTTTCCCCCCTACCCCCCCATCAAATTTCCATGCAGACTACACTCCTTACAACACATCTAATCCTCTGCGAATTTTAATAGTGACTGGGTGGCTCTCCTCTCTGGAAAATTGGTTATCTGGCTGTATGCGTTTCCATTGTCTCCCCGTAGCCTGTGGGTCCTCCTCACAATCTCTGAATGTCATCGTAACGCCTCCGCCAACAGATTAAATTCCAGGGACTACACGGCATGCTGTCCATGCTGAGTGGGGCCAGCAAAAGGGCCCAGTCCCATCTCTGGCCAACTTGCGCTGGCTCGAGGCTGCAAGCAGCAGGAGATCCGTCAAGAGAAGACACCACCCGTATTTCCACCCACCATCCCGACTGGTCAGGGAGGCCCCCCCCCCCCAGGCCATCCGTCAACATCCCCGGTCCAGACAGTAGTATAGACGACATGTGCTGGGTAACGAACACAGAACATCGATCTGGACGCTAACTGGTCTTTGGTGGGCCGGTAGACTCAACCCCTGAGCTCATAGATCATTCAATCCCCCCCCCCAATTTTCATCTCTGCATTTCTCTCTACTGACATCCTTTTCACAGGTCCTCATAAATACTACAATACAGGACAAGTGGACATGAACAGGGAAGAGGAGCAAATCAGCATGAGGTGGGATCTGAGTCTGAGGTGCAGTCAAATTGTGTAGTGGGGGTATAGGTCAGGGCCTGGTGTTCGGGGATGTCTTTACCCTCTCAGCATTTAATGACAGGCCAGGTTTAGTAACTGAGAGTAACGGAGCTGGGTACTCCACATGCAACCTGATTGGCTGAGGGCATCCCTGCATGCGGGACGGGGTACCAATCCCAAGGCACTGGGGCAATCCCCAGCTGCAGATGCCCTGCCGGGGTCCGTTCCACAAGGGACAATCGATCCAAACTCAAAGCCACCTTGTCGACTCTACCATCATGTCACCGTGACTCACCGTAATGACAACATGCCACAGTGTGCCTCAAGTCGATCTCACCAATGACTGGCAAGGCGCCTCATACTGCTGACTAAAATCCAAACAAACACTTTTTTGTTTTACATTTATTTAGCAGGTGTTTTTACCCCCCAACGGGTCAGCCAAGGAATTAAATGGCCTTGATCAAGGGCCTACCAGTGACACCACTCTGCCAGCAATGGGATTTGAACCAGTGACCTTCCGATTACAAACACAGAGTCCTAACCTGCAGAGCCACACACTGTTGGTTTTTGCTTATTTGCACAAATATTTTACTTATATTTTTCAAGACTACATTCTGAGGAAGTTTCCTTTCAGATTGTTGCAGCATCATAAATACTATGGAAAATGCATAACCTCTAAAAATAAAGCACCACAAACTAATGGAACCACTCCGCTAGACTAATCTTCCTTGCATTTGCTCTATACGCTCGAAGTAATTCCTTTCATATTATGTGCTTTGTATTCCATTCTCTGCTGTATTTGCTTGATGCAATCTCTCTGTAAACCTTCCACCATAGACTAAGAAGTGTTCCTTTTTTATACAATTACAAATAAGGACAGAGAGTTCTTCTTCCACTTAAATTTGTATTTTTTTTGCACATTCCCATCAGCAGAATAAAATAGGGTCTGCTTCAGTTCACAAGAGCCCAGATTCTGCTTCAATCTCTTATTTCCACGACGCGCAATTCAGCTAAATTTGTGACTCAACGATGATATTATTATTGAAATAATCTTTAAGTGTAGATCATCACTAGCTAAAGAGTGCCGCACATTTATTAAGTGTATTGTATTACGAGTCCTTTCTCCATTACAGCGCTGTACCACCAATTGCCTTCAACCAGACCATGACGTGGCTCATGATTGGTTAAACCCTACACTGCCATTCAGCGGAGAACAGTCAGTCAGCAGCCTTTTGCGTAGTGCTGCATATAAAACTATCCTCACCGTTTCCCAGTAAATATTGCAAGCTTCGAATAAAATTAAGCGAGCCAATCATTTACCTCCATTTCACCAGGGATTCCTCAAGCGGGACCTACAGCCACCATCAGTCTGAAATAAACCGCGCGGTCCAGTCCACAGCCTCTCATATTTGAAACCTCTATATCTAGCCGTTTTATATAACTTTTGAATTAAAAATTCAATGGGTTTTTTTTAAAGAAGCCTAGGGGGGATTGCTAGTTAGGTTACTTTTAATTTAGCAAACACTTCTAAATTTATCTGGTCGGCGTCTTGCTTAAGATTTATGGCTGCTTTTTTTATATTTGGATGCCACACCGATGGGATAAAATATAAGTGTAATAACAACTTGTTTTAAATAGGCTTCCCCTATGAGTGGTGCTGTTCTGGGTGCACTGGACACAATAAATTCATGCCCTTTTAGCCCGACCTTATAGTGGAAAAGCAGCATTCATGGAAAATGCATTTTAAATTTTTATATTATATATTATATAGGAATATAGGGATAATCTTATATGTAATATAGGGAATTTAATCTATAATATTACATATCATATAGGGATATGTGCTGATATGTGCTTATGCATATTGAAATGAATATAAGTGTGAACAGAAACTCATCTGTGATCAAGGATGCCTAAAAATAGAGAGGTGTTTGGCAAAGTCTGCAGAAAGAACAGAAGAACCACTGTCGGTTTTATCATCTTGGCAAAAATAGAATCTGATATTTTAAACCGGAGAAGGTCATAATGGTAGGGAAATATCGCAAAGTTTCTTTCCCTGTCATCTGCAAAAACAGATGACAAACCGATGATGATCAACTGAAAACAAAACACAGCCTTTTAGAATGACTTTAAGGCAGAGAAAAGGTGCTGAAATTCCAGCAACAGGGTCAATGGGTTTATTTGTCTGAGGCTGTCATCTTGCATGTGCTGTCAAATGGCAGCATGACTCCACATGTTACATGTTATGGACTCCACATGTTACATGTTATGCCTCAAAGTGGGCAGACATTACAGGAGGAAGGCAGGAAGGTTTCATCTGTAAAGTATATATATATATATATATTATATATATAATGTTCTCCATCCGATTGTTCATTTTAACAGCTTATTTTTTTAAGGTTTACCAAACATTCAATTGCACATTCAGTGTTTATTCATTTTTTCCCCTTGCATTTTTGTCTGTATTTAAAATTGGGAGAACATGAACTGAATTCGAGGAAGCACTTCTTTACACAGCGTGTAGTTAGAGTATGGAATAGTCTTCCTGCTAGTGTAGCAGAAGCTAAAACCCGGGGTTAAATCAGAGCTAGATAAGATTTTAACAACTCCGAGCCAAGTTCTCCCAAAATGAGTCTGATGGGCCTCCTCTCATTTGTAAATTTCTTGTGTTCTTATTCCCTGCCTATGTATCACCTGTTGTGGCACTTAACCTATTAGCCTAGGCGCTGTGTGTTCAGCCCCTTGCTGTGCACTGTCTGGTGATTCACCCTTAAGTCAAGGCACATTTGCTCCCCTTTAATCTCTGTGTTGCACTGTAGAGGTGGGAGAATGTCATCTCCTGCCACGGTACACTTCCTGCACTGACGGCATGACAATTCACTTGACCTGACTTCTTCAGGACCGGGTCATGGGGGAGATCTGGAGCCTGTCCCAGGCAACAGTGGGAACTACGCATGGGGACACTCTAGACAGGTTGTCAGTTTGTCACAGGACCAATCGATATT
This sequence comes from Stomatorhinus walkeri, assembly GCA_026784285.1. Taxonomy (NCBI): domain Eukaryota; kingdom Metazoa; phylum Chordata; class Actinopteri; order Osteoglossiformes; family Mormyridae; genus Stomatorhinus; species Stomatorhinus walkeri. Next base: position 1,223,351 of record JAODUD010000101.1, read on the forward strand.
CTATATCGGTGTTTTCCAATCCCATCCTCCCTCTCTCCTTCTCAGGGAACAAAAATGTGGACTGTCTGACTGGGAGCTAAGAGGGAGCAAAAATGTGGATTGGCTGTGGGTCCCCAAGGACTGGACTGAGAAAGACTGTTCTATATAATACATAATAATTCAATCAACAACCTTAATACTATCCATCTTCCAGCCACTCCATCCTGGAGTCTGTCCCAGGAGGCCCAGGGGAAAATGCAGGGGACAGCCTGGAGGGGGTGGAATCCCTGTGTATCAGTACCATGATAATCTCAGTACATATCACACAGCAGTACATCATCCAGTCAAAGGCTCCCTGCTACAGACAAAGCAAAGCGCAGACACACCTGGACCCATTAGCCATCTGATGCTCTCTCAGTTAGTAAGAGTGACTTGTAGCAGTATCTGGTACCGTCTTGGACAGTGTTTCCCAATCCGTTCCTCAGGGACCCACAGATAGTCCACATTTTTGCTCCCTCCCAGCTCCCAGAGGGAGCAAAAATGTGGAATGTCTGGCAGGAGCTTGGAGGAGGCAAAAACCAGACCAGATTGGGAAACATTGGTCTAGGAGACAACAAGCATGCTCTGACAGTCAGTATTGACTCCCTCCCCTGGTGTGTCACTGCCATTGCTGCAAATATATCCTCAATATTTACATTTTCTCCAGACGTTTTAGAGAACAGAGGTTCTTTTTCTGAAGACACAAGCATCCATAAAGTTGGCTAGAAAGGGGGCTGGGCTGCTGGCTCACCGGTGGACACAACGCAACCCATCCCTCTCGGGGAGCGACAAAGAAAGACGACGGCGCTTTCATCCAGACAGCTGCCGCTTTGAGACAGCCACCTTCCACCCGCATGGATTCCATGGTGGCTGCAAATTCATAAATCAGCCTATTGACCTTCACCCCTGCTTCTGACACAGCAGTACGATGTCATCAATCTGAGACGGCTCCCGCCTCTGAGTCGACGGCCGCCCCCGGTCCCGATTGATGGATCCGCACATTACTTAGAGTGCCTTCCAAGGCATGTCAGCAATAAAGTGCAGTGCTGGAGGTAGAGCAGCACTGATGGAAGGTGACTGGCAAAGACAGGGAAGCCAAAAATCCCCAGGGGTCAAAGGTCAGAATAATACGGTAATGCAGGATCGATCCTGTCTATTCTGCTTAGGACGCTCTCCTGCGAGCAAATGAAACATTACCTGTATAGAAAATATCACAGTCAGAAAAGCCTTTCAGGGAATATAACAATGTGCATTACACCGATATAATTCTTTTTGCCCAATAGTAACTGACAAATGTTCAATATTCAGGCGCCTACGATATTTATGAATATGAATATCACGCTTGTAAAAGAAAATGTCTAAAATAAATAGACATGAAATTCTGGCAGCTGAGCCACCGGAGGTATCCAAGTCCTCCTTACATTACTCATCTCAACAGTTTAAATCCCACGCTTGACTACGCAAATTAAAAATGTTAAAAGTTATTTGGTTTCGGAAATACGAATTACGCACCATATCTTCTCGCGTTCAAACTGTGGGTGGTGAGGAAGGACCAACAATAACTGACCTGTTGGACTAAAATACATAAATAATTTGCAGAATAGATACATTTAGCTTTTCAAGCTGCTTATTCACAAATATCATGATGATAAAGTTTGCCCATGATACTATTTTCGTGTTGTTCGCCAGCGGAACTCCCGGAATTGCTGTCTACGAGAGCAAAGCCATAATATACTTAAAAACGTATTTTTCTTTTCAGGAAGCCCCGATGATCGTGATTAAGTGTCTTGGTGAATACGGCTGTATGCATTATAATTAAGAATTAAATGCAAACGCTTGACATCCGACATTAATTATCTTTTTTAGCGAAGGAGGGAAGAAAGGGCGGCCAAGTTTAAGGAAACGAAGACAAATGTCAGCACGTTGTTTTATCATTCGTTCCTCACAAGACAAGTTTCTCAGATTCCATCTGCGCTCGGACCTCCTGGGTGCAAACAAATCTACCATCATTCATCCCGTGACAAAAAAAGCAATCTCCTTTTATTAAACATAAAATAAACAATAACAACAAACAAATATACGTCAATGGAAAACGAAAAATAAGATTTATAGAAAATTTTAAAATTGCAAAGTGATTGTAATCTTTTACAGTCCCAACTGATGGAGCGAAAAAGCATTGGTCGTTTCACAGAATGAAGATCTGAGGTTTACTCTAAGTAAACGTTGCGCATCGCGTATAGAAATTACACGCGATAAAATTACAGACGTTCTGTAACCTCTGAATTGGGACCAATTAGATTTTAATGGGCAGTAGTAAAACATTAGGAGCTGGATTTCTACCGGCTGTCACGTTTGTTAATTCATCAGTTTGATTGCACATGTTTCCAATGAATGCCAATTCCTGTGAAAATAAAAAACAAAAAAAACAGCTGTCGTATGCCACGAGGTTAGTTTAAGGCTCAGAGAGGGACTTCCGTGACCCCAAGAGATCCATAAGAAGACTTGGGAAAGAAACCGAACCGGTCAATCTAGGGTTGTTAATGATGAAATGCTTGATCTAACTGCACCTCCAGAAAGAAAAAAAAAAATACTATATGCCTGCCCCTTTCCTCCCTACTTAGCAATTTACTTGATTTTAAAGAGAAGAGATTTTGATTTTCTGCGACGATCACTCTATTCTAACATTATCGTCGTCGTCATTGTTGTTGTTATTATTATTATTATTATTATTAGGCCTATTATTATTATTATTATTAAGCTAATATATAACGTCTACTTCTCGCAAAAAAAGTTGGTTTCCTTTAAAACATTCATATAAGAATAATTTTTTTAACTCCCATAAAAAAACTTTATTATTCCAGGTTTTACTGTACATACTGCTGATGCAGACCTGTTGAACTAAAGTTTTTTCCCCGTTGTCGTCGTCAACAGCACTTCTAAATACAGCACCAGGTAAAATTCTAAAGGATATGGTTATATATGAAAACCATATTTAAAAGAACAGTGACACAGGCATTAGGTGAGGCTAAATAGTATCAAAGTAAGGAACGTTTAAAAAACGTCCGTAGACATATTAAATGCAAGATAGAGAGGACATTTTAAAGACATGTATACGACTGTGAATATGCCGGATCTTCCCAGATTCACATTGTTTTTGGACTGTATTAGATATAGCGAAAATCCACGCTAAACAGCAGCCGCACAGTCCATTGCAGACCGATTTGGGGAACTGCATAGCATTGTACTAGAATGTTACAGACAGGGAACCAGTTTTTAGATAGCCTACCTTATAATTAAATGTGCAACTGCGATGTGCTTAAAAATACACTGTGTTAATAAATGAACATCTTACCTTTGCCGTATGCTATCGGGGCACAAAGGATGAAGATGAAGAAGAGCGCATTCACACGGCAATCTCTTGTTGTGCACATGTCTTGAAGAGTACGCTCCTGAGCTCAGAGAATAATGTCCTTGCGTGCGTTCAACACTTTCCCTTAGAAAAGAGGAAAGAGAAAGCGAAAGAATGCCCCGGGGTGGCCACTCGCCGTGGGAGTCCGGTGGACGAAGGGCAGGTCCGCGCGTTTCGGAGCGGCGATGGGGTCCGCGAAGTGAGATCGGCGGAGAGCGGAGGATGCGCGTCGCTTCAGCGGCTCAGTCGGAGTGCAGGCTGCCCCCTTGAAGACAGCGAGCCGCCGCCGTTTCAGCACCGCGGTCAGCTCCTAGCGTCAGCAAACGGAACAACTTCGGCTCCGTGGAAAGTTTGCACCGTACATAATCTAATACTGCCCTCGTTTAAATGGCCCAAGTATTACATTGGCTGTGCTTAATTTTTAACCGCCAGCCTTTATTATTTAATACGAGCTCGTTTTACTAGTAATGTGCGCGAATATTTGCAGTAAAAGAGCACTTTTTAAATTTTTTTTCCGCAGTCATTCATTAGAGCAGCTGTACTATTTTATACTTTAAAACTATATAAAAATAATTTCCGTGGTCTCCATGGCAATACATAACATTTTCGCCATAATACTGTATGTAGGCTACCTCCTTTTCACCGAACTCGTGTCATACATAGGCGTAGAAGTATTGTTCTGAGATACAATAAGATAGAAAGCTCAGACCTCTTGGATCTTAAAAGGGTTTCTCTAAAATATATACCAAAAACAAGACACTACAGATTCTCTAAAATAAAAGTTTACAAAACTGAAAATTTGTTTTATTATTTTAGTAGGCCTATAGGGGCTAGTAGCTGCGTGAAATTTGCGAAGATAACACTAATATTTAAAAAAAACCTTGTCGCGGGTATTTTTGCAGTGTTTAAAAGACACTTCCTCTTTAAGACAATCGTGTTAAGTATTCATAAGATTGTCCGTAAAATAAAACTTCTACATTTATGTGAAAATATATATGTAGACTGAAATATTGCTTATATAAAATTGACAGCACTTTGGCCGCCTCTTGGGACGCGCTACTTACATTCTGAAAACAGACCGATCTGCAGATGAAAGAACATTTTTTTTAAAGTTTTCGGAGAATCGTATAAATTATAGTAGAAAAGTTAAGTTCTGCCTTGGGAGTTAAGATATGTTAATGAATTTACATTTTCATAATGATCTTACATTTTTGTCCCCCTCAAAACTGGTGTGGTATTTTGTCTCACCTCACCTTTGAGCCCAGCATATCACCTGGCACTTACAAACACCATTAATTAAACTCTCAAAAGTTCAGCTATGGAACTGACTTCACGTGACCCTCACAGTATGATGGAATTCAGTGCAGATGCTTCTGTTGATGTAAGGTGTTTGCTTTTCATATCTCTCGCATGGAAAGGCCTCTCCTGAGAGCCCGCCTGTTTGGCAAAGCACAGCACCACAGGACCCCGCCCTCCACGTCAGCTGACCCAGAGTATACCGAAGATTCAGGGATTTCAGGAGTCATGCAAGAATCCGAGTTGGGCCTCAAGCGTGTGGGCTTTGGATCTTACCGAGCAAACACCAGCATGAGGGCGCCTAAACGAACAGGAACGCACACATGTGGGGTGTTGGGAGAGATGAATGTCAGACAAAATGCAGAAGCACTCAAGCTGACAAACAGGGGATTCAGCTTCAAGATTTGGACAAAACAGTTCCTGACGTGACTGGAAATCTCACGCTCGAACTGGTTATATTCACATGACATGTTTGGCCCACGCCAAGCCAAGAGAGAAAGTGATGCTAGATCAGGATATAGCCATTTACTCTCTTTACTGCTCTGCAAATAAACCCAAAACCGCCACCGTGGGGCCACGCAGCATCGTTAAGCACCAGAATCACATCCATCCCTAAGCTCATAATCCTAAATTCCACCAACCTTTGGTTTCCGTGGATATTTCCTTGGCAACTGTGATTTATGCGCACTTCAAAATCTGTGGTATAAGTCATTTCCACATCTGACACAAATATATGTAAATTAAATATCTCGGCCATCGCCGGAAAGCCATTCCTTTGTCCCCCTCGGTTGCGGGGCCACAAAGCCACGGAGCCCTTGGCGTTAGAAGTGTCGTGTGCTTCCCGTGGATCCTACGGCCAGATGAAAGAGCGCAGCAGGTCAGTGGCTGAGCCCACGCGCTCAGTCGTGTTATTATTTGACTAATAGGCAACCGGTGCGGAGCCGATAATGGAAATCACGCCAAAGAGGCAGTGACCAACACCCAGAAATAACAAGGTAAAAATCCACGGAGGAATCTCTCAGAATACTGAAGTAATAATCTCTAATGGCATCTCTGAGAACAGCATTTATATACTTACCATTCGGGATGTGAAAGACCTCCAGGCAAAGCAACATTAGCCTGCGCCAGATAATATGTTTTGAATTTAGTCTAGTTAAATATGGAAATTTATTATGCTCATTATATGGAATGAAATGAACGTTTATCTGCCATTTTTACAAGCAAGAGTACAGGTACATTGGAGCGCTTCTTTTCACATATCCCATAGCTCTGCTTTGAGAGACACACACACAAAGACATACAGTGCCCGTCATAAGTTTGGACACACCCTCCCACAGAAAGGTTTATCTGTACCGTTCTCTACATTTTAGCATAATTATGAAGACGTCAAAACTATAAAATTATGTATATGGAATTATGCACTGACCAAAAAATTATTAAACAGAGTGACATGACCCTTTGTAGGCAGCCTGGTGTGTCCAAACGTTTTAATGAGGGTCGGGCCATTTATCCGACACCCCTAGAGCATTTTCGGGTTGTCGGGTTTAAGGGCCTTGCTTGAGAGCCCAGTGGACATGCGGTTATTGTGTGTTGAACCAGCGACCTTCGGATTACAGACACAGGAGCTCATCCCACTGAGACACAAAGGATATCACAGTAAGCGATTACCAAATAAAAAGTGAGTTAAGAGAACCATTGAGGGATAATTTGACATAAGACTTGCCACTAGATTTGATATTACTGAATTTGTGTAGTACTAACCAAGATAGCCAAGCATACTGCAAGTCGCGAAAAAGTAAACCTGACATCCTGATGTAAATAATCTCTCCACAGCTGTTGCATTTATGTGCTGAATATTTTTAAACCATGCTGGAGCATCACAGAGCTGTTTGTGCTGAAGCATTAAAAGGATTTCACGCCATCTCCCAGTCTTT
>JAODUD010000101.1:1230073-1254813 GCA_026784285.1 Stomatorhinus walkeri
AGTTAAACATTCGGGGGGGGGAGGGGGGGTGGCAGTTCAAAGCACCAACAATGTGGTTTACGCAGAGGCATCGCATTTCATAGGATAGCTTCAACAGTCCTCAAAAAAAAAAAATACAAACAACTTAAAGCGGGACGGTAAGTAGCAGCATTCCGACGTGCATTTAACCGTCAAGCTCTATTGACTTCAACGTATGTCCACCGTATTAAACCATTACAGAAAACAGCAGCGTTCACACTCAGCTCATCCTTCATGTAACTAAGGCATTTTTGCTGCAGGGATCAAAGGCATATTTCAAGCACGTTCCTGCTCAGCAGAAATTAGTCACATCGCTAGTTTTGCCTCATTTCCTGCCTACTTAGGGTATGTCAGTCATCCTGTCGCTTGTAGATACCCCCTCCCACTCCTTAAATGCAGGATATAAAACAGTATAATATATATCAGCCACATTTTACAAGGAAACAGAGGCGTAGAGAGAGCAAGGGAGTGGATAAACATTACAGTCTGTACTTTTTCAGGAAACCAAAGGAATACCAAAAACATTTTAAAGGGTGTTGCAGACTAGCATTAATGAAGGAATGACCATGAATTTTGTGAATAATACAAACAGTGGAAGTAAAATATACCGTCTCATTCGATGCTCTAAATTGTCTGATAAGTTCTCATCCGTTAGTTGTCTAGGTCATAGCACTTGAAGCCTGTTCAGCCCTAATTTCCAGGTCACAAACTGCCTTCTCCCAACATATATTACACAACCTAGCTCCCAAATCAAAGCTCACATCTAAAGCCCTTCACGCCTTTCATTTATATATATTGTAAGGTATTTTTTCCCCACGAGACCCTGGTGCGGCTCTGTTTTATATACATTCTTTTCAATACCGGCAGTTACCACCTGTTTTTTCAAACGTCTTAAAATAATAGCACAATCTCACCACCGGCAGCTGATGCCAGTTTTGATCAATCTCTGCTGATTTTTCCTATGCATTGATTTGCATTACTTTCCCCTCACACATCATGCAGCTTCGCAATAAGAATAACCTATAAAGAGAGCTTTAAAGGAGAAAATATTGCATAAATTTAGCAAAGGAAAAACCCTCAAATCTTCTAGCAAAGAAAAAACCCTCTTATGCTAACTAGATGTTGTTTATCATATCCGGGCCTCGGAGACAGAGTCTAAATGAAGCAGAGAAGCAGGCGAGGGTAGCATTAGCCTTGTTCCCTGCACGCGTAGGTCCTGATACTGGTGACAATCGCCCAATGCCAACCTGGATACTGGGTTTCCATCTCCTATAACACCCCCCTCCCCAAACACACACACACACCCACAAAACAAAGAAAATTCATTTTCTGTAGTAACAATCATGATTCGGGTTTTGGGCTTCAGCTTCAAATTTCCGGCACCTTAATACCACATTTGGCAACCTGTTCTTTGCCTTGAAAAATCGACTCACTCCCCACATTCTGAATCCTAAATACCACAGTGTGCGTAACCCGGTGATACAGCTCACAAAATGCACAATAACCTGCCTGTTTCTTTTCACTTCCCAAATCAAAAGACTTAATAATGATTTTAAAAAAAACTCCCAATCAGGTGACCAGGGCCATGTGCAAATAAATGAATACCAAGCCTTATTTGCTGAGGAGCCTGACCATCCTCAGAGATCACGTTAATCCTCCCCCTTCCCCTGCATACATCTCTGCTCCAACGAACAGAACTCTGGTGCCACCTGATGAAATCATTGGGACCAGGCGTACCATCTGGCGGCACAAAGGGACCGAGAACGCAGCCAACATGCCGCCGACACTAATGACACAGCGCGCAGGAGCTGCATTGTGGCTCCCTTTACATCCGTGCAGTCACGGCGAACTCCACTGGCTCCTATTTAACGGAGCCGCGGCTTGCAGGCTATATCGGTGAAAACGCAGCGTGACAAATCACAACCACGGACGCTTATTCTCCAGAAACATAAATGCTCCTTCGATTTCTCCGAAAATCGATTAAAAAAAAATAAATCTCGCTCTGAAACTCCAATTTTATGCACCACCTGATGTGACGTTCTAATATTTTACCATAAGATTAGCGATCAGTGGGCGGACGAATAACTACAGTTTGAGTTATGATTTTAGCGAGGTTCCCAAAGGTGCCGTTCCGTTCTGAATTGTAGTTGTGCGTCTGGCTGCTCTGAGCAGATGGTGCACTATCCTTGTCCGGTTTTAGGGTAACATCTAGCCACGATTTTCACAGATAGGATAATCTTCCAGGTAACTCGGTCTGTCTTCGGGTTTAATTATACAATTACTTTCCCACCATCCGGGCTCAAGAACAAACTGTCACCCCAGCCCCCTCAGTGGCCACCCGGCGAACAGTTATTATGCTGACGCCGACGTGTTTGGTTTCTCCGATAAATGCAGGGCGAGCAAAACCATTTAGTGTGGAGAGATGAGGAGCCTCGCGCCACGGCGACATCTGTCCCAAAGAGTAATTGTCTCACACGGTCTCTCTGTCTTTTGGCTGGACCCAATAAAGAAAAGAAATGCAATGGGAACGAGAAAAAAAGAACAGAATGGAGAAAAGGCTAAAATCACTGAACTTGCAACTTTCCAGCACAGAACTCATTTGTTTCACACAAAAACCTTGAAGATCATATTAATTTTATCCCCCTTTTTTGCCAAGCTGCCAGTGACAACTGTCAGAAGCTGCCTTCGTGCAGGTTTCTACAGATCCCCTAATCACCTTACGCATAGCTTTCTGAGCTCCTTCCAAAATCCAAAACACATACCTGGCACAGAATACAAACTATAAGAATATTTTATATATTGTGCCAGACTTCTGATACAAACCTTTAACAACATACTGTAAGAATATTCTCACGTGATTTAGATGACAGTGACCAAAATTGGGCATCCCACTCTTTCAGGGAAGAAAGGGAACACTGTAAACAAATGAATAGCAGACAAAATAAGAAGTGCAGTATTTTCAGTGGTTATGAAATGAGAAGTATTGGTAAATAAAAGTACCACTACCATGGTCTGCTTTTTCCAGTAAAACTTTTTAATGTCACGTTGCAGAGGAAGACAGAGGACACAGAAGCTGGATTAAGGAGAAACACCAACCGAAGGGAAGCAGAGCAAAAAAAAAAAAAAGAATCACACAGGATCTAAAACTAACACTGGGGGAGCAGGTCTGACCATGACCACAGCAGGGAGTAACATCAATGACAGAACAAGGGAAGGCAGGACTGGGAGGCACTTAAGCATAGGGTTAATGAGGGAGTAAACAGGATGCAGCTGGAGGTGAGTTAACAAGGGGGCAGGAACGAGAGGACACAAATGTAGAACAGGCGTGGCTCGTCAGAGCCCTGCTCGGGAGAGACGAGAGGGGCGGGTGAGCAGGGAGTGGCTAACAAAATATAACTGCAGCAGCATTTTAAACATTGTTTTGTTTTAAGCTGATGAAGCTCTTCCGCATTTCTTCTGCATTCTGTAAAAATCACTGTATTAGGCTGTTATGTAGCCCCCCCCCATCAAGCACAGTGATTTTTCTAGAAACGTGCCCGGAGGGGGGGGGGGTTGGCAGTGGGGGGGAATTGATGGTATAGTTCCCGGATTGTGTGCGCGCTCCTGTACTCAAAGAGGCTTTCCACAGACCTCGTGAAAGGATAGGCGTATGAAAGTCAAAACTTCCTTATTTAAACATGCCCACGTGTTCAAAAGAGGACGATGTACAGATGCGGCTGATGGCAGTTTGATACAGGGGTTCAGCCATGGCACTCTGAGCATGTGCAGACGTCCCCTACCTTGCTGTCCGCCGCTGGAACGTCACAGGCCTATCCCTAACCCAGTTCCACATAAGATGTTAAAATGGCTCAGTTCAGCTGTACGACCCAATAAAAAAAGTGCAGGGGAGGGTTTTCATAACTAAAGAAGGCCCATTCAGCAAAGATTCCATTACAGCCTGTCACCTTTGCCCGCAGTCCAACCCACTGCTGATTGCATTGTGAAAACCCATTTTCCATCCACAGAATTGGGGGGGGGGGGGCATCTTTAACCTTGCACTTTGAGCAGGAGCTTTTGGGTACAAAGAGCTCATTTGCATGAGATCACATGAGCCCCAGTAAGGTCACGCCAAAGGTGCACAAGCTTACAATAGTAAAACACTCAGCCTTAACTGATGTGGTGACTAAGTATTCACTCAAAAATTAAATGTCCTCATAAATGGAACAAACAAATGTCAGACTAAATGTTAAAGAAAACAGGTTTGTTATTTTAAATGTGTCATTAATGGGCCATCCCAAGCAGTGGATAATACTAGCATCCATTTATTTATTACCACAAATATTATTTTCCTTTCTACATAACAATTCACTGTCATTATACCCAGTTTGAACAAGCAATTCAAGATAAATAGCTTTCGTAAATGTACAAGAATTTGGCCTTGGTCAACTCCTGTGACCAGAACCAGAAATAAAATGTATGAGAAATTTACTATTACTGATGACATCGTAGTCAGAAAAGCCGGTGATTGGTGTTTTTCAGATCATTTTGGTTAAACCCTCTCTGCATAATGTGTGGTATATGTGACAATGAGAACCGCAGAACATCCCAGCTTTGGTGACACTGATATGAAGGCGTTTGAAGAAGCTTTTGTGAGGAAATTGCATTTCAAATGGTTGAAAAAAAACAACATGGCCGCCCCTCTCATCCGAGTTGTACAACCCCCGCCTCCATTATGAACTGAAGGCCGAGCAGTTTGCCTCAGAGTCCTGTTGACTGGGAGTACATCCACTACGCTGACCTCTGACCTCCAGGCCTGGCTGTGTGGGGAGCTTGCCGGCGCGTTCACATGTTAGGGGGAGACCCTCAGTGACAGAACACGCAGAGCCATGTGTCTGAACACGCCGCCCCCGCTGACTCCCATCTGCCTGCCCAAGCCTACGGGCTGGCGTCACCGGCATGCTCACTCGGAAACACCCGGAAACAGACACGCTGGGCTGAGATCAGCAGCCACAAAACCGAGACCCGCGCCGTCGAATAGGGCCAATGAGTGAGAGTGTATATTTTCACAGGATTTTAAAGGGAAATACTTATTGAGCAAAAGCCGTCTGAGCAGGGGGTAAACATTAGGTGTTCTGTCACATATTAGCCCTGAACTCAGACTCTTACACCCCCACCACTGAGATTTGGGGCCCCTCCCCCTGTCACTCGGGCCCAACTGGCCCTTGTAAGATTCTCTAATGAGAAACAGCACCACCTGAACAGTGCACTGAGTACCCCCTGTCCTTCAAAAAGCAATGGACAGGTTTATTTTGGTTTTACAAAACAATAACAACCATTGCCATTATAATAGCTTCTGCGTACTCCTATGGGCTTTATTATATAATATAAACTATATCGGCTTAACACAATATTGCAAATCTCCCCTTGCCTATCAAAAAACATAGTCTGGCTCAGTGTTAGATGTATTATGATTTATACAACAGCAGAGTGGACATACAGTGGAGATACAGGTCGCATAACAATGTAAATGTCAGCGCTACCAAATGTACTGTGTTAAAATTCTGCTCAATTTTTTTTTTTTTATTGCATTATTACACTTTGTCGAAGGTTCAAAAGAGTATTGGTGAAGTTCACAGGAGCTTGCAGAGATTACCTCCTACCTCAGCGATGAATAAATGGGGATGACAGACAGAAAGAAACCCATTAGTCTCATTTATTATTGTGATTAAAGTCAGAGAGCTCTCTGAAAGACTGCTGGAAAACGGCAGCTAAGAGAATAATGTTCCACTTTCGACGGTATTACATTTTTAAGAAGTCCGAGCCAGTTTGACGACTGAGATGCTGCGTGAAAAAGCTGCCATTGAGTACAAGCACTGGGATTGTTTATTAAATTGGACAGAAGCGCTGCATACACAGTATACAGAACGTCGGTTACACGTATAGAAACCTATAAAATGTTGCATTTTACACAGAATGTTTTGCTAGTTTTATTGTCAGCTCATTCTCTACTAAAATGTAACATAGAGAAATTCCATTTCAGAACTACTGTTTATTCATTTAAAAAGACCTAAATGGAATAGCTAGTTGTAATGGGGGGGGGCTTGTGGATGGTACTGGGATGCACAGGTTGAACCGCTGTCGAAGATACTCACCGAAGACAAATACAGCAGATTAAGTATCCCACTGCGCCAGGTGAATAAAACCCGCTGAGCGGGCTTCCCGAATCCAGTCCTCAGGGACCCACAGACAGTCCACATTTTTGCTCCCTATTGGGAGCTAGGATGGAGCAAAAATGTGGACTGTCTGCCAGGGAGCATGAGGGGAGCAAAAACATGGACCAGCTGTGGGTTCCGGAGGACCGGATTGGGACACAGTGCACCATACCAGTAAAATGATGTATGCGACGGAGAGGTCTGCGAGCCCAAATAATCATTCTGGTATCGATATGCTCAACAGCTTCAAGAGTAGAATCAATGATGGGACATTTCAGCTAGGTTCCAGTCTATGAAACCTTAAGCCTGCAACATACACCGCTTGTCTGCTACCAACAAAGAAGAGGTTGATTACCAAAGTCCTGCCTTTGTCCCCAGGAGCCTCCAGCATGCTGGGTTCTAATCCTGTAGCAAATGCACCCCATAGCCACCCCCTCACTTAGACGGTCCCCCAACAGTGACAATCAAGTGAATGCAGGTGACGGACAGAATAAAGTTTATTCACTCATTAAAACAAAAAATTCAGGCATCAGCAGGATGCATCTCTATAGCTGTGGATCCTGCCTTTTCATGTCCTCCATGCCAGACTGCAGAGCCACACAATTATTTGCTCGATAAAAAGCAAGTTTGTCCAATGTTTTCACAGATCCCAGCGATTCAGCATAGTTTCTGCATTCATTAATACTTATCTAGGTCATATATCTATTTATTTTTTGCAGGACAGGACTAGCATCTACGCCGAATGCTAATATTTCCCTAAAAATATGTATATAAACAAGCGCTTTGCTCAAATGCGAACACAGCACAAACCCCCACATTGCCAGGGTCGCCGCGACGACCGAGACGCAGAGGGATCCTTTTTTAAGCCGACGGGAGATGGGATTCAGTAAAAGAAGCGCCGGGTCTGAACCGGTAGGGATGGCAAGCGTGATAAAACAGCCGTTAGCTCGCCGCTGACAGCGGGCCCGGCCAATTAGCCGAGCGGAGAGTCCGCCGTCTCACGCGCGGCACGCGACGGCCGCGGCGGCTGACTCATTTATGCCACCTGAAGCAGGCCGGCCGCCAGGCAGGCCGTGAGGCTCACTTAATGCATTATTAATGGCACATTCACTTATTCATTAGAGGAGGCCAAAGCGGCAACTTGTACCGCAGGGCAGCCATGAATATTTACGAGATAGACCTGATATTTAAACATGACTAGGGGGAAAAAAAAAGCTGTCGCTATAAATGACAGGTAAATAGCGTAGCACATTGCTTGCAGTCGGCTAGATACTGAGGCTCGGCGTCTGGTATTTTCATGCGTGACCTTTTCCTGTAGACGCGTGCTGGTTCCACCCCCCTGCTTCCTTCGGCTCGCTTTCTTTGAAATCAGCATCCCACCTCCCTCTTTTTTTTCCTGTTATGTTGACAAATTTCTGCTCGGCGAGGGGGGGTGGGGGGGTGGCGGGAGGGGGAAACTGAAATGAGCAAAACGCGTGCAAACCGCTGAGGAGCCACTTCTAGATAAACGGCTGACGGATTATTCTTTCCGCATGGATCTGGGCTAATCTAGAACCGACAGACGCCATCCGGGAAACACCCCTGCTCTGTAAAGAACAGACAGACCTTAATTGCACCATGACAGCATGTACCATTGTTAATGGTTCTGGCTCAAACCCTCCCACCTAGTACATGGGCCCAAGCATAGAAATCAAATTGCCCTACAATGGCAGTCATACCAGTGATTATCAGGCAGAAATGTCAGGTGTGCCATGTGACAATTGTTTAAATGAGGACAGACTACATCTCTTGAAAATGCTGCCAGATTCCTCCGGTGATGCCTCAGAATATAGCTTAAATGTACACCTTAGTCCTCTGTGTGCAAATTAGCTAAGCATAACGGCACCAGTGATCATAAGGCAGAGTACTCTGGGAAATGCTGTCCAGCCATACTGTGCTTTCAAAACTATTCATTAATAATTTCTATGTTAGTATGTCCTTCATCAGGGATCCGGGCCTGATGTCAGTAGGTCACGAGGGTTCCTCTTCTGTCCAATAAGCAGCCCAAAGGGTGGAAATCTTTCTGCTGACAGTGCCTTTGGGCGAGCGACTGGCGGCAGCGGTCCCCGCACGGGAATTCAGCAGGTTCTCGTCTAAGCTCTAGCCTCGGGCATCCCTGCCCTGCCCCCGGAGAGGTGACACAGCTCTGCGCGCAGGCATCTGTACCTGGATCAGGTGTTTAGGGATGTCCCACCACAGAGCCACTCACACGTGGGTCTTTGCGTTCCTGTCTCAGTACCGTGCCCAAGAATACAAGTAGACATGCATTCTGTCCGACCTATCGGCCAAAGGGTCCCCCCACCCCCCCCCCCCAAAAAAAAGAAAAAAAAAGACAAAGTAAATCAGTTTCAACTCCTGTGTATGGCTACTGCATGTCATTTCAGATATTATAAAACTTAGGGGGGGAGGATCAGCATAAATAAAACAATGTGACCTAATGCAAAAGTAATTACAGCAACTGGATTCACATGCAAATGTGCCTGAGTGCCTTTTCTGTTTGTCTGGTTGTTTATTATTTTCTGCGTTGGCAGACTGTGGAGGCCTTTTATGATTTTTTTTTGCCGCACTTCATGCCTTTGGGGACGGGGTGGGGGATGGGGTGGGGGAAGGACCCTATGGGGGGTTTTCCTCTGAGTAGTGCTAGTGAGCTGGTCTTCTCTGGCTGTAGGCTCCTTGTGAGGACATCTAAAACGATACCGCAGTGACCCATCCCACCGAGTCTGCCTCCGTTTTATTTGGATTCATACTTCCCATCAGTGGCATTATTTACCAAAGAGGCCGCCCTGCACGAGTCGAGCCTGTTTAAAGCTTCATGCCGCCCCCACAGGAAGCCCACAGGAAATGAAAAAATAACCAAAGACATTTTTAGGGGCCGGATACTTTCTGTGGTGATTACGGCTTTGGTCTCAACGGCAGGCGCGAGCCTCTGACTCCCAGTTAATTGGAATGTCAGAGTTTCGCACCAGAGGGCCCGTCGGCATCACCAGCTGACTGAACCGCGAGCGGATTAGTTCAAACTCAATCAGGGACGGTGGCTGGAAAGGCCTACCTTTCCCCATGAATACATTACACTGAAGTGGCCAACCTTCACCTGCTTGAGATATAATTGGTGGGAAAGACGGACACTTCACTCGGACCCCTCAGCCCTAAGTGTGGCGTCTAAACAACCAGCCCCCTGAAAAAGAACACTGTACTCGCACAGGCAAAAACAGGAAGGCATCAAATTAAACAGGATTAAGATGCTTACATGTTGTACGAGCTTGATTAATGGACGATTAATGAGAAACAGGCATCGCGAATTAACCTTTATCGAGCAATAACTGCCAAATTATATCGCTAATGATTACAATTTCATGCCAACCTCTGGTTCGGAGACAATGGCGTTGCTTAGCGATGTGTGCTTGAGCGATCGGCGCAGGCGCATAGGAGAGAGAGGGAAGGAGACGCCAGCCCGACTCTGCTTTCGGCTCACCGAGTGTCGGGGCAGCGGGCCACGGGAAGCAGGGAGGCCATCTGACCCGGCTGCCCCGAACCACATACCTGGCACGTCCGCCGGCGCAGCCATGCGCCTGCCCTCGGTCAGCCCGCAGACCTCAGGGCCCCATGCCCATCCCTTCTGCTCCTGAATCCCCACTGTGTTCTAAATCTGCAAAGATCTTCAGGGGTTTTTAATAAGATCGATCCCCAAGGACTGTTTCACAGAGCCATAAAAGAAGCTAGCAGGGTATGGGGTCAGAACCAGAACCAGAACAATGAAATCATTTATTTAGAGAAAGAGTGGTGGGGATTTGGAACGAGTTTCTAACTTTGTTAGCTACAGTTTTATTATTCATCTAAGTCAGCAACAGATAAAACCAATGATCCGGAAGTACAGACGCTCAAACATAAAAAATGAAGAGGACTGTAAGTCCAAATTGTGTTCATTGGACTCTTGTTTCCTGTCCACAACATCATTTTTTTTTCTGTGCGCTAATTCTGCCTAGTACAACTTCTGCCCGCTACTCCCGCCGCGCAGCAGCGTAGCGTGCGTACTCCCAGCATCCTAGTTCTTTGTTCTTGCGTATACCATTAAAATGACACTGAATAACTACTTACAAACATTTCAAACATCAAGTTACGAACGGCCGCTCGGAACGTATCTCGTTCGCAAGTAGTGGAGCGCCTGTATCCCGATTTTGGACACCAGCGATGTGACGCTTGCAGTTTCTAGTCCTTTAAGGAAGGGCAGAGGTGGAAGAGGTCTATGCCCCTCGCACAAAGGACAGATTATGGCATGAAGGTCCCGACGGGACCCTCGGTACATTTAGAAGTGCGCAGGTCTTTGTCAGGTGCCCCCTGGGGTCCAGCCCGAGATCAACAAGCGAGCTATTTGAGCAGAGATCGATTGCAAATGAGTAGCATTCAGAGGAAGCAGGCCAGCTGTCCGCAGCTAAGCTGGAGCGATGGAGAGACTGAGGGGCAGGAAAATCAATGCAATGTTTAGAGCGTCTCAATGCACAGAGCGCGGACAACCATGAGGAGAAACTCCCACGGCTTAACTGTGACCTAGTAAATGAGACAGAAACTTTGACCTGTGCAATTATACGAGAGAGAGGCTCCCTGCAATCTTGGTAATATTTAAGGGAGCAGGCATTATGCTTAAGGTCCTTCTGTATCCCATGTGGCCGCGACACACAGTCATCAGGTGATAACCGACAGAGCAGGTGTGCAAAGGTGCGAAAAAGTTAATGATCTGAGACACGCTCGTCTGAAGCACCCCCCTCCCCCACACATTGTTATTACCCATAAACTACTCGGTCATTCACAGGGCAAAGTTTTCCAGGGCTACGGGCAGCAGGAACAATAAATGAAGCAGTTTAATGTGGAGACGGAGCTCAGAGAACAATGCATTGGGACAGATTCCTTATTTTTTCCTCTTGGCTGTCTCAAGATAAAACGGCGTTTTCCCGCTCAAGGGAGCAGACACTGTCCGCCTGCCACGCGGTCGTTAAACATGAGGCCGGTCTTAAACAGACGTTTCAAAAGCAAACAAAGATATATTCCTGTTTTTCCTTCCCTGAGATAGACATGTGTTGATGAGGCCCATTTACCCCGAAACGCTCACTCTCAGCCATGCACTGTGGATTGCTTTTTTTTTTTTTTTTTGAAGAAGGCATCACCCAGGGCGACGGGGGAGGGGCCACTCTGGGTTACATAAGTGTAATTCGAGAACTTCAGCTGGAGCTTTCTGAAGGCACGGAAAGCGCCGGAAAGAGGGCTGAGTGAGTCGCAAACGCTGAGGAACCTCGGCACCGAGGAAATGTCATCGCAGAAGTATGACTGCATCGTCATAGGAGCCGGGATCCAAGGCTCCTACACTGCTTACCACCTGGCCAAAAACAACAGGAAGACCCTGGTTATTGAACAGGTTAGCGACGCGTCGCCGGGCAAACGAGGTGCAGGCATAGCCGGCTCAGAGCTGCACGCTGCAAGCAAGTGGCGCGGGTAACTAAACTGGACATAATCAGCGCGGGTTTTAATTAACTGTACGTTGGTTATTTACAGGCAGCATAATCAAGAAATAACATTATGCAAGAGTGACGCTACACGTCACAAGCTAAGTGTACACGGACCTCGTACAGAACAGAAAAGAGCTCAACAAAAAGCTCATCTGTGTTCTAATAGCTCTGGGGCCTGTGGGTACACAGACGCTACTCCCTGTGGTGTCCATTCTGACATTTTGCACTAATAAAATATATGAAGCTCTCTGCCACTTTCCAGTCATATTTATAGACAAAACGAGACATTTCAGAATGGATCACTGCTGAGCCAGTTCAAGGACACAGTGCTGTTAAAGAAAAAGATTAAAAAGTATGATCTTTGCCCTGTTTGAACGAGCAAACCAAATAAACTGGAATGACCCTCGCGGCATAAAATAAACATATGCAAAATGCCACAGTTAAATTAGCTAAATCGACACTGTTTAGAATAACAACAGAATTACATGCCTTCACTCATGGGAGTTTTATGTACACAAAAAAAGTTGTGAGGGCAGAAGGAAAAACACTACAATCTGATTGGTTGTCTCCCTGAACCAATCATTTTTCCTTCTGCCCTAATTAAAACTCCCACAACCTGTTCCTTCACGGCACACGCAGGTTCTACACATATCATCTAAAAACGATACGTAAAGGAGATAATCCTGGGTGAAGAATAAAATATAAGGAACAATCATGACAATCCTTTCCATAATAATCCTCAAAAGGAAAAAAAATCCTGCAAATGTGTGGTATTCCTCCGCCAGCTCTCTCCTGGGTCTTAATGGAAGTTCCGATTTTCCAGTTCGCCCTTCCTCATGCACGAGGGAGTTCCCATGGGCAGACACGGATCATCCGGAAGGCATATGAGGAGGACTTCTACTTCCATATGATGGAGGAGTCCTACCTGCTCTGGTCGCACATGGAGGCAGAGTCCGGGGTTCAGCTGTACAGGTGAACGCCATCATATCCGTTGCCGCTCAACAGAGACCCTTCCGCATTTCCAGGTTTATTCACAGATCTGAAAATGCTCCTTGCGGGTGGTCAGATCCATCCACCAGCTGTTAAACAGCCTCTCGTCAGTGCGTGGGGCACCGCGCCAAGCCAGCAATGTCTCTTCCTTTGAGTATTACACGAGGATTTTCCCTTGCCCATGCCCACACTCTGGAAACAGCCAGCTTGTAAACATTCAGCTGGATCAGAGTCTGGCACAGCGCGGTCAACAGACGCATCAATGAGGCCGTTCCATCATCTACGCTGCATCATTCAAAACACAATAAAATAGTATGTTGCAAACATACAGCTGTCAAAGAGTTGGCTAGGCCTAAGTGCGACTAGGCCTAAGTG
This sequence comes from Stomatorhinus walkeri, assembly GCA_026784285.1. Classification (NCBI taxonomy): domain Eukaryota; kingdom Metazoa; phylum Chordata; class Actinopteri; order Osteoglossiformes; family Mormyridae; genus Stomatorhinus; species Stomatorhinus walkeri. Next base: position 1,243,185 of record JAODUD010000101.1, read on the forward strand.
TGACTAGGCCTAAGTGCGACTAGGCCTAAGTGCGACCAGGCATAAATGCGACTTAGCCTAAATGCGACTAGGCCTAAGTGCGACTAGGGCTAAGTGCGACTAGGGCTAAGTGCGACTAGGGCTAAGTGCGACTAGGCCTAAATGCGACTATGCCTAAGTGCGACTAGGCCTAAGTGCGACTATGCCTAAGTGCGACTAGGCTTAAATGCGACTAGGCCTAAATGCGACTAGGCCTAAGTGCGACTAGGCCTAAATGTGACTAGGCCTTAGTGCGACTAGGCCTAAGTGCGACTAGGCCTAAATGCGACTAGGCCTAAATGCGACTAGGCCTTAGTGCGACTAGGCCTAAGTGCGACTAGGCCTAAGTGCGACTAGGCATAAGTGCGACTATGCCTAAGTGCGACTAGGCCTAAATGCGACTAGGCCTAAGTGCGACTAGGCCTAAGTGCGACTAGGCCTTAGTGCGACTAGGCCTAAGTGCGACTAGGCCTAAGTGCGACTAGGCCTTAGTGCGACTAGGCCTAAGTGCGACTAGGCATAAGTGCGACTAGGCCTAAATGCGACTAGGCCTAAGTGCGAGTAGGCCTAAATGCGACTAGGCCTAAGTGCGACTAGGCCGAGCTCCCAATGAATGCCCAGGTACAAGTGTAAGCAGTATTCGAGCAGGAGCTACTCAACAATCTCTACATTAGCAAGAACCTAATAGTACCACTATTCAAAGAACATGATGTGCAATATTAAAAAAATCCAAGGAACATGTGCTATCAGAGTAGTAGCGGTATTCATGAAACAGATGGGTCTTGAGCTATTTGTTGATGGCGCAAAGGGACATTAACAGCAGTTGTCATCTTCATAAATGACCAAAACAGCTGATACAGCCATCAGAGGCAGGACACCCCTGTCCCCTGCCCCCCCCCCCCAGATAGTTTTCATACCCATGCAAGGAGGAGGGGGAGGGGAGCTGTGCTGAAAAGTGCGGCCATACATAACAGAGTACCACAGGTGACCGGGAAACACTGCAGCAACGTTAGAGGAGCGCTTTCATAACGGAGACGCGGTGGCACCGGGCCTGTATTTACATCACAGCCTGGGCCTGTAACATAATGTGAAGCGTTCACATCTTCTGCAAGATTAATTGCCATGGGCCAGTCAATCCAACTCTACTTCATCTTCTTAAAGGCAGATCAATTACCGGTAATGTTAATTTAATTTAAAGCAGCGATGAGTAGAAATTGATTTAATTTACTACCCGATTGTTTCACTTTAACAAGAGCAACCGGAATTCAGACTTTCTGACAACCTGAGTAAATGCCAACAGAAGGAAATAATCTAAGAAAGACATTGGTGAGGCTCCCTACACTCCTGCCTTCACCTGACGCCCCCCCCCCCCATTTTCACAGACAAACAGGGCTCTTGGTCACTGGCCCAGAGAAAAGCAGAGACTTCCAGGGGATGAAGGGGGCTCTGGACCGGAACCGTGTTCCGTCCGTGGTCCTGGCGCCGGAGGAATTCCCTCAGCACATACCTCACTTCAAGCTCGGCGACGGGCACGGTGCCGTCGTGGACACCACTGCGGGGGTGCTGTACGCTGACCGCGCCTTAAAAGCCGTACAGGTGGGGGCTCTGGGTCTTCCGGGTTCAGCAAAATACAGCAACATAAGTACGGTATAACCTCAGCAAAGCAGAGAAAAACAGGCATGTAACTATGGCAACAACACAGGCCAGACAATGAGGAAAGTCCTAAATGATGACCTGCATGTATTTTACATACAATATTCCATCCATCCATCCATCCATCTGCTAATCCAGTACAAGGTTGAGGTGGATCCATCCCAGGCAGCAAATGGAGAACCAATATTTAATACCTGTGGGAGGTTTTCTTCCTAAAATGACCATTTTAATTTGCTGTCTGGGTGCCATTGTTTTCAAACAGTCATAACCATCATACCGTGCGTGACAATACAGTACAGAAGGGAGCTGAGGGCCCCATTTGCAGTTCTTCCGCTGGGCTAACCATCGCTGTAGGAGGTAGGAAAAAGCAATGGAGAGGCCGTGTGCTGGGGCCATACGGGCTGGGCTGAGTGTGCCTGAGGACGGGGGGGGGGGGGGATCCTGCAGCTCAGAGTGCGACTGGAGCTCAGCAGAGCTGCCCATTTTTATAAGGGCCCAGGAGCATTAGGGGCATGTGGACGACTAGGGGCCCAGATGAATGTAAGAGGGGGTGTCTGATCCCAGTCCTCCGGGACCCCCAGAGTGCATATTCTACCTTCCTCCCTGCTCCCAGCACCCTAGAACCAAACAGAGTAGGACAAACTAAACAAGCAATAACACAGAAAACCTGGTGCAGGCGTTTTGGGAGCTGGGAGAGAGCAAAAATGTGCCCCCCCCGGGGGGGTCCCCAACGGTTTGATTAAGAAACACTGGTATCCTGAGCAGGTTACAGTTCCACAGTCAGGGACACCTGGTGAGTTTGCGGGTTCCCCAAGTTAATGGATGACATAGGAGAAGTCAAGCGTGGGTGTCCCTGTTTATTACATATAATGCATGTGACTGGCTGAACGTTCCAATGGGTCATAAATATGAAACCAACCTCCACCTTGCGAAAAGTTTGAAACTCAAACAAACATTAGGTTCCCCAGGCAGATCAACTACGGATGTTAATCAGATATGCCAACATCAGATATGCCAACATCAGCTTTATTGACTAAGGAATTTAGCAGCAACCAAGCGAACTGGATCTGAAATTCAGTGCATCTTTTGCACACGAACTCCAACAAGAAATCAAATGTGAAAATGAGTCAGAAAATCTTCCTGAGGCAGCTAGATCCTGTACATAAAAGCCAATAGAAGTAGTGATTGTTTTAACTAGAGACAGTTATCCAGTCTTCTGCCCATTGACTGACCACATCTTTCCCTTGGCGGCATTAAGCACAGATCAAGCAAATGCAAGACCCGTTCGTCACATGATAACTGCCAGGGTGACGCGGTTCTTCAAACTGCCATCCCACCCGATTCTCGATTTATAGGCCGTCGGAGATCTGCGCACCTCGCGAGGGTCGCAGGTCTGGCTTCCCATCGAACCCTTGTTTGTGTGTGCCCATCGAAGTGTTTGTGTGTGCATGTCCCGTCCAGTCTGCACGTGTGCGAAGACGGAGGGTGGAGATTACCATTCCAATTAAGGCCTGAGGTCCCAGAGGAGACAGGAGATCTCAAAGGCTTTTGCGAGGGTCACTCGGACATCAACAGCAAAGCCTCACACTCAGCCCCAGCCACCATCGAAACATCAACAGACACTCGGAAAGAACAGGCCAGCTTGTTCCTGCTTGATGTCATGCATAGCTAGACTGAAATGCACCCAGGTGTCCTGTTCTGGCCCTGTTGCTGTAGCACAGCACACAGGGCACTGCTGTTATGTTAGGCAAATCTCTATAATGTCATTTTGGTTCCGACTGTATCGTCTTAATATCCAAAGCCTGCGTGCTTCTATTTACAGCTTTATAAAGCATTTTTATTTTACATTCTATTTATTTTGTAGCTACTTTTATCCAAAACAACTTACAATTAGAGTCAGACAGTTTCTGAAGTAACTGGAGGTTAAGGACCATTTTCTGGGGTCCAATCACTTTACTGACCATGGGAATTGAACCAACAACCTTCCAAATGCAGTCACACTGCCCCCATCAGAATAAACATCAGTATCAGGTCATTAGATGGTTTATTGCACATGGAGGCAAACCTACAGCGGCATAACACCTCTTATGTGTTTGAACTCAAAAGCAATAATCCACTTCGTCTTGAAATCGCAAAAAAAAGCCTCAAGTATTGACGGTCCACTCACCGCGTGTTGCATTGAGTCTTCTTCTGTCTGATTTCCGTGCTGCCAGGGGGCATTCCAGAGGCTGGGTGGGGTAATCAAGGATGGGGAAAAAGTGTCTGGCATCACGCCTGGCTCGGAGGTCACCGTGACAACAGCCAGTGGATCCTACAAAGCTGCGAGCTTGGTGATCACCGCCGGGCCTTGGGCCAATGCAGTGCTGTCCCACGTCGGCCTCCAGCTACCCCTGCAGGTAAAGCATACCACAGACGCCACTGTCATGTAGCTATTGTCACACACGCGCACACACACACACACACGCACACACGGAGCTGTCAAACCTTGGCTTTAGACTCTCCATCTGCGCCACAGAAGCGGACGATCTGACGAACAAATGCACCAGATACACCCCAAAGATCTGATGTTCGTTCTCTTTGGATAATATGACAGATGAATATCCTGAACTCCGGTAGATGAGCCAATTGTCAACAAAGTGATTTAGTGAAATTCAAACTGACAAAGTCTCCAGAAGGACAGAGGAGGAGATCAGCGATTCATTAACCAGGGACGCTGAAGTTTGAGCAGGTCCACAACCACTGAAGCTTCTCGCAGGCACTTTCTCCTGGTCATAAAATTAAAAGGATGGCCCATTAGTTAATTAAGCTGAAAGCCGTCAGATCGTTGTACGCCAGTTAAACCCCGCGAAGCCGCAATCCGTAGAAGTGTATATTCATTTCATCTTATTTCTAAAGTGACCAACGTACTTTCTTAATTGCAGTTGGACGGTAGACAAGACAATGAGGGAACCCATCGCCGGCACTCGGAGGCAGTCCTTAATCAGGGAGCGTAAATTTCCCTCGTTGGGAATGTTCATGGGTTTGCCCTTAGGGGCACTTTGAATGATCTCTCCGTCGGACAGGTGCAGAAGATTAATGTCTGCTACTGGAGGGAGAAGGTTCCGGGAACATACAGCGTCAGCAGGCGCTTCCCCTGCTTCATCCAGCTGCCGTCGGAGATGGAGAAGACCGACATCTACGGCCTTCCGTCCAACGAGTACCCTGGGTTAATGAAGGTGAGTGACCTCCTCTTCAGTGCGTCCCTGCAGGTGAGCGACAATCCCTGCTTCCTGGTGACCTCCCGTTTCGTACCGACGTGTTGATGCGTAATTAGGCTCTCGTCCCACGGCCTCCTACATAACAAGTATAGCGGGGACGACGGGAGGCGACAAGGTCGTAGAATCTAGATAATTTCACATGACCTACTGACCAATGAGCAGCCGCGGCTGAGGATGAGCCAATGGTGTCCCCTTCCGTAACATATCTATCCAATCAGCTGACGGTGCCGGTCCTGAGCACCGGGTCAAAGAGGTAAAAAAAAAAATCCTTTCTAGCTCACAGGTAGCGAGATGCCAAATAAAATTACTCAAATAAAACAATGGCTTTAAATCTGATGCATACCTTACCTCTGCCCATGTTTTATGGATGGGATCTCACTAATAAACAGCCGGAATAATTGAATGGGGGTGAAGGATGTTTTTAGAAACTTGATGGGGCAAAGGATGCTCTGTATATCACAAAATGAAACTACTCTATTAAATATGCACTACCCGCTGAGTTCGCTTTAGAAAGGGGGGGGTTGTAAGACTGCCACAGCACTACATTTACATTTATGTATTTAGCTGAGCCATTTATACAAAGTGACATACAGCTGAGGATGCAGGGACAGCCAGTCCCAGGAGCGGCTCTAGGTTTAGGGCCCTGCTCAAGGGCCCAGCTCAAAGGCCCAATGGCAAACTAACTCTGCTGGCTACGGGATCTGAACCAGCAACCATCTGATTACAGATGCAGCGTTTTAACCTCACCCGCCAAAATCCAACCCCACTATAATACTATGATACTGTAGCTATTTAATCATGGCATGGTTCACATTTAACGCGCGACAGAGCTTCAAGAATCCCCAGCAATGTTTTAGCCCTTCAAAGAGCTCTTCTACTGAGACTCCTGAAGCTGATCACTTGAAGACACAGAGATCGACGGCAGGTAGGAGATTTATTTGCTTGATTCCGAACCACGCAGAGTAGCCCGGATGTTTCACGGTGGCTTGGCTCTGCATTCTTGAGCGAACCCCCCCCCCCTCCAAGAATGCGCACATACCGCTGCCTCATGTTTTGAGGTGGGGTCCGTGTGGCTTATGTTTAGGGCAAGGAGTGAAGGCCAGTCCTCCAGCACATATGACATAGTACAGGGGTTGGACAATGAAACTGAAACTCCTGGTTTTAGACCTCAATAGTCTTATTAGTGTGGGGTAGGGGCTCCTTTTGCGGCCAATGCAGCACGAGTTTGTTGGGAATGACAGATTCTCAGCCATTCCTCTTACGGAACACTGGCCAGGTCACTATGTGATGCTGGCAGAGGAAAACATTTCCTGACTCGCTCCTTTAAAACACCCCAAAGTGGCTCAATAATACTCAGATCTGGTGACCATGGGAGATGGTTCAACCTAACCTTCATGTTTATCGCACCACTCTGTCTCCAGCCTTGCTGTGTGCATTGGTGCATTATCATCCTGATACACGGCACCACCTTCAGGGTACGGTGTTTGAACCACTGGGTGAACTTGGTCCTCCAGAATGGTTCAGTAGTCCTTGTCAGTGACATAGTTGACCTAGGGAATACCATATACTGCAGCTCAGACCATCACTGATCCACCCCCATGCTGCACTCTGAGTACGCAGCAGTCAGGGTGATTAAGCCTCTTTGAGGCTTCTCCACACTGTCACTCTCCGTATGTGGGAGAGACAGTGAAGGTGGACTCATCAGAGAACAGTACATGTTTCACATTGTCCACAGCCCTAGATTTGTGATGCTGGCTCCATTGAAAGCGACATTTGGCCCATATGACCAGAGGTTTGGCACTAGCAGCCCGACCATGAACTCTGACCCTGTGGAGCTACTGACCAAAAGTGTTAGTGGAGACAGAAGAGTTGAGATGCATGTTTAATTCTGCAGTGATTTGGGCAGCTGTGGTTTCATGTTGTTTTGGTCAATGCTAACTCTTACATCCACAGTGACTCCTGTTTGATGTGGTCCATCTTTCCTGGTGGGGTGCCGACATTACCCTGGATACAGTGGCTCTCGATACATCACAAGGACTGTCTTGATCACAGATGCACCAATAATTTGCCCTCTTTGGAACTCTGATGTGTGTCCCATTATGTTGCTTGAAATGCAATGTTTTACGTACAGCTTTGCTACTGCGCTGCTAATTCAGCCTTTACACTCTGCTGTTACGGATGGAATGTGCAACCAGTGAAGACCAGGCTGCGCACATATAGCCATGAATCCTCAAACACTATTGGCCAAGTGTTTTACTTTCATCTTCCAACCCCCACATACAGCATAGACAATATATAAGAGGACAAAGAATCACAAAACTATCCTTACGATGGACTGGTATCCTTTCTAGACTGTTCCCCTGCATTATACCCAGGAGGTTCCCCCCCCCCTCGTAACTATAGACCCCAGAAGCTGTTTGCAGATGAATTACAAGCTGCAGCAATTACCAGTGTTGACGTTTCTGCAGGCCACAACGTCCTTATGCAAACGAGTCACACCGTGGTACAGCTTTTCCGAGAGCTTTACTATTAGCTCGCAAACAGCGCCGGGCCGTTAAATTATTGCCGCATTAGAGCCAGTCGACCCCCGTAACGACAGAAACCATTAAGAGCGCAGTTTCAGTCCCGGGCTGTTGATTAGCACCATACTGAGCGGATTGAGGAAGCGGATTAGCGTCATTATGCCTGCAGGTCTGTTACCACGCCGGCAGCGAGACGGATCCCGACCAGCGGGACAAGCAGACAGACCGGGGGGACGTCGCCATCCTATCCAGCTACATCTCCCGCCACCTGCCCGGCCTGGAGACCGTCCCTGCCGTCGTGGAGAGCTGTGTGTACACGGTCAGCGGTGGGCAGACTAACACACATATAAACTCACCTTCGTGTGTCCTAATAGCATCGCACATTACATATATTTAGCAGATTCTTTTAGCCAAACCAAAGTACGATTGAGTGAACAGGGGCAACTACTAGGGTTAAGAGCCTTGCTCAAAAGCCCAACAGTGACATTATTCTCCTGATGCAGGGATTTGAACCAGTGACCTTCCAGTATTGGGCACTGAGTATAAACCTGTTAAGCCATACTCAACACAACTCAGAGCAACGCTGTCATTGTTAAATGCAGCAGCTTTACGGAAATGCATATGGGGTCAAAGGTCAAGGAGAGACACACCCAGAAGCATCTGTACTGTGCATCCCTGTGACTCTTCCTCCTGAGGAAGATGCATCAAAAGACGTGCGTTAAGACAGTCATGTGGGCACACGCGCACCAGCACAGCAAAGCAATTGGCTGATGTCACACCGTGGGACGTGGCCTGCATCGGCCACCCCAGGAGGAGACAAGGAGAAAAAACATCCTGTCAGCTCTATCGCTTCTGCATCGATCCACTCCCCTCATCCTGACTTCCACCGGCAAAACCTTGTCACGCCACACACCACTCAGGACCGGACTGTGATTGCATGGAGAGGAGGCGCAAGACGGGCACCGTAATGGCGGCAAGATTCTGGGGAGGATTGTTGGTTTACGGCGAATTGGGCACCGGTACTCAGAACAGAAGAAAAGGCAGGAGCACCTAACAGCGAGAAAAGGCACCGAAAGGGTGATCTTAAGTGCTTCTCGCGAGCCAGTGGAACAACCACACTCGCGAGCAAGGAACTCTGGGAAGCCGGACCTCCATTTTTATGTGGTCATTGACCACTTCGAGAACTAAAATACAGACCTCTGATTTCTGGCGCAAAGATACCACAAAAATAGCTCCACTTTTCAGGCTGCAAAACACTCTCCACTGTTTCCCTCCCAGCTCTCGAGAGGCTGAAAAGCCCTTAATTAGAGACATCCGAGCGTGAGGTGTCTAACAGGTCCCTGGTCTTCCACGCCCGCCGGGAGGAAGCAGTCGGTCTGTACCGAGGCCAGGCGCCGTTAACACACAAGCACCCGTGTTAAACAGCCTTGTGTGACAATTCTCACTGCTCTTCATTGACTAGATAAAGTCTATAGAAAAACACCCTGGATAGTAAATAGCAGTTCTTCTCTATACTTCCGCTATAAATAATTCACTAAAAAATTCATGACATCAGTCGCCTAATTCCAAGGACCAGACTCGGCGCACTAGAGATGAACTTGATTTGTAAAGTTTTAGTGTGTGTCTTCGGTTATTCACTTAAACACACACACAGACACAGACCTGTACTCCTATCTTTGTGGGGGCTGTCCAGTCATTTCAATGGGCAAAATTCTAATCCCAACAATGACGACCCTAACCCCTACCCTGCCCTAACCTGAACCACAACTAACCAAACAAAAGTTTTTTGATTGCAGTCACAAATTTTTATAAAACTGTCTTTCCCCTTGTGGGGACCGAAAACGTCAAAATAATTTGATCCCCACAACGTAATGTATATCTGACCCCCCCCCCCCACGTCACACACACACAGTACTAAAATGCCATGCCATATCTGTAATGTCGAATTCTGCCATCCGGACTTCTTAAGCCCACAGTAACTGACTCAGGCAGGACCTTCATCCTGTCGGTCCGGAAAACCGGCCCGGTTTCACATGATTGGCAGGGTTTTTAACTCACTCATGGGCTTGTACCCCCCCACCCCCACAGGTCACCCCAGACCACCACTTTGTCCTGGACCGTCACCCAATGCACAGTAACATCATCATCGGCGCAGGATTCTCAGGTCAGTACTGCAAAAATCAACCCCCCCCCCCCGCATTCACTCCACCCAGGGGCGGAGCAAGAAATTCTTCCCCCCACCTCATAATTTAACATATTCCGGGGCCCCTGTAAAGTGCTGGGCCCACTATCAGTGTACCCGTGTCCACACTGTATCCTTGATGCCATCTCCCAAAGCGAGCGAGGAATAAGGGACTGACCCCACCATTCGTTTTACCGAAGGCCCCCCCCCGACGGGGAGGACCATGAATCAGGGGAAGCAGCCCCTCACCCTCTTGCCATCACTGGGGTCCATCTCCATCTGTTCCACACCATGTTCCACTAATTACAAACATGATTACTGTTGCCTGGGACATACATGGGAAGCTAAGCCTGTAGGATGCACGCCCCCCCCCACACCCCCCCCACCCCGATGTATTGTTCAGTGGCGACGAGGCTGATGTGACAAGCGCTGCCGCATCCTCTGCAGGCCTGTCTTTCCCATCCCACCTCCCTGAAAGCTAGTGATTTATTACATTTGTTCTTTAGCTTTAATAACATATTAGGACTGTCGTGGGGGCGATGATTCATCACCATTAACCTTTTTTTTTACCTCCCCCCCTCCCGTCTTCCCTCCCCATTGTTTACCTCACCGGCCGTGTTGCACCCCAGCGGCTTGAGAGCTGCTCTCTGATGATGATCTACCGCTCGGAAAAAGAGACCCACATTGTTCCATTCGATGGGCCAAACTCCCTTTGCCCCCCCCCCCCCACACCGCCCCCAGCCCTGTCGCCGGAGTGAAACACTTGAAACAGGATCTCGTGGTTGCCATGGCGACAAGTCACCAGCACGCCGGCCTGGTGATAAGGGTCCTTGTCTCTCGCGCGCTAAATGAGCACGCCAGTCGCACAGATCATCACGGTGCCGCGTTAGCATTAGCGTTAGCATTAGCGTTGGCCGCGCGCCTGCTCGTTTCCATGCCCAGGAGCCGCAGGTTGCATTCCAAACGGCCCCTTGCAGGATTGTGATGGGGCCGCTGGGAGTGATTGACATCGCAGCAACGGCCAATAAAAAGAAGCACCACCCCCAGCCCGCTCTCATTACCGAGGTCTGGTGCCAGACGCCTCTTCGTTAAAGGGAGCAGATCATCCTGATTAAAATTTTGTCCGAACTCCCGTCAAGTTAATAAAGTCATTAAAATTTATGTTCCATGGCAGACGGTACAAATCATTTTTTTTTATTTGCTCGCCTAGCTGTGCGCACGCGTGACGTGTGACAGATAAGGGGCGGAGCCTGGGAACAGAAGCGATCCAGCTAATCAGCAATCATCAACTTCTTCTCTCCCTCCACCCAGGTCACGGCTTCAAGTTCGGGCCCGTCATTGGCAAGGTGCTGTGTGAGCTCAGCCTGGGCCGCCCACCGTCTCACGACCTCTCACCTTTCAAACTGCAGCGCTTCCAGAACTTTCTCAAGTCCACTTTATAAAGTTTGCCCTCTTCGTAGTAGGGTAGTAAGATTCTAACGATACTATTACTCTTACTGATACTACTTTATGGATCCGGAACTTTAACGGTACTCTTATCGGTACTCTGATCTGAATGAAAGATGCTCCGACCATTTCAGATTTTACGAATGCAGCCATAAAAATCGGCTGGTTAACTGATACTTTTAATCATTAATGCATATTCGTATAATTTAGTCAACTCCGTAAGCTTGCATAACATACTAAAAGCTAGGCGGTCGAAAACTATGCATTTCTCCATATGCACGTGATGAACTTTCGCTACGCTTCAACTTCGCTTGTGTTTCCGCCCTTGCGTGCAGAATACTTGTAGCATTTGCGGCGACAAGCATGGTCAGCATCGACTCTAGTGAAATGTAACCACAGTTTTGAGTGTTTAGGTCTCTCCACCAAAGCAGGGTCTGTGCATGTGTGCTGCATGACGCATGCGCATGAGAGAGTTAGAAATACAGAGAGCTGCCTGGCTTAATCACACCTGGAGTCACGGGGGGGGGGGGGGGGTCACGGGGGGGTGGCCC
>JAODUD010000101.1:1256652-1274614 GCA_026784285.1 Stomatorhinus walkeri
AAACCCCACGACGACACAGGGAGAACATGCAAACTCCACACACATGGAACCCAGGCGGAGACTCAAACCCAGGTCCCGGAGGTGTGAGGCAACAGTGCTAACCACTGCGCCACCAACCCCTTCCAATGGGGGTTAAATTAACTCAGGTTTGGTCTTTGTTTCCGCTAGCCTCCCCCGGCCAGCCCGGCAGGTGAGCGTCACTGCCACGGCAGGATTCTGCCACCTATTCTGGTTTCACATGAGTATACGGTGAGTGATCTCAGCTTAGGGGATGTTTAATGAGCGTAATCTCTGTTATGCACCTTCAGCGCTGTCTGGTGCTTCACATCCTTCAGCCGTTATCAGACGTTACCACGAGAACAGAGGCGGACCTTGCGCTGTGAGCGCCTGGCTCTTACCTACTGGAGTCAAAAAATGTCTGAATGTGACGTCCATTCAAAGTTTAACTTTCGCTATCTCGTCGCCGCCTTTATCGCCGCGCCGCTCCCAAATTAGCCTGCGCTAATGTTTTCGCACTCGGTAGGAAAACAAATCAAAGATAAAGAAAAGCATACAGCGCTGACTCCAGACCAGCAGGACACAGTGAAAGCCGCATGCTAGGTAGCCATGGAAACGGTTCCCGTGTGACCCAGAGGCCTCTGTTGTTAGCGAACATTAGGCTAATGGAACATACAGCGATCAGGGACAAAGCTAAATTTTTACATGGAGGGGCACTGGATTAGTGCGAGAATTCCCATCTAAAACAAAACAAAAAAAAAAACAATATACGTTTGAGAAAGACAACTGAGGTGTGCTGACCTCATGTACACTGTGTGCAGCTATGGCCTCAATGGTGATGAGGTAATCAGAGATGTAGCCTACCATTGACCGAGTGTGAGCTCATCGTCGGGACAGCTGGTCCACCTGGAGACATGCAGGGCTGGATTAGCATGATCAGTCCTCGGCTACCCAGTCTTTAACTGGGCACCAGAGAGCGTCACCTGCCTACACGGCCCCCGCCAAACGACATACGTACTTGGCATACGGCCTGGTGCTTAACATACTGAAACACGCTAGGGGTCAGTCTTTTTTTTCCTTAGCAGGGGACGCGAACATGGAAATAGGGCCCGATGACAGGCTGCCAGAGCAAAAGCTGTGATATCAGGCCTCCATCGCAGGGCAAGCGTCAGTGTCAGATTCAGCACCGAATCTGTGTAAGACCAAGACCACGGACGACAGAATCGGAGTGGGACACCCTCGCAAGCCAAGGGCTGAGCATATTCAAATCAGTCTGTAACCGCATCTAATCAAAGACTTTCGTTTTTGTTACATTACATAATTTTGATTGCACCTGCTAAATTAAAGGGTGTCAAAAACAGTCCAGTCATGTATCTCCCTTTGTTTTTATGGGAAGGCAAAACACAAAAGGCATTCATTCCGCCATTCATTTATTTTTCAAAACCAACCCACTCTGGCTGATCCAGAATATATCCCAGAAAACACAGGACATAAAGCAGGATGCATTCTGGGTAGAATCTCTATTTATCTCGGGGCAATCATACACTTCACAGGCAATGTGGGGTCACCAATTCGCTTGACCCAGACGCCTTTGCACGGCAAGATGATGTATGAACGGAACACTGGACAAAAACACGTGCATGGATGGGGGGCAAAATTTTTGCACCCTGCCCCCAGCCGAGAGGCCCAAGGCAACAGAAGAACTGCGGGTTTCATGCCACGTATCACTAAACTCCACAAGCCAAAACCCAATACGCCTGGCTTTGCAAGCTACTGTCCAGAGCTATTTCTTGGTTTGGAGACATTCCACCTTCTGCCAAAAGCAGGCCAAAACAGCAGGCCTCTTTTGGAGACGTGCGTCCCCAGGTCCAGACTACTAAACGACAGAATGAGTGACGAACACCTAACACAAGAAAGGGGCACATTTGTATGCAAAACTAGCTAGTCCTGATTTTAATAGACTTTTGAAGCAGTCGATCGTCATTTACTTAATCTCCCTATTTGCATGCATAACGTAGTGAAAGATAGAGCACGGTTGCATTACATTGGCCCCTGTGCAGCCTTAAGCCGACTCCAGCGGAAGTGGTACCAGCAGCGGTGGTGAAACCATTATCACCTCCCCCCCCCACAACTTATGCCCACCAGGACCAGCATGAAGCAGTCATTAAATCGACAAGCGAACACATAATCTCTTAATAACTGAGCCTGATGACAGAGGCTCTGTGGACTACTTGACATTGTGATTCAAAGTGAGCTTTGTTTGGAAAGCCCTTCAGTGAGACTGCCCCTCTAATCTGTCAGCTACTCTGCCAGCGGATGACGTCTGAATACTGCTTTTCTTGGAAGCCTTCATTACCCTTTATCATCCTTCCTGTCCTAATTTGTAATCATTACTTAGGCACAACAAACCCAAATTAAGGGCAACTTCACGAAAACACGTGTTTTATCCATTCACCCCCCCCCCCCAAAAAAAAAAAAATATGATGACATTTAGAACATATATAAAACGAAACTGAGTCCTCGAACTAATCATCACTTTCGTATTAGCGAAGCTTTCATATGTGCATAATACCCCGTGACATTTGCATAAATGTACACCATACAGAATTATATTTAAGTAGATGCTACGTCACGAGCACTTTAGCAGATGCAAAGTGCACCCAATTGCACTGTAACATGATTATAACCCTCCAGGGGCACTGTAGACACATGTTATTGGGTGGGATTATACTGTAAATTACGGACTGATTTGCATCAATAAGAACCAGCAAAATAGCAACTGAAAAGGGGATTAAAGCGGCACGTGACGCCACGCCGCCACAGCTTTCTGATCCCATTGCTAGTAGCCAGCGTTCACAGAACGGAACATATTTACGGTCAGTGCAGTCAGCCCAGTTTCCTTTCAGAATCACACCTGCTGCTTACGAATCCGCTGAGTGATGAAGGCTGCTGATAGCTGATAGGATCTCTGAAGTCTCAGGTTGTTGTGCACCGGACCTTCTATGATCTTTACCGACATCACAATCGATGTCACAAAAGGAATCGACTCCTACAGGCTGACAGTGTCTGAAGTATGATTTCAGCAACTGCTTTAGCACATACACGTAAACCATGTAGTTTTTCCAGAAGTTCACAGATATAGAGAATCTAAGCAGTCTCTAAACGGGTGTGTGTGTGTGTTTGCATGACTATTCATATGGAGTTGGGATGCGTGTCAATTACCTAAGACTCACCACAATCATCCTCCACTCGTTTTCTGAAGCCGCTTGTCCTATTCTTGGTTGCGGGACAGAATGACACGACGAGAACATGCGAACTCCACACACGTGTAGCCTGGAGTCCAAGAAGTGTGAAGCTACGATGCTAATCACTGCGGCCACCGTGCCGCCCCGAGTCAATCTCCCTTCCATGTCAAAATAAATTTCCACTCTGCAATCGGTCGATACTTAATTTCCTGTTTTGAGGCATGGGAAATGGATTCAAAATACTATATGTTTTTATTTTTTTACCGTCAAACTTAGGCCACGAAACATGAGCTCCGTGGGAAAGCCGGGACGGAGCCGAAGTAAGACGGGTAGCTTTTAACTTGGGGCAGCCTTTACAGCGCGGCCGGAGCCTGAAACGGCGGTGCGCCGCATCCTCAGAGGGCGCCGGGGCTTGCAAACCACTCGCCGTTGCGGTCGCGGCGGATCAGGTCGAACTCCCAGCAGGAATCATGCAGCTTCGCCCCCCCGATTTTATGATCGAAAGGCCTCGGGTGTATCCTCTATACATCGCTGGCCTCACACCTGACTTCCCTATACCTTTTGCACTTAAAGTGTCACACGGAATTTTTATTTAATTGTTTTATACATATACCAAAAGCCAACTATAGTGATATAATGCCCTAAGAGTGATTTTCGTTAAGTGTGCGTTCGTAAATCTAACCACCCCCCCCCCCCCCAACATTACGGATGGGTAAGAGCCTTTGCAATAACACGTTGTTTTCCCTCATCTAAGAATCAAATCTTAATATTACAACCCATGACTTTATTTTATTGCAAATAATCCAAAACACAGACACACACAATTGATGAGTTTTCATTTTCATTTACAATGGCATCGAAATTCACAATTCGCCCTCCTTTGCAGTTTAGGGATTTTCTTTCCTACTTGACCAAAAAACACTTGAAGCTGAGAGGGCGTCTCTACACCCCCTTCAATCTGCCGAGACGCGTCTACATCATTACGAACGATAGGAGCTGCCTTCCATAATCCAAGAGGAAAATGGGGAAAAAATAGGTGCTTTCAACAATGCCTGCTATATGCATGATTAAATATCGACAAGTTGATTGGAACCTCGCTCCATCATACACCCCATCAGATACAATCCCTTAATACGTTTTTTGGAAGAAAAAAAAATTCTCAGACCCTGGTTTGTTAGCATGTTAATAATTTCTTAATGCGTGTGGTCAAGAGGAGCACGTACACCGTTCCGCAAGGAAGACGTGACAGACTTGCGGGCTGAAATCCAGGCAAAGTTACAGTGCGGAGTCCTCCCCTTTCTTTAACACGAAAAGCGATGGTAGAAAGCATCAGTTTATTTTTCATCCCAGAAGAAAAGGGATGAATTATTGGATTAAAGGGTTTCATATTATAGAACGTGGCAAACCGGATTCGGAATCAAAAGCCAGCGCGCAGTGGGAATCGTTTCAGCACCGACGTGAACTTCAGTTCCGGTAAAATAATGAAGCAGGGAAACATCAAGGGGATACTATGATCTATACCACGGCTCGATCCGCAAATTTATGGCGTTTCTTCTTCTTGGTGGTCAAAACTGTCTCCAGCCCCTCTGAAAGTTTGTTTACGGCTCGGCCCCCTTGATACCTACCTGTACTGATTTTGCAGCAACGATTTGACACTTGTCTCATCTATAACACCGGACAGTAATTCAGGTTTAACATTTCTGAAGAAGTTAATCTTTCTCAGTGCTGATGGCCCCTGGCATATTCACATCCTACACATTCTTCCTGAGAGCGGCTGAATGCTTCAAGGGCATAAACATAGCTGACCCCATCTTTTGTGTTGCAAACTAGCATGAAGGGAAGCGCTTCCTTCTGTGAAAAACAAAAGAGCTGGTCCTTTTCAATTACATTGCAGAGATGTGTGCAGACATAGGCCTACATTTTTTTTTTCTCCAACAGATCTTCCTTAAACGGTAAATAAAGGCTAATTTTAGGTGATACCGTCTAAGAACATATAGGCTATGAAACAGGATTTAACTACGAGCAGCTGGAAGCTCAGAGCAGAAGTGGTTCGAACAGCAAAAGAAAAACAACCCCGTAAGATTTCTAAAACATCGGCCATCGTTTATTTACAATATATTAAACTGTAAAGCAAACGATTATTTTAACAAGAGTCAATTTCAATAAGAAAATAATGAATTGAGAGCGAGAATGAATCATATATATATATTAATGTGCACAGCCAGTAGAGTTATGTCTGTATGGATATTTTCTTTATTGTTTTTGCCTCAGTTCTTTGTGAAATGCTAGATTTCAAATTAAAGTGATTATTGAAAGCATAGGAAACAATAGGAGAGCAGTTTATGTTATAGTTCGGAGACAAACATTTTTTTTTTTAAATCCGAAGACACATGCAAACAGACGCACGTCCGTAAATTTTTCATCCGCACAGTGTACCCCATGTGAAGCTGACGTTTGCTATGATAACTGTACTCAATATGAACAATAATTATAAAGTACATATATGAAACATCCTCTTGCGTCATCTTTCCTGGTTAAACGGCAACTCCTCAGTTTACTATAATCCCGCAGTATGGTCAAGACACTGGCACATAATCTATGTCAATCAGTCTGCTTCAAAAAAAAATCCTCAAGGGATTTCACAGTGTAAAATGTCACAGACACACCCCTTTCACCAGCATAGTCAAAGTGAATAGTGTAGAACAGGCAACTATCAGAGGTTTTAAATTTTGGCCAGGAAAGGCCAGAGATAAGGGCCCAGTGACCATTTGTTGTTCTGTATTCTGCCGTCACCACTGGCAGGGGAAGGGAACAGGAGACAGACCAGCACTGCAACACACTGTGCCCAGTGCCGAATACGTTCCCTCCGGAAAACAAAGCGAATCAAACAGTGAAAAGCATGAAGGGATGGGGGGGGGGGGGGGGCAGGAACCTGAGCCAAAGACTCTTAGCAGAAACCGATCCTCCAAACTAAAGGAGAGCAAGACAAACCACATTACAGGAAACATGGGGAGCCCAGAGGTTTCATTTCCTATGCTGCCTCTGTACGCCGAGCCTGTCCAAGCAAATCACTTCTTACGTGTCAAGCCGAAAAGGGGAAAAGGAGGGGGGGGGGGCATATATTAATATACATAAGGGCCACCTGTTTATCCTTTGCATTTCCCCCAGCTGCCTGCTTTGTGAAATAATTCCAACAAATAAACAGGAGAAGAGAGAGACCAGAAGCCCAGTCTGATGACGACGTGGGAATTTTAGCGAGGCTACGGGGGGGTCAGATGCAGGAGACACACCATTTTCCACAAACCAGCAGGGGTCTGCCCCAACGCTGCTTTTTCTGAGACTCCGAGTAAGGAGACAATAAGAACAACTTTATGCATGTACTTACAACAGACGTGTTTTGGTAGTTAACCTTATGGTTTATTTATGTATTTATTTATTGATTTGCATTATGCGTGCAGTCAAATAGAGTCTCCTGCCGATGCAAAACTGAATATCCTCTGCCACGTTGGCTCAATAACGAGAGGCCGTGGTGTGGTGTGGTGTGGTGGGGCGGGGGCGGGGTCAGCTTTTTGAGAAGCAGTTGAGAGGGGCAGTTATCAAAAAAAACAAAAAAAAAAAATGGAGAAGTTAAAAAGCATCACTGATGAGCTGGCTTCTGAACGGATCCTGGGTGTGACCCCAAAGGCTGCATAAAGCTTTCGAATTCCGACGCAAGCCACAGATTTAAAAAAAATAAAACGCATTACACCAATGTCACAATTTCATATTCCAGGTTAGAAGAGTAGTGGTTGCGAGTCCATGATGGCGACACGGTGGGTCTACATGCACGACGAGCCCTTGGTTCAGGTCGCCATGCTGGTGGTTGGGCAGGGCAGGGCATGATTTAAGGTGGGAGGGGTATCAGTCCGTGGATCTGCAAAAAGTGGGGTGTCTGTTCTTCCCCTGGGGTGAATGGGGGCAGGTAAGGCGTGCTGGGGACTGTTCATGGCGGGGGGAGGCTGCTACGCTGTTGTTTCCGACGGCTTTCCCTCGCTGTCGTTGTCGTTCAGGTAGCTGCGGCGGGAGTTTCGGGGGCGGTAGGAGCTGCGAGACGCCCCCCCTTCCTTTTTTTCCTCATCTTGCTCCTCTTCGTCAGATCTATCCAGGCCAAATCGCTTTCTACTGGATGGCGGGCTGCAGGAGGGTAAGTCAAGAGGACATTTCAGTTAGCATCTGAGGTTGTCAAGAGGACATTTCAGTTAGCATCTGAGGTTTACATAATTCTTTAAAACTCCCTCCCATCCCATCATATGTTAAACAAGGGTTGTGTTAACTTGCTTTCAGTCAGTTTGGCGACAACCAGTGCAAGACTGATGCAATCGGGAGTAAATATCAACTCAAAGTCCATGCAGAGATGCTGAAGGCGTGTCACCATGCCGTGAAGAAGCAAAACAAAACAAACAAAACAGCCTCTTAAAGAAACCCACACCTTTCATCTGAAAGAATGTTTCATTTCTAAAGTCCAAAGTACTTTCTGAACAAAAGAAAAAAAGTCAAAATTCTTGTCAAAAAAGATAAGTGTATCCTTCCAAAGTTAACGCAGAGCATTTTATGAAATCAATTCAAAACTTGGAGAAGGTCTAGCCTGAACACTGATCATCACAAATTAGTCTATGAAAGAACATCAAACTTTACCACATGCAAATTAATTACCACCTTTAACCATGGACAAACACCTTCATGTCTCCCATGCCCTGAATGCAATAATGTAGAGATTCTTCAACCCCTGAATTCTCCCATCCATATACTGCCCATTCCAAAGTTCGTGTGTAGCTCAAATATATTGCAACCCTTGGGTTACAATCAGCCAATCGTCTCCTTGTAACATAAGCGGTCGCTTTCCAAATCAATGTGCTCATTTGATTATGCCTGTAGTGCTTTATTAAATGCATAAAATATAGATATTGGGTCTGATGTACCAAGTTATTTCCATTCTTGTAGTAAGGTTGTAAATCACACCAGTGCTTATTAGTAAGTTAGTTGTTGCGATCGCACTCATTTAATGCCCTAACCTTTTGTGGAAAATTTCTTTAAATACAACACACAATGTTGTATCCATAATTCCATTATGTATTTTTAGGGGAATAAAGAAAAAATAGTAATTTGCCTACATGGATACGCCTACAGTTTGAGCCAAGCAGCTTGAACAGATTTCACCTGCTGAATGAAATTCAAAATGCCCTGCAATGTGAAAATAGCTGTTATGTTGGAGATAATTTGATTCGACTCCAAAGTTAGTTCACGGCTGAAACAGTGGCAATTTACATACAAAAGATAATGACCTTTGGGTAAACGACCAGTGACACAGCGCTGCCGGAAGCGGAGCCTGGCGATGGTTAGTGTCACAGCAAGCCTAGGTGTCATGCCTCACCGCAGACCAGGCGAAACCTACTGCCAGCTTTAGTCACTGTCAGGCCTGTAGAGGTACTTCATCATCACGTTGTCCACCTTCTTCTTCCGCTTCTTCTCTTCTTTTTTGCTGAGCGGTGGGCCCCCTGCTGAGGCCGTCGGGTCGTCATCCTCCTCGCAGCCGGAGGCCGGCCGGCCAGGACCCTTTTTGATGCTACTGGAGCTGCGGTACGAGATGGTGGAGGCCCCAGAGCTGGAGGAATCTGACTCGGACTCCGAGGATGACGACTCAGACGAGGACGACTCTGAGTCGGTCTCCTTCTTCTTGGACTTCTTCTTGGACTTCTTCTTGGAGCCCTTCTTGTGGCGCTCGTCCGGTGAGGAGCTGTGCGACCCTCGGCTCCTCTTCTTCTTCTTCTTGGTCTTGCGGCTCCGGCTGCTGCGGCCGCTGCAGCTGCTGGCTGAGCGGCTGAAGTCCAGGGCCGAGGCGGAGCGGCGCACGCCGGAGGAGCCGTGGCCGGCCTCACGGTCGCCCTGGGAGCTCTTGGCACTCCGCACACTTCGCCGGTCCTCATCATCCTCGCCTGGCGCCCCGCCTTCTCCCTCCTCTGGAGAGTCTTCCAGGCTCCGCCTCTTGAACTGGATGGGCTTGAAGCTCAGAACCTCGTTGATGGCCGCCTCCAGATCCGGGTCCAGGTAGTTCCGGTGGGCGACCGGCTTGATATCAGATGTGTCGGGGGGGTCGGAGTCCGTGGCCCGGGCTTGAGGCGGCATGGAAAAGCTTCGTCCAGATGAGTGGGGGCTGTAGGCGCTGGAGCGGCCTTCGCTAAACGCCACGCTCATGGCATCATCATCGAACTCGCTGAGCCGGCAGCTGCGGCTCAGGGACGTGCGAGAGTCGGTGCGGCTCACACTGCCAGGGCTGCGCCCCCCCGAACGCCTGCTTAGGCTGGGGCTGACAGCTGAGCCATAGGTATCGCTACGTCGGTCGTCCAGGCGGGAGGAGTTGCTGCGGCGCAGGCTGTGAGGACTGGAGGCCCCGAAGCTGAAGGAAGACTTACCGTCGTCATCCAAGTCCAGCCCACGACGGGCAGAAGCCCGGCTCGGAGCAAATGAGGAGACTGCGGACTCCTTGTCGAACTCAGACCAACGGCTGTCCAGCCCCTTCCTGGCCCGGCTGGTGGCCTCGGAGTAGGCGTGAGAAATGACAGAGCTTCGGTCATCCAGCTCGTCCCCGGCTTGGGATCTTCTCCAGGAGCTGACAGAGTGGGCGTCATCCAGGCCGTCGGAGGACTTTGCCTTCGCCTTGCGGAATGCGGACAGGTCCTGGCACTCCGACTGCTCCTTCAGGGTGCTAAAGAGGGAGCTGTCATCTCCCTGGCCCCCTATGGAGTCTTTCAAGCTGGTGCGCTTCCTGTAGCTGAGTGAACTCATCACGGACACGGGTCTGCTCTGTTCTACTTCTTTGCCGTTACTATCTTTCCATTCCTTGCCCTCTTTTCCCTCCTTCCCTTCCTTGCCATCTACGTTGATGGCATATCTGGGGAGGATGTCGTCAAATGAGGACAAACGTAGCCGGCATAAGACCGCAAACGAAGATGGGGAACAGAAAGGGAAGCGATGGATGAATGGCACGCTCAAAAAGGAGGGATGACATTTAAGAACAGAAACAAGAGGAACAGTTTTGAATATTTTTTCCCATTTGGATAATAAAGGAGGTGAGACATAAACTAAAAACTGGAAAGGTGCTTTTGTTCACAAACAAATAAATGTGGGGGGTAGATCATACAATTGAATTCCAAGCGAGAGAAGCGTTCAATCAAAAAAACAGCAAAAGGTTTTTCACTACAGAATTTAAGGAAATCAAGCCCAGGCCCTCGGTGTAATGAGTTCAGCATGACTGAGCATAAGGACAATGCAGAGGATGAATCAATTTTAATGAAAAGGTTCACTGGTGTAACGCGACTGAGGACTTTGATTCATCTCTTTCTTATCGCTTGGAAAAGGAGAAAGTGCCGCTTCGCTCAGTCTGGCTCAAAAAACATTGCAAATATTTAACACCTTCTAAATATGCATCCATTTTCTATTCGCGCCTAGCTTATGCGGGGTCGCGGAACCTATCCTGGAAGCTACGGGGGTAAGGCAGGATGGGGGGGTCGACCCATCGCAGGGCCCTTACAAAACATCCGTATGCCTGCACTTTCACGATTCTTTAATTAACCGTGTCTATAAAAGTGTCTCAAACATCGTCCACTCGATTCGAGTGACAGAAGCGGACGGAAGATCAAACCCACCATCCCTTTAAAAATAAATAAATTGAAGCCCCCATGGCCATTAGAGCTTCTCTGAAAGACATGAAAATGGTACCACTGAACCTGTCAGGCACCAGGCAGGGTTATCGATCTGTGATTGGGGGGGGGGGGATACGTCAATAAATCTATGTGGGAAGGGCCTCCGTTTTGGAGGCTGGTCATCAGATAAACACGTCAATGATCAGCTATCAATGTCAAAGCAATTGCGAGCAGGTGGGTGCTCTTAAGGTGATCCTTCACTTTGTCTCCAAGAGGCCGAGCGGCTGCGGTAAGGCGCTGGGTCACTGTTCTAGGAGGAAGACCACTGGAGCTAGTGAGCCCATGAGCAACAGAATTTTGCAGGGTTGTGGGTTACCTGGAACTCTTTAGGCTTCCGTCATCGGACAGGTTCTTGGCAGAGCCCTTGTTCTTGGACAGCCAGGACTTGACGCCATCGACACGGTCCTCCACCTCAGAGTCTGTTCCTGAACCCCCCTCACTGGCGGGGGAGGGGCAGAGAGAACCCAAGTCAGTTTGAAGAACGGGGAAGCTGAGCTGACCTAGACGTTAGTGGGGGCGGAGTTGGAGCGTAAGAAGTGGGCGGGGTGAAGCGTGTGGGTTATAGGGCCAGTGACTGCGGCCTCTGCAGTCGCGGTTTTGCGGTTAGTCGGCAGCCTGGTACCAGTTATATGCTCAGAAGCCACGCGCTGGGGAGAGGCACACAAAGGAGAGTCGAGCAGAAGGGATCTCCGCAAACTAGAATGCTTTCAATTTTTTTCCCCCAGCTTCAACTTCTCTTCTACACTCTCCAGGGAAAAAAATATCTATTCCAGCGAACAAGAAAATAGGCCTCTTCCAGAAATATTTACATTTCCTTCATGTGGTGATATATTAGAGACAGAGGGAAAGGGAAAAAATAAAACCCCGTAGCTTTGCACAAAGAGTGAATCTTAAAACCAGCAGGCTTGACTATATAATGGACGGATAATTCAATTCTGTTCATTTTTTACAGAGTGCCCTTTCCAGCCAAGAGGCAGCACAGCAGCACTTCACAAAGGTTTAGCAAAATAACATGTAAGTGACTAGATGGAACAGGGGGGGGCGGACAACAAAAAAAAAAAACTCATCCATTAAGATGAAAACAGTTCGTTCTTTTATCAGGGCATGGACGCACTGCAATCATGACATTAGCTTTGGCTGTGAAGATGAGTGAAAACCAACTTAGAATGATGGGGGGGGGGTTCACTGAGCTCTCTATGGTCCAAGTACAGAAAAAACAAGGGGCCCTTGCCAGAAAGATAGAAAGCTACAAAAGTGCTTTTGTGGCAGCGAACGGACGGCTTTCCGGGAAACGTAAAACACGAGCCGAAAAGCACTCTGCTAATCTTACCGTAACGGGACGACACGACAGTTAAGCGGGCTCCGGAGCAAACCTGTAATTAACTAAGGTCCTCCTCTGCGGAACACTCCGGGGGGCGCGAACGAGCCAGCCCTCCCCTCCCGGAGCCTTGTCAATGAGACTCGAGCGAACAAAGGACTGTGGTGGGAGGGGCTTTAGCCACCATTCGGGAAGGAAGCATATTTGTTCTTTTTTTTTAATTTAGAAAAATAAATCAGATTTCACTTGAGGGGTGGATAGGGGGAGGGGGAGCTGGATTTGAGAGAATACACATAATTAATATCTCTGGCTTCAAAGTGGCTAAGGCTTGGCGTCTGTCGTACTTCAGAAATACTGATTTTACTGAAGGAGCTTTTATTATAAGGCGATAACTTGGGGATAATTTTATTTGCTCAGTCCCATTTCTACACCAAGTCCCATATGTCACATCCGCAGAGGTGTCACGACACATGGCAAATGCGAGCAATGTCTCGTTTCAAGCGAGCCGAGGCTGTGGTGCAAGAAGAATATAAACTAAGCGTAAGGTTAAAACGCAAGAAGTCCATGAGGGCGCCTGGTGTCCCTGGAATTTTCTTGTGGGCGGAACCGCCAAGTGCAGCAAGGGCTTGCAAGTCGGAGACCCGGATCGCCGACACCGGAAGCCAAAATTGTGGACCGTCACAGCTGCGCCCAACATGGGCCAGGTGCCTTAACCAAGTGGACGGATGGAGACCCTTCGGAAGCATGCTGTCCAGCAGCTCCGGAGCAAAGGTGACGTAAAACCCGTCAGCCCCTGTGTCACACCCAGCACGGAGGGAACCCGGGCCTGAACGGAGATGACGGCATTTTACGCTCCTACAGTTCCCCCACATGGCTGTGGACCTTCGATCAGTGGGCTCGCCCAGCTGGAAGGTCTCCTTCCTTCCCCAAGCCCAGGCGAATCACACGTACATCTCATTAACAGCCCTGTTCCTTCGCCCAGAGTTAGACCTGACAGTCCTTTATCCTGGGAAGCAGGAGCGCCGCTAGAATTTTATGAAAAGGGGGGAGCTTATCCTTTATTTGGGGGTGGTCTGGTTTGAATGAAAATGGATGAGAACACACTATTTAATTAGTGTACATTTATTTGGGGGGGGGGGGGGGGGGGAAAAAACCCCCCCAAAAAAAATGCCCTAGTAACGCACCAACTGGGAGCCTATAATTTCTACGCAAACTCCAGACCTGTGACCTGGGCTACGAAACTGAATCGCCAGTTGCAGAAGCAGGCCTTGGTCTATCACCAGAGTCCCTCAGTGTTTCTCAGGAGACGGGCAAGGGTGGGGGTCATCAGTGGGCATCCTGAACGGGGGAGGGCAGCTCTCCAGGTCGGGGGGAGTGCTCTGTAATGGAGTGCTTTGCACACGGTGTCACACACGATTTATGTTCTTGGTCGTGTACCATTAGTTAAGCAGTCCTGAAGCTGAGGGGAACAAACAAACAGAGAGACTGCGCGCGGGGACATTAATTGTGTGTGACAGTCTGCTGCCACCGGTTGTACATCTCTGTTACACACTATTACATTTATCATTAACACCTATGGATTCGCCGTCCCGTTCAGGCAGCTGCCACCCCCCCCTCACACGCTGCCGTTTGTGTGGAGAGCCATATTACTCCCACAGCTATTCTTTAAAGCGTTTAGCAGAAACATTCACATCGTAAATTAACACACAGGCATGGAGTTGCATATAACGGTAAACCGGTCAAAAAAATATTTGAAACAAATATTGTCAGTATCATGTCAAAGGAGGCCTGTTATCAGCTGCTAGGGGGATTTTAAAGGGACGCTGAAATGGTATCTGGAGGTCATTTAAGTGAAGTGTTTCCCTTAAGCCTAAACCAGTGTCTTCTTTTCATTACTCGGAGAGCTTTTTATTTTATTTTATTTAATTTTTTTTTAAGGTTCTTCTCCATTCGGTGCTTCTCGCTTTATTCCCTGCCTCGAGGAAGGGCTGCCACTGTGTACCAGAGCTCAGGAAAATTCTCGGCACACAGTCAGCAGGGACCTCCGGAGAGACCTACAGATCTTGCAGCGCTGGGGAATATACCACGCTAATTTAAACTACATTCTACACGTAATAAAACTACATTCCCCAGGGAAAAGCACAGGCCCTGTTAAAAATGGCATCAGTCAACGAAAGCTCGCTCTCTGCAGCTGAAAGGCACAGACTACAGAGTCTGAGGATATCGCGAAATGTACACGGGCGCGTTTCGGAAAGTGCAGGCAGGGCTCAGCTAATCACGCTGCCCAGCAAACACCCGTAAAGTGCGACGCATCCCCATCTGCATTACGCCAGGAGTTATTTTCCCCGGTGCTGCAATGCGTTGCGCTTGGTCAGACGGTGCCGTGACAGTTTAAAAATAAAAAGCCACAGTTTAAAAATAAAAAGCAGAGAAGAAGCCGAAAAGTACAGCGACTGAGGTACAGTAGGCGCCTACTTTGGGACGGCTGGACGTAGAGGCGCGGCGATTCCGTGGTGCACGTGGGGGTGTGCCTGAAAGATGGATGGATTGGGGGGTGGGGGGTTGGGCGCTGCTCCCATCCAACTGAGCAAATATAGGAGCCGAGGCCAGAAACGGTGTGGACGGATCCTCACACTGTGTGACTGTCGCTAGCCTTAATGGGCACCGACGATGACGGGGGAGACAGGGAGGGCTAGGGTGGAAAAGGGGGCCCCACACGCAGTTCTGCAGGGGCCCGGACAAATCAGCCCCTCGCGGCAGCACATTCTGTAACAGGGTCCCTAACAAACTGGGAAGTAGGAGGGTAGGTGAGGGCTGGTGGGGGTTTGGATGCAGGTGGAAGCATGTTGTTTGGTGCATGCGTGTCAGCGAGCAGGCAGGACCATGCGGTGGTGCGTGCGCCTGGGGGGGGGGGGGGGGGTTGGCCAGTGAGGAAAAGAACACCGGTGCAGTATCGCTGAAGCCTCCTGAGATGGAATTAATACACTGCTGGAGAGCTTCCACTTTTCTGTGCACGCTAAATCTCATCTTTAAAAATTTGTTCCCAATTGGTTTCCAAAACACCCAAGGATCTGGAACCTTGGCTCCCAGCTTCTCTGGCCAGAAATTAAGCAGGAGCCCCTGCTGTTTTTGGGAGGCTTAGTGAATACTGCACCTTTCGCTGGTGAAGAGCTATAAAATTCAAACATAAGAGTTTTAAAAGTAAAAGAAATGTGGCCCTCACGTTTTATTCTTTCTTTTCTGGTATTTTGTCACCATGTCTTGTAAACTGGCTCGTGACAATGGACGAGACACACACAAACACACACACACACACACACACACACACACACACAAAGACAACGAGGAGGGGGAAGAAAGAAAAGTGAGAAAGTAAAGTAAAAAGAGTCACACCAAATCAGCAATGCATCATGGGAGCATAAACCCACAGCAGGTTCAGGTAAAGGCAGAGGAAGATGTCCGCGTATATTCAGAGGTCCGATGTTCCCACCAGCTGGGGCAGGAGTCATGTCTTCCTCTGTATTTTTGGACTGTGACTCACCAGTGCTCCCTCGCACTCTGTCCCGCCCGCCCACACCGCTTTGCTGACAAGTTAGCGTACGGTAATACCGACTGACTTTTTACTAACTAGTTTTACTACTGCGAGGCAGCAAAATTGTGCCTCTTGTACAAACAAGCCTCAGCAGGAGTCAGAAACTATAAATAAACAAATGCTAAACGAGAAGGACGGATCCTGATTAAACTGGGACAGCTGTAGCTGACAGAAAAGGAGAAAAGACTATTTAAATATTGAGATTAACCACTGCTGCTTCCAAGACATGAATCTTTCCGGAAATGTAAATAGGATATGCCAGACTCATTCCGGCTGTATTACCTACAGGAAAATATCGGCACTGGGTAATTTCCAAGTTATCTGTGAATATGAAGTCCGGAGTAATCATTACGCTAAAGGATGGCAGCAGTCATGATGTCACTTCCTGCAGCCACGGTACTCCAAGAAGACCGGGGTATCACGGCGCAAATGGACAGCGTGTGGATGGCTCGGCACCTGTTAATGAGGTCCTCGTTGTCGTCGCTCTCCATTTCGTCCTCGATGGCAGCCTGCAGGTCGCCGATCCGTTTGAAAGCAAGTTTCAGATCTGCCTGCAGACTCTGGTTGGCGGCTTCCAAGCTCTCGATGTCCATTTCCTGCAGGGAAATTATATACTGAGTACTCGACCCACAATGCATTGCCTTAATAGCCCGTTAATAGACCAGCTGTGCTTAGCTGGAAAAATATTCTCCATGTGACCACGGGTGTTTCCTAACATGCGTACTCGTGTTCTCGTGTACCCAACGTCATCTTCCGTTGCTGAAGACCAGTCCCAATAGTTAAGAACAGAATACTGAGAGGGGTTCAATTCCCTGGATGTCATTCTTGCCCCACCCCAAATATCATGGACACATGGGTTGCATCCTCGCCGAATGAGACCAATCCCATGATTCGTTGCAAGTTCGTCCTTGGAAGGCAAGTTAGCAAGACTGGTCTTACAAAGACCATCTTTGTGTTCTTAGTATTGAGAAAAGATTTTTTTTTTTTTTTAATGGGGGGCATAAAAGGAGCCATATCTCACATAGAGGGGTCAACATTAATATTAGCCAATGATATGTTTTAAATCGACAAGTGACGGTGAGGGGTCACGCTGAAGGCCAATTAGCTTCCGGTTGAGGCCAACTTCCCACGGCCCCCATCCCTTTACATGATGCTAATTTAACTCAATGATGTTTGCATGTCTAATGACGGGCTGCTTATATTCATGTATTTGGGATATGGATTGAGGAATGAGGCTTCAAAATCCATTAGCGGTGAAATTAGTATGTGCTGTCAGTCACTGGGCCATTTAACTCAAGCGAAACATTAAAGGTCGATTTGGAGGATGATTTGTCACGCTCCTTCATGCATTCCAGCTTCCATGGCGATCTCCCTGCTGTCCATGTGAACCATTAACCATCATCACCGGGCGTCTT
The DNA here is from genome assembly GCA_026784285.1 of Stomatorhinus walkeri. NCBI lineage: Eukaryota > Metazoa > Chordata > Actinopteri > Osteoglossiformes > Mormyridae > Stomatorhinus > Stomatorhinus walkeri. Next base: position 1,273,959 of record JAODUD010000101.1, read on the forward strand.
CGCGTGGAGTCCAATCCTCCCCTCCATGCCAATTCTGCTTACCAAAAGCGCTCCTCTGGCCAGCTCTCCTGTCATGCTCGAACCCCTAGCCATCCGGGCTTCTCGCTTTGACAAACAACCGGACGTGACTTCAGCCCCAGCTTCTGCTTGACCAGATTAAAAAGACCCACAAGACTCCACTGACCACCTATGCAGAAGCAGACTTCAGTAGGAACCGGTTGACGTCACAACCATTTGCAAAGATAGCAACAATGATCGCTGATTATCAGTCCAATAATTATCAATCGAATTCCATTATAATTAATAGCACCTGGAAGTAATGTTCGATTGGCGCTTAAGGGCAACCTTGTTGTCCGATGTTGTTTGCTTCTAAAAAGAATCAAGGATTTTTTGACATCTATTAACAAAAGCTACAGGGTATCCAAACTCTTGTGACATCAAAGCTTTATTATTCATCTGAGACACTCTATATACTGGAACCTTTATGCATAAAGATGCAGATAAATCAAGCGATGACCCAGCATCTCATAGAAATGTAACAGCATCTGCCTTTGCCAGAACTTTTAGTGCAGTCCCCCCCGTGATGTAACGAGGAGGACCTACCAGCTCGTGATGTAACGAGGAGGACCTACCAGCTCGTGATGTAACGAGGAGGA
>JAODUD010000101.1:1281678-1292927 GCA_026784285.1 Stomatorhinus walkeri
AGGGGGGTGGTCGTGGCAGGGGGGTGGGGCAATGGAAAGAAAGCAGAAGCTGAAAGAAAAAAAAAAAATGGGAACGCTAAAATTTGCAGAGGGACAGGGCAAAAAAGAAGGGTGAAGAGTAATAAACAGAGTGATCGAGCGAGTGGCTCTCCGCTTCAACAGCGCAACCGATAAGGGCCGTCTGTCACACCACAGGCTCTCCCCCCACGGGAGGGCAGACTTTACGCCAGCTGACAGCAAAGAGGACGGGCTGATGGATCCCATGCCCTCAGATTGCAATCTCTGAACACAGGCGACTCTGGACGGACGTAGCTGAACTTGGAACCCGCCACGGCACCCTGTAATTAGGGTGAGTAAATCCATCCGTGCCGTGCGGGGGAGGCCGATTAGAGGAAACTTGAATAATGTTTGTTTACAGCTCTAAAGCGAAGGGGCCGGATTGGAGTTGGTTGAACATTTTAACGATGTGAACATAACAATGGACTCACTATAATATTAACACCTCAAAATTCGTGGAAAGACAGATCTTGACTCCCCACCTTCCCCCCTCAAGGTTATTTTGGATGAAACGGCTTCCTGACGTAGGACCCTTCCCAGGACTCAAATCACCTTTCTCTTCTTGACGGACTGTCTTGCCAGATATCCCCTGCAGGCCGCCTGGAACAGGGCAATGTTACGGCGAGTCCGGTCGTCTCTTTGCTCCTCGAGCTTGGCCAGTGTGCCGGCTCTGAAGAACACCTGCGGAGAAGAGAGCCCGGATGAGCGTGCGGCGGGGAACCAGGCGAGCTCGGCCTCGTGGCACGGCCTGATCCTGACACATGCATTACAGACGCAGCGAGAAAAAAAATCGGGTCCACGGCAGAAATTAAGCCGGCCCGTTTCCCAGGAGACCAAAAACTGTGAGTGCGCAAAAGATGCAATGGCAGAAGGCCAGTATGAGCTTTAACGTTTCACCCCATGTTTGAGACAATTTCAAACTTCAAAATTTGTGAAAATCGGTTGTAAATAAAAGAGCATCTTAGAAAATTCTGATTAAACTGGATTATTGTGAAAAGAACGTGACCAGCAATCCTGCCAAACGGAGAGGACTTCAAAGGGCCTATTCTTACCTTCAATGCACCTTCAAAACTATCTTTCTTTCTTCAAAGGACCCTCACTTACGCTACAAATTTCTAACACAAACCTTGATCAACCAAGTGACTACACCGGTGACTCTTCAGTAGTCAGGAAGTACGGTGAAAGAGAGGTGAATGACAAGGGAATTAATTTCTCCAAAGCGCTGTTTACTAATTCTGGGGATGGCGACGGCACTGTCTCACGAGTGTCTCCATCATCAGCTTTGAAGGAGTTTCTGGAGGAAACTTTCTTGCGATTGTGTGTGACAGCCCACTTGTCACATTAGAACCCACAGGAACCTCAGACGGTGCTGGAAAGACGACTGCAATTAAACTGGACTGTACTGACTTTCCCAGAACCCTGACCGTCATCAGACTGCTGCAAGATGGATGGATGTGTCACCATAAGACAGTATAATCTTCTTAACATCACGATGCCATCTCTGAAATAACAGACAACAAAGGACAAGTACCATTCCTCAGACTGTCATGTCCAACTCTCAATCAGGAGTCGGTCCTGCATTTTCTCTTGTAAACTTGCAGGTCAGGGACCATTATTGGAATGTGGGACTGGTTAGAGAAGTGTGCAAATGTGGTATTTGTCTTTTGGAACACATACATGCATTTGAGATGCCATAATGTAAGTGAACTTGGCAATAACTTTTGCCGGATTTAAGGTGTCCGCTTTTGATGCAGCGTAACCATAGCGACAAGGCCTGCACATATCCATGCAGTGGAAACGCGTTGTGGTTCATTTAGGGATCAGCGTCATTCTCAGAGGCTGAAGGGAGGCTTTCAGAAGTTTTGCCGTGATGGATTTGCTCGCCCACGTTTCTTGCGAGGAAAACGCTGAGCAAGGCAAATGGGCCCCTCTCTCTCCGCCCCCCCCCCAGGGGCCCAGAGGCGTGGGTGCTGAACCAGGAGCACAAACTGACAGCTTTGTCTTCAGATAGAAAATGGGGGGGGTCAGAGCAGAATGACATTCCACTGCTGGCAAAGGGAAAATGGTCACGTTTTCCAGTGACTGCTGTAACAACGGCATATGGATGATACAGTGTTCCAAGCGTCCAAGACCTCACACTGAAGAGTGACTGCAAAGGACCAAAATGATCACAGGGGGGGTCTGATCCTTTTATTTTTGTCTCTCTATCTTTGGGTTCTACCTTTGTTAGAAGATGATGTATCACTCCTGCTCCAATACTGCTTGCTCTCATATCAGAGCATTCACTGGGAGTTCAGTCTCAATGCACTGATGCCTTGTCAACTCCTCAATAATTAGGACAGTGCTGCGCAAAAGTCTTAAGCAGCCAAACAAAGATGTTTAAATGACCTTCATGTTGCCGTAAAGCTATGATATGTCTGTCAAAGTGCGTCAGTTTAGCCAGTGAAAAACCTCTTCTAAAGCCACCTCAGTATTTGCAGTAACCGTGGAATAGTCATATTTTTGGTGACTCGACTACTAGTACACCATACATGACTAATCAATACCTCACTGAGTTATTTAACTAAATTCATTTAGTTAAGTTGATGCTGAAATTTAAATTAATGAAATGGCTAGGGTACCACTGAGGTACCATGGCTAGGGTACCACTAACCCTAACCTAAGTGGTATCAGTACGTTTACGGAGAGCAGAAGAAATTCTTACTTTTTATTGTCTTAATGTTCATTTGAATATATTAAATTAAATTGTGTTTTTTTTTCTGAACAAATATACCCAGATAAACAGCTTTAAACATTTTCTTCGACTGCCTAAGACCTTTGCACAGTGTCCCACTTATGTCACTGTTCCCTTTAGTCTCTGCTAAGTAAAGGTGAATGTCTGCGAGTGAGGTGTCGCGCCAGCACTGCATTGGGTAAAGAGGCAGAGCTTCAATGGAATCAGTGGTTCCTAAAGCCTCACGGGCATCCAACTATAAAAGAAAGACGGGAGCCCCCCACTTTAGGTCTGTGACGGCCCCCACGGCTGACGCGTCACTCATAGGTAGTCGAGTCCGTTTATCTGGCCTCTTATAGTGTCCAGAAGGGGCTTCTCTGTCTCCCAGGTGATCTCGTCTCCTACCTGCTCACTACAAAGCGTTAATCTGAGCTCGCTGGGGCATTGTGGGTGTGTGCCATATATATATATATATATACACACACACGCACACACACACATAATGGCACAAGGAATAAAAATGGCACAAAATGGCACAAGGAAAAAAATATATATTCTCTTCACAACCTAAAGGTATCAGCAGACAAAGACCAAGAGTAAAAACTTAGAGTTTACAAAGATTCACAAAAAGCCAGGCTAGACCCCAAAATGAAGGGCTGCTGGAACTTGAGAACTAGCATAACATTGCAATGAGGCCACAGTAGGGTTTTAGGTTCCATTCTGCAGTCCTGCACGTCTCGCAACGCCGTGATCTTTCCGAGTGGCTGTCAGCACGAGTACTGCACCTGTATCAGTTCCAAAAGGTCCTTTTTCATGTTTTTGCATAAAAACCCTAGAGGGCGCGAGCCGTTGCAGGGGCAGCGGCCGACATCGCCCGCACATCCCGTTGCAGCCATCTGGAAATGTCTCCTCTCGTTTCAAATGCCGTACAGACTGCATGTAGGCAAGACGACACAGTCGCTCCTGCCACCACAGCGAGGACGAAATATTCCATATATATAATATATAAACCTTACGAGAAGAACCACATTTTTTCTCTCTCATAGACAAATTCCCGATGGTGTCATGAAATCAATGAGATCGATAGCTGGCTGCCTGCATCGAAATGTTTCTGAAAAGCGAACTACAATGGCCATTATTTCAGCCCTGAATTCAAAGCGCCGGGTCCAAAGGAAATCAATTTCGATTACGGTCGTCTGCCATACGCGCTGCTCATAAAGGCTTTCATATCTGCAATGAATTTGCTGTTCAGCTTGTCTGATATACTTCAATATTGTGGTATGTCAAATTAAAAAGGCATACACACAGAGGCACCCCGCTGACAGATACGTCTGAAAGACGTCGCCTTACAGATTGGTGCTCGGCGTTTGCAATGCAAATGGACTTTTGGTGCCGAGTCTGAGAAGGAGTAGAGTCACGGCTGACAGACCCGACAAGCTGTAATCTGCCTGAAAAGGGGCAGGACAGTCCTGTGATGAGGGTCGGCCTTTTCTAAGCTGCCTGCTACTGATTGGCTATCCACAGGTAGAAAACTACTGATAACGTTTGGGAGTTAACTTCAGCTCGATGGGTAGCGGAACTGGGCTTGCCGTGGAGTGTGGAATACACGACGTTCTGCTTTCGTGGACGTGGGCATCTGTTAGTTGCACGTGTGCATCTGTTAGTTGCACGTGTGCCTGCCGTGTCGGGGGAAGAGAGGCAGGAAATGACAGAAAGAGAGAAATAGCGAGGAGGAGAACAGGAGATTGATAGCGGAGACGGTCTGGGTACTTACCCTGCTCAGACCCATGTGGTAGTTGCTCTTCTCAAGGTCCAAAGATTCCAGCAGCTCTTCTACAGCCTATAAAGCATGGAGGAAAATATATAGTTACAAGCCTCTTCCCCAAGGACCCACCTCTGCAGCCATTCTCAAGGAAGCCTCTAGCTGACCGAATCAGCGGTTACCAGCTAATAAATAGACCCGCTTACAAGAAATGGACAACACTCCTGTCGACAAATTATCCACGGACCGATTAGCCGATCACAGAGTTGCTGGATCGACTAGACACTTCAGTAAGAATCCACGCAGAGGCCAGGTGATTAGGTAACAAACAGTGAACGGCCTACTAGTCTGAAAAGCCAATCATGTGTCTGCAAAGGAAATCAGCACATAAAAAGGGTGAAGAGGTTCATCTTCTGTCCGGTTCGGCATTACAACAGCAAGGTGTGTAATCGACACAATTTCTAAGTGGCGTCATATGTGCTGGTTAAGGTTTCTCGGAAACGGTCACCCTCCTGGGACTGTCAGACACCACAGTGGCTAGAGTTCACAGAAAATCCAGTGATGGACAAAAGACAATCCAATCACTGGCTTTTCAGAGGCTGGGAAGGGAAAAAAAAAAAAAAAAAACTTTGTTAATGAGAGATGTCAGAGGAGAATGGCCAGCCTCATTAAACCCAAGCAGCAGGCCATAAGGGCACAGATATCAGCTTAGCTAGAACAGCCAGGTGCAGAACAGATTCTTGAGGCTGTTATGGAAGCAGAATTGGGCCCTGCTATCGCTCAAGGGAGAAGAGGCGAGCCTCTTGGTCAACGGCGGCTTGGTTAGGCTCTGGAGCTGAGACTCAGCAGGAACAGAAATTCTCTCTCTCTTTTTCTTTCCTCCAGCCCCCCGTTTATTCACATTGCACCCCTGGTGCTGCTCATTTTACTGGGCTGCTCCTGTATCCAAACTCCTCCCCTTCATAAGGATCCAGCTGACCGTACGTCGCCTTTAAGCTCTGGTGGACTTATTCCGAACCTGTTCATCAGCCAGACCAAACCGGCAAGGTGGACCCAAATAAACTTCACCCACTGACTCTCTGAAGTTCACAGGGTTTTGCAAGTCCATCGCAGCAAAGCGATAAACCCCCCCCCCCCCCATTTACGCTACACAATGGTCCATCCTGTTACTGTTCATCACACATTAATCACCCAGGACAATAAGTTGTGACAATAGAGCTAATTAATAGGGTTTCTTTTGTTCAATTTTCTATCACACCTGTGGTTATCACACTGGTTCCTAAATCAATGACCAGAGGTCCTGGGGGGTGGGGGGGACCGATCGCAGGGGCACGGGTTAAAAGCTCACCCTCCTCTCGTCCGTGACAATGTAGTTGCGGCCGTGCTTCTTGGTCAGGTGGGGTGTGAGCACGTCAAAGCGGCGACGGAACTCCGAGAACACCATGTGATCCGGGTACCCTGGGCGAGTAGAGGGACGTGTGTATTTTTGGGTAATTGCTCAGTGACAGCTGGGCTCATGAAAAATTAAACTGCAGTCCTAGTCAAAAGTCTGAACACACCTGAACACACAGCTCTGTTTTGACTGATGTCATTCACCTTACCATTAGAAACCTCCAGGCGATGTAGTTAAACACATCAAAGATTGTGACGAGCAAGTGAAGTGTTCAGCATCTCAAAATAGCCCCCGTTTGAAGCAAAGAAAACATTCCTATGATGAGGTTTGCAAACTCTTGGCACTCCCTGAACCAGCTTCCAGATGTAGCCACCTGGAATGCTTCTCCAACAGTCCTGAAGGAGTTTCCACAAGGTCTTGGTACAAGCTGGGCACCTTGATCTTACTCTTTGATTGAACCCATCCCAAACTTACTCTGAAGGGTTTAGGTAGGGGGATTGTGGAGGCCAGGTCATCTGTAATCACACTCCATCTTCTTCCTTGTTCATTGTTACTACATAACCTTGAAGTGTGTCTAGGGTCATCATCTTGTTGAAAAGCAAATGAATTCCAGTAGGTGTGTCCAGATTTTTGACTGGTAATTGACATCAACCCAGCTGAGGTCATTTCCACGATTCTCTACTTTCAGACCAAGAATGGCTAAACCTGACTGACGTGCTCTGGGATGACCCCTGCGGATGCGGCATCGGCTGGCAGCCCACCTTGCCTGTAGATGCGTAGGGCGTCGAGCAGCTTGGAGCCGCGGAGCTGGGCTCGAAGAAGTGCCACATCCAGCTGCATGAGGCCGGTGACGCTCTCGCCCTGGGCCTCGCCCTCGGCGGAGCGGGGAGACGGCCCGCCCTGCACTCTGAGCTCCCCACTCAGAGCGAACGCCTTGGGCAGCAAGCAGTGCACGAAATGGACCCGGGACCTCCTCACGGTATCAATGAGCGCGTCCTGGTGGACAGGGAGACAGTGAGCGCAAACTGGATCGTGGGTGACACCGGCGAGACCTTTTTGAAGCTCGTCGCGTCGACTCACCACTTGCAGCTTGATCTGGATGCAGAGCGACTTCTTCTTGACGGCAGCCATGCCGGTGGTGAAGGTCTTCCTCATGCTGGTGGCCCGGCGAAGCGCCAGCTGGGAGCCTCCCTCCAGGCCGGCGATGGAGCCCGAGAGCACCGTGGGCCCGCCGGCGCGGCCGATAAACAGGCTGCTGATGTTCTTCCTGCGACAGAGTTGGGTAAGCGTTGGGTTTGGTCTGGCCGACGACGGCAATTTCTCTGGTGAGATACAGGCACTGCGGCCTACATACTTCTGGGAGTCCTGCAGTAGAGTGGCGGCATTCAGGGAGGCGGGGTTCTGCTTGGCGTGGTTGAGCCAGCCCAGGACGTCATACTCCACCCAGTCCGTCCCGTGGCTGTGCCCCATCAGGAAGTGACGCGGCTTCTCGCTCTTCAACAGCAAGCTCTGACCTTGAGACGGGGGAAGAGACGGTGTCACCTTCCCGACAATGACATTACGTGCCGAGCAGAGGAGACGGACGGCCGCTCCCGGCGGGGCCTCACCTTTGCCCTTGCCCTCTCCTTCGGCTGGGCCGTAGTAGCTAAAGAGACGCTCTAGAAGCGTGTCCTCGGAGCCCCCGGGCTGCAGCGCCTCCTCCTCCATCAGCCACAGCAGCCCCCGTGCCTCGTCTGTCCGTGCCAGAGTGCGCACCTAGCGGGGGGCAGATCGGCCAAGGGCGGGTCACGTCTGCATGCCGAGGAAGGTCATGCTGGCACTCGTGACAAAGACTCACTACGCACGCACGCACACACACACTAGGCCCTGCACCTCCCCTCCACACGAGCGCCAGGGGCTATATCTTGGCGATCCCGGCATACCGTTGTCGAGACGGGGAGCACCGTGAGGATGGGCCACCCACAGCGCCGGTACGCTCATTAGCGTTAATATGGAAATAAAAGCTGCCGGGCGCTGGAGCGTGCATAGACCCCAGTCTCCCGCTCCCCACTTAAGCAATTAAATGCCAGTAATGGCTGCCACGATTCGCCTGTCTGACGCTGTAACATCACCAAGCTCACCATTTCGTAACGTGTTTAATGGCTAGGGGAAAAATGTTTAAAAATAGACGGAACCCCCACCCCCACCCAGATAGCAGCAGCTGATGGCAGCAGTCGTGCTTTTATTTATTTATTTATTTATTTCCGAATCGTGCTTTAACCACACAGGCAAAAAAAAGGGCTGTGTTCCTTCAAAAAGATTCAGGGTCATTTGGCAGGTGTGTTTTCCGTATGTTCTGGTCCTGAAAGGGAACTAAACTGACCTTAGGCCTGGTTTCTGTTGAAGCAAAGGGCTAGCCTTAGTAGACTTGCTGCGGAAAGGCTGCTATGCCCCCAATCAGGTCATTGGTTTGAATCCTTTTCCTGTTGGATACTAGGCTCTAACCCCCCAAAATTCTCCGGACACATAGGGAACCTGGTACTCGGACCCCAAGCTTCACTGTGTGTGTGCGCATTAGGTTTATATTACTATATTATATTTGTGAGGACCCCACAATGTAATAAAAACCTGTTTTGTTTTTTTTTACATTGTGGGACCATTTTTCGGGTCCCCACAAAGATCTGTTAATGCAATCAAAAAAGTTAAAATGCCAAAGGTACATTTTGTTTGGTTACCTATGGTTACCTTTGGTTACCTATGGTTAACGTTAGGGCTGGGAGGGGGATAAAGTAGTAATGCTGTGAATAGAGTTCTTCCCAATAGAAATGAACAGAGAGTCCCCACAAAGATTACAAACCTGTGTGTGTGTCTCTCTCTCTCTAGGGAGGGCAAGGTGGGACATATGAAAAGAAGCTTTGCGATGAATCTGTACTTGTACAAATAAAGCATCGCTTCATTTAACTGGACGAGCACCAGTTACTGTCTGCACACGCTACCGACACAATGAGAGCAGAAGCGCAAAACCCCCTTAAATCAGGCATTTAAAGCATGTCCTCTGCACGCGCTGAGGTTCTTCCCGCACGGACAGCCGGAGGAGCTCGCCAGTCACAAGCCAGTCCGGCGCCCCCATGCCAGGACTTGTTCCACGCACAGTCCGGAAGCTGCGAGGTTTCAGACAGACGCGGCGAAGGTGTCCCTTTACCCAAGGCACGCCGGCTGTCCTTCAGGTGCCAGACTCGGCGTGTCTAACGAGGGTGACGCCAGGCGACATCACCCCAGGAAGAGGCAGTCCAGAGAAGACACCTTCTCTGCAGCATAACAAGCTCACTGTGGGGGGGGGGGGGGTACTTTTCAGAGCCAAACAGCTCATTGTCTGGTCAGGTTGACTTTGCTAAATACTGAAGGTGTATTTTTATTATCTTTAGGGGGTACTATTCACAAAATTACTTGTACGTCAGGACGGGTACTATGACAGCACAGTGGCAAGGAAAAGGCCACAGAACATTTTCTGACTGTTTCCACAATACACTGTACTTATGAAAGTTTTACTGTACGTCTGATTATTCTTTACATTGCTTGATAACACAGCCAAGCCCCTAACCGCAGACAGAAGACACATTTTCCTGGAGGACAAGCCGCATATGCAATGCACTATTTTGTAAATCGAATCCTTCAGTTGAACATCTATATGTAGTGACTATCATTAGAAAATATCACAATGCGTCTTATGTTTACCAGCGCACAGTCTCGCTTTAGGTGAAATATTTCTATGAATGCTTTTAATGTTTCATGGGGAAGGAATCGATGAGGCATTTAAACTGAGGGATCCGGATAGCCGGCACCGCTGTAGTCAACGAACGCGCTGTTCCACATCAAACCGCCTTTTCTCTCAACTCCACGGGACCCTTTCACCCTCGGCGCACAAAAAACAATGCTCTCCCCCCTGCTCTGCCGGCAAGCCCCCCCAGTGCCTGCTTTTGCTAATTTACCGCATCAATAACCAAGCGGACGAAAATAAGCATCATAATAAAGAAAATGGGCTGAAGGAAACAGGAAAAAAATTAACCCAAAACACGTGTCATCATCCCAGCTACTTAAATTGGATGTTTTCCAGTGCTGATGACACGGGTTGTCAGACAAGGTTTGTGGTGAGAATTAAGGAGGGGTAAAATGAAACCAAACTGGGCAATTAGCGGCTTTGATGTGTGATAAAAATGCCAGGCCTGGTTTAAGATGAAGCAAAAGGCAGACTTTACAAGTATAACTTAACATACAGCTCCCCAAGTCAGTGTTTCCCAACCTGGGACTCAGAAACCACAGGCAGTCCACTTTTTTGCTCCCTGCCAGACAGTAAACATTTTTGCTGCCTCACATGGAGCAAAAACATGCCTGTCTGCATTTCTCTGAGGACTGGAATGCCCGAAGTGTCTGTTTTACTGAGGATTCAGGGGGCGGGGTCCATGGCGAGACCACATCGAAACAAAAACAGGGCATGCAATGCATGATGGGTTGTCAGTGGAGTCCAGCACAGGTCTCAGGCTGCGGGGGCAAGAATGAGGAGCCACATCGATCCAGGATTTGGGTGCAAACCACGAGAAAGACAGAGGCACGGAGTTACACTTACCAGTGCTTGAGCTGACGTTTGGTCTATGGCAGCTACAGAGCGAGACGTACTGGACTCAAGCTCATCCAAAGCAAGCTCTATATTTTCCTAAGTGGAGAAAAAGGAGTGTTGAGTGACAGTTTAAAACCACCTATTAGTTCTTTAATGCTCATGAAACTTCACTCACATCCCTAATTTCACTGGCTAACCAAAAGGTTGGCATATCAACAAAACCTTCCAAAGAAACATGTGTATGATATGCATACATTTCCTTTTTCACCAGGAACTTTGTTTTTTTTTTACTTTTTTGTCACTATAAAGACCACTCTGGAGGCGGGGGAAAAAAAAACACTGATTGCCAAGCTCGGACAGGAAAACACTGCATTTTCGACGATCGCAAGAGAACAGAGGCTCTGTTCTTGTTATTGTTTCTCTCCTGACGTCACATACGTGGAGCAAGTAAGATTTCCTTAGTGACGGATGAGGGCCGATTATATTTAGGAGCAACTGACATGTATTACCCATGCGATCACACAACTGGGAGGGGGGGCAAGGTGAAAAGGGCCGGCGCTGGTCGGGCACTTGATTCACCACAGTATTGGGAAACCTGTTGCCGCAGCTTGGAACCATCCGGTGTTATCTTACACCAGGGGAATGATGTTGCTGCAGATGCACTGGCGCAAGGATGGGAGATGCAGTGGAAAGTAACTGCTCTGTGTGTGTGTGTGTGTGTGTGGGGGGG
>JAODUD010000101.1:1336436-1347768 GCA_026784285.1 Stomatorhinus walkeri
CCGCGACATAGCGGGCGGCGCGATGGCTGAACCGCGACATAGCGGGCGGCGCGATGGCTGAACCGCGACATAGCGGGGAATCACTGTATTTTAGTCATTCACACAAAAAAATATATTTCCATGGTCACTTCTCTCTCCCCAATATGAGCGCCAACACTGAGTCAAGTCATAACCAAAGTATTCTTAAAAAGCTTTAAATGTAAACTCCTTCTAAATGCACCCCTCCTCAAGTGCATTACAAAATTTTCACCCACAATTAGCACACCAGGGACAATTAACTTTCCATTGGGGGAACACATTAGACAACTTTGGCTTGGATAACACATTCCAGGGTCTTGTTACATCCCATTTTGACTGACCCCCCCCGCCTAAGAAAAAAAAATTAAGAAAAATAGCAACAAAAAGTCGAGGAATACTCAATATAATGTAAGGACAAGAATGCATTCATCCAACTTCTACCAGAACAATACTCCTGAAATCCTCATGGTAAGTTTAAGAATCGCTCCAGTCAGAAGCCAACAGAACCACATAACGTGAAGGGAGAAGGGAGGGAGGAAGAACAGGGGTAGTATTTGAGATGGGGGGGGGGGGGGAACAAAAACAAAAACCATTTTGATACCAGGGCAAACAAAAATACAGATGACAATCAAGATATTGGATGGAAATTAGGCTCTAAGCAGGATTACACAGGGAGAGGAAAAACTCAGTTTCATACAAAAACACTGCACCTCATATGATGCCGGAAAAAAAAAACATTTAAACATTTAAAAACACCACATTCCTCAACTAAGCAATCCATCACGAGGACCCGAAGGAACTTTGGCTTTGACCTGCCTTGAATCAATAGACAGATGAGCAACAGTGTTGTGGGAGAAGTCACTAAAGCCATAGACCTCGCTAAGATTCGCACTTCCGCTAACTGTCAAGGGTCCCAAGGCTGGCAAAAAAAAAAATATCCTGGTTCCCACCAGCAGGAGATCCCAAATATCTAAAGCTCGATTAATAGCATCAGATCGGATTCCTCCCCAAAGACCAGCAACAGAACATGAATGTAAAGACCATGAATGGTTTGGAAGACGAGGGAAAACAAAGAATCCGATCGTTCTCTTTCATGATTTCAGGGAGAAAGGAGCCTACGTCCATCAAACGAGGAAGGTGGTTGATAGCACGCAGGATTACCTATCCCTAATGCTGAGCACTTGGTGAGATTAACTCGACTGCTTTACGGAAAAGAGAATGTCAGATGTTAGGTGCCCCTCCTCCATTAATTATTGAATCCACTCTGAATTCTCACAAACGAATACGGCTACATCTGTCAGAAGCCTTTGTGTCCTCGTCTGTTCTCTGTGTGACAAAACTGAGAGAACGCAAAGACAACCAAAAGGCGGGCAGCAAAGCTCACTCCGACCCTCCATCCAAAAGTGGGACGATTTCAACAAGTCGAGAGGCCTGACTGCAAGATTAATATAAGGCAGTGAATGGGCAGTCTGTAAAATGAGCTAACATCACACCACGGGCACAATGAAGGATCTATGACATTCCCAAAAGGAAGCGGCAGTTAGGCCAAAATGCAAAAATATTTCCAAAATGTGTCTGCAAATCCAGCAGCTTTAAATGTTCTGATTATAAATTCATTAATGGGTTACAAAGCCTGCTGTGTGCGCCATTGGCAATACCTGCACCATTGAAATTGTTTTTGAGTGTCAGTTACACACAAGCGAAAAAACAAACACAAGCTACAGCCTCCATTCAACCCCTACGAGCTGAGAGAAACAGACATTTTAAGTTCAGCACTTTACTCGCTGTTTAAATCACCCCTTCGATAATGAATAAACATAAAGTAACCATGGAGCAGAATTTGGAGGACTGCTACTTCAAATTCCACAAAGAGCCCTAATGAAGTACCATTAGTCTGACTATCTATTACGAGTTCTCAAAATACTCAAATTTGTAGAACTGGGATCTTGAAGAAAGTATCTGCTAAGCAAAATATAATATTAGCATGCAATATTTAAAAGCATTCAAAAGCAGTCAAACTGGCAGGATGGCTAGTACCTCATTTCAGTAGATTATAATTAACTATTATATGAATGTAATGAGTACAGAACATAAGGACTGTGGTTAAGTGTAAGAGTAAAGGAAACTGCAAAATGTTTCAATTGTGCATGACGGGACAGGATAAAATAAATTACTTAAAATGCGATATTCAGTGTTGTCACAGCAGTCTGTGTACATGCCACTGAAACCGCTTAAGGGGCGTTTAATAAACAGACTGTCAGACCGTAAACAGTAAAGCGTGACGAAACGCTAATTAAACGGGCCTTTATGAATCCCGTCCTGGACAAAAGCCACATCGCACGTACGGATCTGCAGGTATCAAGACCAGCGGGCGATAGCCAGAGGGATCCGGCAGACACGCGATCCGCGGGGCCTTTTGTTCTCCGTGCCGCGGCCGTGAATAATGGACGCTCCCGGTGGCAGGCGGCAGGTAGCCGCGTCACCTGAGGTGCGGCAGGCCGAGGTTCGCGGAAACGCCGCCTCCCTCCAGCTCGGGTCTGCGCGTTACTGGGGGGTGGGGGGCAGGTGTGTCTGCGGGGAGCCTATTGTCGGGTACGCGGTCACGTTGACACCTGATGCCCGGGTGCGGTAACCCGAGTGCAGGGGCGACTCGCCTCACGGCCGCTTCAGCTGCGCTTCGGGGAATCGGACGCCGACCGCAGCCAGGCTTAGACGCGAGGGCGGGACCCGGGGCTCTGCTGAGACTGTCACCGCGCCGTATGCCGGCTCCCTCACGCCCACACGGCCGCTCCTCGGTGCCTTCCCCGGCGCACCCCCCAGCCTCCCTATCCTAGCTTAGCCACACTGCTAACCGCAGATGTCCCTTCGTCGTCCGGAACAGCGACACCCAGGCAGGCGCCTGCTATTTCTCAGCCTATAATAACAGCATTAGAAATCGTCCTGTTGAAGGGTAAAATTACAGCCACAAAAAAAGAGATGTTACCCAGGGGAGGAGAGCGCAGGGGCTGCTAGCGAATTATCTATAGGCTGGTCACCATGATGTGGACTAATTCATAAATGCGAAGCTGCGAGTATCCGAATCAGCGGGGAAATGCTGCAAAGCGTCGGCTATTATTATCCTTGCTTGGGAATGAATGGCTCGTTTGTTCTGCGGACGCTGGAGGGAGTAGCAGTTAGCTAACAGTTAGCTCTCCGCCGGGCGCTGGAAGCCCGCAGCCCCGCTGCACGTCTTCTTTCCTCGCCCTCATTTTCAAGCACCGGCCGCGTCGGTGGAAGTACGAGGTGAACGACGCCGAGTGGCCCGCGAATCGCTCTCCCCGGATCGGCTAGCCCCGCAGACACTCACCGCGGTCCCGTATCCGGCTGATGCTGGCTGACGCCGCGCTGTCGAGCTGGATCAGTCTGAGCGATTCCCAGCCTCGGTGCTAATGACTGTAAGCCACTAGGCAGGCGGCTTCGGCACGCCGCCGGGCGCTCGGTGCTGCACAGCGATACCTGCTGGATGGTTGGGGGAACTGTACCATGACTCCCACAACACGCTTTCGTTGTTGGGAGTATTACCCATCGCTTTGTGATAGCTTGCAAGTGTTATGAATATGAATATTGTTCTTTTATTGTTAATTGTTAGTATTCTTTTCATTTATTCCTCTTTTCCCCTGGCACAGTTTGATTTTTCAACCACTGTATCATAGTTATATTTTACCTTAAAAATGAAATGGTCACAATAATCACTCGAATCTGGTCACAAACGCGTCTGCTACGCTGTTTTATCCTATTTGCGGGGCCGCTGGAGGATGGCCCATGAAAGCATATCATATTGGACCAATATAATTATGTTCTAATTTTTTGGAGGGCCCTGACACTCTGGGGCCCAGGTGTTTGTCCAGATTTACTCAATTTTACCACGCCCCCACCTATTTGAGAGTATTTCAGAGACTAAACACTAAAAAGAACTATAGCCAAGTATGTTGATGGGCAGCAGGAAGTTCCTGCTGTCCGCTCATTAGGAACACTTCTTGGAGTGATCTTGTAAAATGCGTGGCTGCATAAATGGATGACATCTGTGTTCTCGGAGAAAACGGTCAGCCAAAGCAACAAATGCAACAAATCAAACAGTTCAAGTGACTGAATAGATACAACTGGGTCAATTCTTTCAGGTCACAAAAGACAAAAGCAATAAAAAAAAATGTAGCAATTCTTTGTACACAGTGCACAAGCGCTTGTCTTATATAACAGTACAATGGCGATATTATGATTTATAACAATAAATAAAATGAATGATACGCTGTTCTGGATTCATTTCGGCACTGGAAGCAGAAAGTCTAAACGGTGACTCACATACGCGTCTGACGCTGTCCAACAGCGATCTCTTGTGGAATAATAACATATCGTTTTTCAGCAATCAAAATGACCAAAACCAAGGACAATTAACCTCTCAAAGCACAGATGTCTCATTCAGAGATGCTTTATTTATAGACAAACCACTAAATAAATAAATAAATAAATAAATAAACTACTATTACAAATAAAAACAAGGCTCAGATATATATTAAGTTTATTTTTAACGAAGTTGGAAAAGAGAAGAGTTTTGTGGTGTTATCTGAACATAAGCTTAGCTGGACCCTTTCAAATAAAAACAAAAAAAAACAATAGCAGAAATAATGAGTTCAAGCTTCTTTAAACATTTACATTGTGCAGAAGAATCTTATTCTTTATTCAAGTTAAAGGGATGAAACATAATGGGATTATCTTTAATGTAATAAACCTCTATTTATATATCCTCTATATTTTGTTGCTTTTGCCATTGCTATTCCAGGAAATGTTCACCATCAAGTGTTTACAGCATATTAACAATATAGAAATCATTTTTGATGTGATTTTCTGGACGGCTTATTTAATATGTGAAAGGGTGATATACTTCATAATCAGCTAGGATCTTCCCAGGTTTTTCAAATAATATGAAGAAGGACATAAGACTCAATTTCTTTAGAATCATGTTGACTGTAGTAAAAGGTACCACATTTCCACTATACATCATCTTTTTCTGATTAAAAGTCTAATTTAAAAAGTTACACAGGCCTAACACAGAAATAATATGTGGTTAATTCGACGGAAGGAACCCTAAAGAACAGTCATGCATAGAGTTAAAATTTAAATGACCTAAAAACAGATGGATTGAAAACAGCAGCTTCTAGTCAACTTAAAACAAGCTCCAATACCGGCAGCCGGTGTAGCTGTAGGTGTTTCTGCATTTTTTCCACCTCTAGACATGACTGCCATACCTCAAGTTATAGGGCTCCAGATAAACCGGTTAAAAGTTACTCTTACAGTTTTTCTCAATTGCTTTGGCACATTTCCTGAAACATGCTTAACATTCTCACAGCCGCAAAAACATTTCTCAATGCAGCTCATGCACATAGCAAAGCACAATGGTTTAGCTGCAAAAGCCTGTAACTCACCCGAAACAATTAACTCATGTCTCAAAAGCAAATAATTTCACCAATGAATTAGTCAGTGCCTCCAAAAGGAAAAGTATATTCAGCATCGTTTTAGTCATGAAAGCCAAAGTGCTTAGATTGTCAAAATGTCAGTGTAATTGTGCAAACCATCCTGAGCGCCGTAATTCTGAAAGATAGTCAGTTCTCACTTACTCATTATCACTGACTGATCATTTTTTTCATGCGCAAACTGATACTTATCCATGTCAAAGACTCTAGTTTCAACACTGCAAGGTTCTACATTACAGCATGTAAAGTTCACTGGCAAGAGAAACCACTGGCATTCACATGTAACCTCTTCAGACATCAGGACACAGGACATTAGCAAACAAAAAAAGTCATGCAGTATAACACAAAAACAGCAAAATGGCAAAACAAAAACAATAAAAGAAAACAAAACCGTGTACTGTGGGAACCAAAAACACCCCGATGCTGTACCCGTGCAATTTGGAAATTTGTGTATAGGCAAAGAGAAATGATCTGCTGTGCAGGAGTGACATTGTGGTGTGGGGATTACACTTGTTGTTTTGCAAATATTAATTGTCATTTGAGAAATACTCCAAAGCAATTAAGAAAAAATATAAATACTAAAACAAAAAAATAAAATATAGACAGACAGTCACAGGTAGATAGATAGATAGATAGATAGATAGATAGAATGTTCAATTTGCATACATGATTTTCTGCATTGGTCAGTTCTGCCCATATAACTTTCCTTTTTTGCTTTCTTTCCCGCACTTCACTGTTGGGCCTCTGGGGGGCGCACTGCACCACGGCTTCAGTCTGAAAGGAGACAGCTAGGGCGCGTCTCAGTCTTATCTGTGGGAGTTCCTGGTTGACACACAGACAGGCAAGTGCTCTTGAAGATGAGGCAGATGAGGCAGATGGAAACAGGCACGCGGAAGACATATACCACGCAGAGGGGGTGCGGCTCTGTGTGACGCTGGGGATGGAGCAGCTTGGGCTGATGCTGAATATGACGAGGAGAAAGACGGTCTCTTGTAACCAAACGAGTAGTGCTGTCCTACCAGGATGGTGATCACCAAGATGGATCGCAGAACCATGTGGATGATGTCGATCAACAGCACCTTTTTGGAAGTGTGGGTGGGGTCTTTCCCATTCTCTGAATTTCCTCCTTCACACACTCCTGCTCTTCTTGGGGGGGCCCAAATCTCTTCACGGAGAGGGTCTGAAGTGGGCATGCGAACCTATAAGGATCCTTCTCCTCCACCCTCCAGAACAACTCCTGAAGGCTGTTGAGCCTTGACCTTCTCCCTCTCCATCTCCAGATTTTCACCCTGGGTGATCCCGTTCAGCACATGGACGGAAGGAAAGATGGAGGGCGTGGAAACCAGCAAGTAGAAACCAGCACCGGGACTCAGAAACGCAAGTGCGAGACGGGGGGCGAAGCTGTCTCAGCGGACACTGCTGAAGCATCAGGTCGCAGGGGAACTTGGACTGCTTGTCACTGTACATGGCATCACTCACCAGCGCCACCAACAGGATGTCAAACAGTGGCACCATAGTGAGTCACATCTTGCCAATGATTCTGGACCTCTGTTAAAAAGTGACCAAGTATGGACCGGTCTCCCTTTTTCTAACCTGGAAAGACAAATGGAGAGAGTATCGATGCTTTATTCTATTGCAGTTCACGGCAGAATCTTCCATTAGATATTATAGCTAAAATTTTCTTTAGCATTGAACTTACTGTAGCTGTCCTAGTTGGTGTGGAACAACCTTTTGGAGCAATTATGAATGTGTAGGAGTGGTATTATATGAAATAAACTGAAATGAAATATTATACTGGGTTTTAAATAGTAGTTTAAATAGTACATGTCTATACTGTCTGCTGAAATCAGAATAGAATCAGTATGTTTAAGTTATTTTGGCATATAAATATGGTGATAGAATGTGCAGTAAATGTGAGATTATAGCAAGAAAAAAAACCCACCCGATGTTCAGTAAAGGTTGGGCATTTGGTCATAAAAGTGGTTTCAGCCTTAGTCCTGAACTTTCTTTTTAACCAATTTCCATCCAGCCAGTAACTATGCATTAGTTACAGCTCAGCAAAGACGCCTGCCTGCCTACCTCTGCCAGGGTCCAAGCTTCCCATAAACCCCGTCATGCACACACAGCACGCTGTGCCCAAAGAGGTGACCTCTGACCTCACAGTGTGGCCTGAGGAAAAGGTCAGGTTTAGATGGTCCTCTAGCTTGTAAAAACTCAAACCTTAACCCTTCGAAATGTACAAAGGAACATTTGTGCTGTGAGCTACAGGCAAACGTCTGGATCTTGCAGAGATCCACAACAGAGGCAGATAAATTGCAAAAAGGAAACTTGAAATTGTGATCTGGACCTGGAATTATTTTTTTTATTATTAAAAAACATGCCTAATACTCATTAGACAACCTGAAGGCAAGAGTTTGACTTATTATCCTCATTTAAAAATGGATTCTCATGGAAAGAATGGATGGTTCTCAGAATTTACCCATTGTTTGCACTGTATGGGTGCCAGACGAGGTGAATAGGGAATGTAGGTATGAAACTAAACTCCAACAGGGGAGAGAAATGCACATAGCAGCAGCCTCTGCCAAGCTGTCCTTGTGGGCTGAATCCAGAAAAAAGCAGAAAGATGCAACCTGCATGACTATGTGCAAATGAGAGGAGGTCTGTTGCCGAGTGTGTTGCTCTGGGTGTCGGTGAATAGCCTGGTCGCTCACATCCACTCCTCTGAAACACGCACTGTGCTAAACGTGAACAAAAGCTCCCAATGTATGGTGCGACAAAAACATAGAAGCACAATGGGCACCTTTTACCATTAAACAGTCAGACGCGAAGTTGAAAGAATGGACAGGAAAGGTCACACAATACTGATTAATAGATTGTTTTTTTTTCATCTGTCTGGAAAATATATCTGAAAAACACAGAACAAAAAATGTTACTGCCAAGAACGGTGCTTTTGAGCTCTGCTTACTGAAATGGTGGATAGATACTCAACTCTGTGACTTCAGGGTGTCCATTTGAGGATTCTGTCTACCACTATGAGGATCTATATGTTCGCTTACTTGAATAAACATCGAATGGAAGTATATCGCACACATTTTCCAAGGTTTCTCCAACCTTGGTCAGTGGTGAGTTAAACAACCTGAGCATCTGCCCCTTTTGTGCAAACATTTGAAAGTGCTCACATTCTCAGAAAAAGAGATAAAAAATTGTACCTTTGTTTGTCACTGGGGCTGTACCCTCAAGGGTTTTTTCAATTGTACCCTTAGCTGTAGGTAATTGTACCTTTTAAGGTACATAAATGAACATTTCTTTACCATTGATGGTACATTAATGCTATTTGTACCTTTGGGATGTTGCTCAGAGTCCATTTCTGTACCTTGAAAGGTACAATTACACGGGTACAGCCCAAGGACAAGAAAAGGTGCAGATTTCTCCTGAGAGTGGACCTTTTCAGGTTCTGTGTGGCTTTTCAGTGACAGATCACTGAAATTTACAGGGTGCATGCTGCTGCATATCCACCCTGGTATTCTATGATCGCCCCCCCCCCCCCCCCCAATCCTTGTCATAGAGCTAGTGCCATAGGCCAAATGCCTCTGTCACCTACCTGCTATCAGTCTGCTCTCATTGTTACTCTGCACTCTGACAAAGGTCAGGAATTCACTTCACCGTCAGCCAAAGAAGCACGAATGTTGACACCCGTGTCATAAATCAGCAAATAATCAGTCATAGGTGTAGCAAGGTGTTTTTATATGTACACTATATGGACAAAAGTATTGGCACACCTGGCTATTAGACCTACAGGAACTTTTATGACATCCCATCCTACATCCATAGGGATCAGTATGGAGTTGGTCCCCCCTTTGCAGCTATAACAGCTGTCACTCTTCTGGGGAGGCTTTCCACAAAATTTTGGAGTGTGTCTGTGCAGAATTTTGCCCATTCATGCAGAAGAGCATTTGTGAGGTCAGGCACTGATGTTGGACATGAAGGCCTGGCTCACAATCTCCAGTCTATTTCATCACAAAGGTGTTCGATGGAGTCAGTCAAGTTCTTCCACGCCAAACTCACCCAACCATGCCTTTATAGACTTTGCTTTGTGAATCGTCTGGCACACTAAAGCATTAATAGTTCCCTTCACTGGAAGTGAGGAGCCCAGCCCCTGAAAATCAACCCCATTCCATTATCTCTCCTCCACCAAACTTTACAGTTGGCACATTTTACTGCATTGGCACAATGCAGTCAGGCAGGTAATGTTCTCCTGGCATCTGCCAAACCCAGACTCATCCATCAAACTGCCAGACAGAGAAGCGTGATTCATCGCTCCACAGAAACACATTTCCACTGCTGCAGAGTCCAGTGCTTCACACCACTCCATCCAACGCTTGGTGATGTGAGGCTGGCATGCTGCTGTTCAGTTATGGAAGTCCATTCCATGAAGCTCCCGGTGTACTGGGGGTTAATGCCAGAGGAAGTTTGGAACTCTGCAGTTACTGAGTCAGCAGAGTGTCGGTGACTTTCATGCACTATGCGCCTCAACACTATGGAACACCGCTCAGTTAATTATGCGGCCAGCCACTTTGTGGGCGAGTTTCTGTTGTTCCTAAACTTTGCAATATAACCACTTACAGTTGCAATAATTCTCTACTTTGCAATAATTCCACTTATAGTTGCCCATGGAATATCTAGCAGGAAAAGTGCTGCACTTGCAAAAGTGGCATCCTATGACGGTACCATTCTTGAATTCACTGAGCTCATTCTTTCCCAGATGTTTGTAAACCTGACTGCAAGGCCAGGCACCTCATTTTATACACCTGTGGCACTGGGTGTGAATGAAACACCTGAATTCAAGATGAAGAGGTGTGTCCCAATATTTTTTTCCATACAGTATATGTATATATATATATATATATATATATATCATATATATAGTCAAACATTCTTGAATACAAGAATCTACTCTGTGTGATTCCATATTCAAAGCTTTTCTTATATGTTTACTATGGCAATAAAATCCTTGACGCCACTGAATGGATTGATATGTGACGTATGGAGTTAAGAATTACTACAATGACACCATATAATCATAAACAGTAATCTTTTATGCCACCTTTTCAGTGGTATTTTATCTTGTAAGATAATTACCTCATTATCATTCAACACGTTAAATCGATACAGATTTCTGATTACTGAATGACCTTCTGAATATTTATTTATTTCTCTTGGGCACTTTTTATTCTCCAGTCTATGACTTATGTAGTATTTCGTAGGGTGGACTTCCTTATTATTCTGCTAACAGAGGAAGCTGTTAGCAGTTAGGCCATAATATATAATGAGAATTTCTGTATTTACCGTTGGTTATAAATAAATCCTGTATGCGTGTTTAACCACGGCACCAAGAAATATCTGTTTAACAGATTGTCTGTAAAAAACACATATTTTACCTGCAGTTACATGTGAATACAGAAATCTCAACATATTTTCTCAATGAAGTCAGCTTGCTTAAAATGCATTGTGTAACATAGCTCTGAGCCATTTCGAACATGACTCTCACGTAAACAATGTGAAGATAAAGTTCAGTTTTGAACTTTTGGAACATATTACAATCTAATGCTAAACAAACGATACTAGACAGAAGTTGCTTTTAAATCAAACTCAGACCTGTAATTTAACTGGATCTCAGGATTTTAGAGATTTATTTTTTAAAAAGTCAGATAATAGTTCTTTATAGAAACTTTACATAGCATTTGGTTTGGATTATTTTGCACCGATCCCCAACTTTTTAATACATTTTGATCACAAATTCATTATAT
>JAODUD010000101.1:1360349-1372036 GCA_026784285.1 Stomatorhinus walkeri
GCTAAACCCCCCCCCCCCCCCCCCCCCCGTTAAGCAAGGCCCTTCTGGTTTAGCTTTGAGTCCAACAGCTAAGTAAATCTCAAAGCAAGACGTCAGTCGTGTGATCCAGGAGTAAATCTGTATGTGCTGGCTTCTACTTGTGGTCAGTGCCTGTGCCAATGTCTGCAGAGTGATTGAAGGCATTTCGCAATTCAGTATAGTAAAATATGACTAGTCTTTTTATTATTTTGATTGCATTATATAGTTCTTTAATTTGGGTGTCCGGCGGCCTTTAAAGGTGGGGATTGATTTAGGTTCGCTATAACTCACCTGCTGAGGTATGTTGGGCCTGCGTGTCTGTCACTTTGGAGTGTCATTCCCCCTTGTATTTATTTGTGAGCTGTGGCGTTGGTAGTTTTATGACTTATCGTCCTTTTGTGGGCGTCATTCTTGGTCCAAGATGCCCCCTGCCGTTTCCATCCATTCGAAACGGACGAGAGCATAAAGCTCGGTCTGGCTCTGGGTGCGGCTTAATTCTCAGCATCCGCCACACTGTGGAAGATAGATGAGTCGTGACGGGCGTACCTGCAAGCATCTAGAGGCTCCGAGGGCTGCTTGAGGGGGGTCTGTCATTCGGGTGTGTCATTCGTTCCCCTCCAGCCGCCCATGAGATGTGGGCTGGGGGGGGCACCACCTATAACCCTGTGTGTCTATTTCTGAATAGGCCTAGGAGACTGGAAGTGGAGCTCATCAGGGCCAGCTAAAGGTAATACTGTGGCTGAATGCGAAAGCCCAAACTGAGCACCCTCAGCCCATGGGCACACTGGCGATCCAGTGTGAAACCTGCACAGTAGCCTCGATTGTGGAGTGAGGCACTGACACATCCCTTTAATGGCCTGCCTGCTGAAAGCCCTGTGTAGTTCATCGCTTTCATGCACGAAACCGATACGTTACATGTATGATAGCCTCACGTAATTTGAAGAAAACACAGCTGTGCAATGGATTGCATCTGGTGTTGAGCCAAGCGCTGATTTCTACACGGAACGTTGACACTTAGCCGTGAGGAATGCGTTCTGGTTTCAACGCAGTGAGGTGTGTTCACTGTGCGTGTGTCTCATCACAGATTCGAACGAGGTGTGCAACTCTGCAGCGGCCACGCCTGTCACAGATTCGGCGGCCATCAGCACGGCGATGAACCGCGGCAATGTCAGCAACCCCGTCACCATCGCGGCGCAGATGAACATCGCCACCAATACGGTCAACATCACGTCGCCAGTGAACCTGCAGCACCCGGTGACCATCACGGCTCCGGTCAACATCGCCTCGGTCAACATCCCCGCCACCGCGCCCATGAACATCGCTCACCCGGTAGCCATCACCACGCCAATGCCCATGAACATCACCACCCCTCTCAACATCGCCATGAGATCCATGGAGAGCATGCCTTTTCTGTCCCAAGTCTTGCCTTCTTCCCCTCCCTGGTAAACCCCCACTTCCCCAAGTCATCCACACCCACTCCCCTAACTCTCTTACCTAAGAAAACACTCCTTCCCTTCTCTACCCCCCCTCCCCCCAACAGGGCTTCCCATTTCAGCCCATATAGTAAAGTTTACTCTGCTGGAAGCAACTTAGGAATCTGCATTTTTCTGGCCTGGCTGCGTGAATGAGAGCGTTTCAGTGTGAGCAATAGGAGATCCAGTTAGGAGTTGTTGTGGTAGACATCAGCAGCCCCTCATCCCACCCTCTTAATTCTCATACACACCTGATCCCCCCCTCCCAGAGTTCCCTCTGTGAAGTAATGAAATTACACTGTTAATGAGCAGTGTGTTATGACACAGACGGGAGCAGGTGGGTCTGCATGTGAGGCCGTGCTCCTCCTCACGGAGTAGCCTTGCTTCGGTGGGGTGGGAGTTGGTAGAATTGAGCAACATCAGCGTGTTGCACATGTTAATGTTTCAAAGTTCTCTTACAGAGTGGTGGGTTCTAGTGTTTTTGTTTTTTCTTTTATAGCCTGCTAAACAGTATTTAATAGTTTTACGTATTTTAAGAAATATAGCAAAAGGGACAAAGGCTTCCGCTGGGGAGGGAAAATGTTTAAAATATGCATGGGAAAAAAAGACTATGGAGGGAGAGAGGCGTGTCAGTCTCAGACTGTGCATTTGGACGGATGATGTTCATCTTCAGCGTCAACCAGCTCAACCTTGTTTGCTTTTCAGAATAATTCTCCATGGTCCCTTTTGACTAGTGCTGCCCAGCCCTGGTACTGAGATGCTGGAATCCAGCAGGTTTTGGAATATGCTTTCAATTAGCGCCTCGCTGACTCCTGAAGTGCCAGCTAAGTTGGTTTATTTCCCAGTATTTCTTCAATGAAGCAATTAAGAGCTGAGGTGGAGAGAAAAGCAGCACACATGCTCCCCAGGGCTTTTGAGGGCCAGGTTTGGGCACTTCTGCTATTTTTTTTTTTTTTTTTTTTTTTTGGTGCAGGTTTTTTTTTTTTTTTTCCCCTTGTTTTGGGATAGCTGGGAATGTGCTTCTTGCGTTGAAATCGGTGGTTGCCAGCCATTTTATGGGAAATTGAAAGTTTTGTCTTGCACTAAACGCATATCCCATGTGTAATGTTCCGAAAACATCAGTATTATCAAAGATCAGATTTTAAGTGTTAGGTAATGAACCTTTTTATGTAGATTTGGGGCCATCTAGTGGTCAGCAGACGCCATGCCGAGAGAGGTCCTGAAAATGTTCAAGTTTTATGATTATCATGTTGGTTAGTTTTTGTAGGGTTTTAAAATATACCCTTGATTTTATTACTCTTAAAGTTGAAGAACCTTAGTAAGAATCCTCCACTCAAGAATTCTGAGTGACCCAGCAGTCTGGTTTATGTAAACTATTAGTTTTTGTTTTACATGCATCCTAGATTTTTAATGTTACTTTGTAAATATTAATGCACCGTATTGTACTGGATTTTAGCTCAAACATAAACTCCCTTCAGAGATCAGTGATCCACAAATCGATTTGTCTTTGTGGCCATCCGTTGAGGAAATATGGTGGGAAAAGGACTACTTTTCGAGTTGTTTATTTCACATTCATAACTCAAACTGCCATCTTCAGGGTTCAGATGTACTCTTGCAGACCGGAACATGTGATAAGAAGGCTGAACGGGTGCCCTGAGAGTTGCTTAGGGTTTTGTTGAGGTTGTGTGTGCGCCTTCCCAGAATCCTCTAGTGCCACCCTGGACATTTGATCTTGTCTTTACTGTGGACTTTAAAAAGCACTTGTAGGCCAATGAGCGTGCAGCGCACAGGCCGAAAATGCCTCTGGTCTAAAGTAAGGCAGCATATATAGTCAGTATGTCATGTCTGTGAAGCCTGGCCTGCCGCCGTTTGTCATGGTTACAGATAGTCATTTGTGACCTACTGTAGTATTCCGTGCCAAGGTACGAGACGTGTGGCATTCACCACCTGGGATGAAAGACCAAATGCACTGGACACCTATAATTTTCTCCCTAGCATTATGGGAACATTAAATCCATATTGGTTAAACATTTTTTAAAAAACCAGTAATGAAATGACAGGGGAGATTAACACTGTGGAAAGAGAACACTAAATCAGCCCAGCATTAGTTGGGAAGGTGAGGTTAATGTGTGCAGTTGGTCGTCATTCACAGTGAAAAAGATTTATGTGCCTGAATTACTTCCAAACGTTTGCCACGCCGAGTAAATGCTGTGCGGTTATTGCTGACGGATATAAAGTGGATTATTAGTTTTGTGGAAGTGACCTTCACCCGCTCTGTCAAGTGCGAGACTTTATTTTAGCAAACAGAAGCTTTTTGTGAGTATGGAGAATGATCCACATTGCCATAATGAATATGAATTTCTAAGGCATTGTCTAGTTTTGTCAAGGAAAGATGCGAAACCATTGAGTGATGTTTGTCATTTAAGAAAAAAATAACGGATGGACTGATTTTGTTTTATGCGCCGTTGGTTTCCTTTTTAAGTGCTTTTTGAGTTGAACTAAAAGCTGTGGTTTATAATGTTTAACTGGGAATGGGGAAGAATTGATGGATTTGCTCTTTTACATATTACCAGTATGGATGGATTGGCAGGTTTGAAAACCCTGTGTAGGCTAATGAATGTATATCTTTGTATAAAACCATTTTAGTTTTGAGGACGTGGTAGTCATGATAGATATGTGCAAGATGAAAAAAAGTAAAATAACCTTTTATAAATCTTTTGTATTAGAACATTAACAACGGTAATTTTTGTATATATGAAGACTAGACTTTCTGAGTAGCAGAAAGGTAAAACATTCCTACATTTTTTTTAAATGTATGTCTGTCCAGAATAATTATGTAAACACACGCGCAATGTTTTATGTGCCTTTTATTTGGGTTGTCTGAATAAAAGAGAACTATAAAACATGATGGAGGGGGGGTTGTCTGTGATTTTTGGCTTCTGTTCCCCCCATGTTCACCATCTGCTTGGCAAACCATTCCGCTTATTTGCGCCGAGCATTTCACAGGTGTTCGCTGTTTTGTTGTGGATTGGGTCGTCTTAAGCGTTTCCCGGAGCTGTTTTGGTAAGTACTGGTAATTTTTAAATGGTGCCTTAATTGGAATGTCGAACAGGGCACTAGGGGGAGTCTGGTTATGGTGTTGAACTACAAGTTGAGATGAAAACCATTTGGAGAGGATGACCAATGCGGGTACCAAAGGAGCACGGAAAAGCGCGTGTTGAGCAACTGGGAGCCGCTTGCCACCGCAGCTGTTCGGACTCACCAGGCAGACAGCCCTCGGTCTCTCCCGCTCAGGAATGCGAGGGGCTGCCAGCTGCTCTTCCCCGTGTCAGCCGCACCACAGTCGTGCAGTGTGCCGTATAATGGTGCCATTCATCACGACCCACAGCCGACCTACTCCCCCTGCACCAGGCACACACCGAGCCGAGTGCAATTCGAGTTCTCAACTCAAGTAAACACTCACATGCAAAATACTAATGCTCGTATGTGTGATATGCAAGAACCAATGGACTTCATACACGTATTCATTCATAAACAATCTTCTGCCACTAACAGAACTACTAAAGTTAACATTTTTGCAAACTAAAAGGTATAGGTTATTGATATTTAAATGTGTGATGCAATTAAGTTCCTTTCAAAAAGCACATAACTAGCTTCTATGGCTCTTTTAATGTTCAGACCAAAAGTATACATTAAGAATCGGAGTCCACCACAGAAAATGCTCATTTATTCTTTAATATCTTGAGAACATTTATCCTATACAATGAAAAGTTTGGCCTATTTCGCATGGCATGATAGTAGTTCTTTTAAATTAATAGTCGCTCTATTCAAAGAAGAAAAAAAAATCAGCGAAGCCATGTTTTAGATCGTGGTGTGTGTAAAACGTGCAATTTACATTACGTGGAAAAAAAGAATATGCTTACCAGTTAACGAAGACGGTATTTGTCTCGCGCATTACACAGCAATAGCCGCATTTAAATAAAAAAAATATGCATCAAATGTTAACTATGGGAGCTCGCCTTCAGTAAGGCGAAGAAGTAAGGGGGGCATAAAGCTTAATCTTAAAAACAGACAAAAATACTGTTACCATTAATAGTTTTCAGTCCTTGACCAGCTTCTTCGGTTGCTCCATCATGATTTAATTTACCTGATTGAGAAACAAATGAAAATTTGGAAAAGCACAACAAATAAAGTCAACAGACAAATGACGGCACTTTTAGCCTACATGAGCAATAAGCTTATGTTAATTGTCATTATACCCGATCGATGTACTTATTCTCAAACGAAGTATCCCTTTAATATGACCATTACGTTAAGACTACTTACGTGATGCCAAAGAGGTTATAAAATTCTACCAGAAAGTGAAATAATGGGGAACTCTAACGCTAAAGCGGCTTTCGGTGCCATTTATAGCGGGCGTCTTTGTGTGGGACGGCTTCACTCCTGTCTTTATCCGTAATCCCCCCCCTGCGCCCCCTCCGCATCACTTGCAGTTCCCCTCTTTCACCACTAGGATGCTGCCTGGTTCTTTTGTTTTTATTTTTTTATATTTTTTTTCTTCGCAGCGGTAACAGGAGAAAAAAAAACAGACCAACACATTTTTTTTGCCCCCCCCATCTCCATCTCCATTGGTGTTTTTTTTTTGAACATTTTTAACTAGCCTGTCTAGCAAAAGCAGGAGAGGCGACCGGAGCCTCGTGGGGTCTGAGGGGGGGGGGAGAAGAGGTTTAAAAAAACCAGCCCGTACTCACTGCCGCTCGACCGAGAGAGAGACGCCGGAGACCAGCGGCCAGCAGCAGCCGCTCGTCGGTGCGACCCGCCGAATATAATGCTCTCGCGAACGGGGACGCCGTGCCTTTCCGGGGAGCTGCTCTTCTGATGTCCCCTCCGGTAAGTGGGGCTCGTCGGTCTGCAGTCATCCGCTTCATGTTCCTGATTTTTATCTCTTTTATTTATCGCTGCACTCGGGGATTTCGAGGGGGTCCGCGGGCTGCTCCGCTAACTCGTCGCTCGTCTCCCCGGCGGTTACCGGTTATATCGGGCGGACCCAGCAAGTTAAACGGGGGGTCCGGCCACTTTCGACTGGAGGCGACTCCCTCGGAAGCGGCTGCTCGGTGAGCGTAGCCCAGTAAAAAAATAAAAAATAAAAAAAATAATATTAATAATTAATAAGCAAACGAGGCCGGGCCGTATGTGTATGTGTGTTTACCTGCAAAGTAGTGAGTGTTAGGCCTCGGTGTTCATCTCCCGACCCAGCGGCGTGTCCTGTGAGGGTACAGCACTGACCAGCGCTCCCAGTCCGGCCGCGGGCTTCAGGCTGTCCCGTTTTCCCTTTCCTTCCTCCCTACGGCCTTAAACATGCTCATCGCGACGCGGTCTAATTGTTCCCGTTGACTTGCAGCCCCGTCGGGCGACATCTCTCCCCCCCCCAGCAGTGTGCCAGCTTAAGCGACCCGCTAGCCTTTAATATATAAATTGTTGTCGCGCTTTTGCTGGTTTGGTGTATGTAATCCTATTGGGCATTAATTGGGTTTGATTTCGTTTTAGGTCACGATTCACTTATTCTCTGTTTTTTTTTTTTAATTAAAGAAATACGCATTTGTTAAACGTCTTATTGTAAAGCTGCATTTTTTTAATGGACAGTAGGGCTGTACCGGGAACTGGGGTTGCATTCATAGACGCATGTGATGCTGCTGCTATCGGAATGATAGTTTCACACAGCAGTATTTATGTACATCTACAAAGGATGTGGTGTGGGGGCAGAGGAGGGGAAATAATCAGCACCCTTTCCTCAAATACCCCGCTTAGGAGATACTTTCTCATAAATCATGGCCGTACAACCAAGAGAATAGCCAACGTGGCTATTCCTGTCAAAGTTTAGTTGTCTCTGTGGGGTTTATGGAAGAAGTCCAACTTGCAGTGTTATCTTTATAATATTACTAAAAGAAGTGGTTCGGGTGTAGTCCTTGGAGATGATGGTCTTAGACGAATCTGGATTTCTCAAAAGCACAATAAATTAATTTCTGTTTTTATTCCTCTTCAGATAATAGAACACTTTGACAACTTTGACTTTGCAGGTGTCTGGCTTGGCTGTATTTCCGGGGCAACAGGAGTCGTACCTGTAGGACCAGATAGTGATGCATCGGTCTCTGTGCCGTTTACCCTGTCAGCAGTTTCTTAATGCAGACACTGTTATCCACGTTTACCTTCTGTTCTGATACGTTAAAAGCATTGCTGTAAAACTCTTTAACTGCCTTTTTTTCTGGAAGATGCTCTGCAGTATTCAGCCTGGGGAGTATTTGTCCCATCAGAGAGAATAACCTAAAGCTGAATAGACACACCTATAAAATGAGTTTAAAAAAAAAATCTAGGGTTAACTTGAGGAATAGACACACTGGTGATTTCTTGCGCTTCAGTTTTGTTTTTTCCATACAAAGTGATGTTTCTCAGGCAAGTACTAGGAAGAATGTTTGTGTGGCTATGATATCATGAGTGGGCTTCAGCAATAAGGGTATTTCTTAAATTTAAAATCATTTGTTGGTCTGATGTTTTTGTACCTCAAGCAATAGAAAACATTAATTATGAGAAAATCTGTTACTTGGTATTTAAACGGGAGTGAATTATCCAGCTGCACCATTTAAATCATGTTAATGGATGTTTTTAAGGTTTATTGAAACAAAGATGTCAAGAAAAATTATGGACTAAGTTTAATCATAAGAAATCAGACCCAGTTAATTAACAGT
Organism: Stomatorhinus walkeri; assembly: GCA_026784285.1. Lineage (NCBI taxonomy): Eukaryota > Metazoa > Chordata > Actinopteri > Osteoglossiformes > Mormyridae > Stomatorhinus > Stomatorhinus walkeri. The sequence continues at coordinate 1,368,583 of JAODUD010000101.1, forward strand.
TCAGTAGGGACAGTAACAAGTAAACACAAGGAGCCCTCCCGGGATTGAGCGTGAGAACCAACTGTATTTAGCTGGTTATGTTGTCGCTGAAGGGGGGGGGGGGGTATTTTTCATGGGTCCGCAGGTGGAGACTTGGTGATTGGATCTGACTGTCAGTTCGCCCACGTACCTGCATATGAAATGCATTTTGGTCAGTGCTCCTTGAGGTCGGTGCTTGGTGCCTGCTTAGGCTAGTTGTGTTATGGGTGTCCTTCGTGCTGTCTGATTGGTGGAGGCCGCATGCCCCAGGTTATCCCTGTCCTCACTGTTAGTTTGGCAGTGAGGGAACAGGTAGGACATGCTAGGCTAGCCAACCCCTGCCCCTTTGCCACAGGCTGCCTCGTTCCCTCTCTTTTCCTGGTGTCGACTATTAATAAACCTACGTCTGTCAGGGTTCACCGGCGTCACCTGCTGCTATTTGGGAGACGTGCTGTCGTCGTCCCCCGCAGGACAGATGCCACTACCCCGAACTGGAACATGTGACTCTTTTAGATAAAGATAGGTACTTTATTTATCTTTAAGGAAACTACAGGTTCACAGTAGCACAATACACACATTTAGACAATAAAAAGACGTTCAGACATTAATGTACAGTAACAGTAAATAACAGATGACCATAAACGGTAACAGTGCAAAGAGTAGCTGGGAAAGTATTGCATGGAATTCTGAAGTAACTGCTCAAAAATAAGTAGTATTGCACAAGTGGGTTGTATAGGGAACAGATGAATGCTTTGCGGATGTGGTCATTCAAACATTTGGTCGTTCCTCCCCTAGAAGAGCTCTGTCGTTTGTAGTTACATTTCAGTGCTGGCTTGCATGGTAGAGGAATCAGTGTTTGACGAACATTTAACAAGGAAAGATTAACGGCTATAATCATGAATATGACAGTAACGGTTAATACTGGGGATTAATGTTATACATTTACTAAATGTTTTGGACAGATGTCAGAAAAGGAAACTAAAGCAAGGGAAGGGGGGGGGGGGAGAGCAGGACCTATCCTGCACACACCTTTGGCCATTGCCCAGTATAGGCTATACACTGGGTTTGGTGTTTCTTCAGGAAAGGATAGTGAGGTCCAAGTATTTCTGTAAATGCTGTACCTGAGAGAAGTCTGGTCCCTTTAAACTAATTCACTGTGTAGTATCTTGTACTTAAAGGGAGGGGGGAGGGATTTCCATGTCTGTGGATATGCTGCCATTTTCCGAAAGAGCACAGAGGCAGAAAGGCCCCTGAGAAATGCAGAGCATGTGGCAGAAGGTCTGGGAGGCCAGCGGGTGCCAAGACTCAGTGAACGGGGGCCGGGATGGGGGTGGGGACTGCCTTTCTGTGGGAGGTGCCTGACTGCTTCACGCCCGTCCACACGGCCGTCATGAGAGGCCACCATACCTCCGGAGATGCCACTTTGAGATCAAGGCCCGTAATTCGTCCTCCCACGCTGTCGTGGATGAGCCTTCATTTTTTTTTTTTTTTTAAATTCTCCATGCCACACAAGACTGGTTTAAGAACAGCGACCCGCTGCCAATTGCGGACTTGTTTTTCCTGGAGTCCCAGGCTTGGTCTGTCTGGCAGTGTTGGCGCAGAGAGAGAGCTGTCCTTCCACCCTCTGCCCTACGCGAGCAGCCAGTGTGAATGCTAATGCTATCGGATGAATAGAAATTGGCCTTTTCAGCTGCCGGTTCAGGGCTCCATCCACTTTACCTGCCAGGCGCTTTTTCTCCAGAGCCGTTTGGTGCATTCGCCCTTCCGTAAGGCACTGCTGAAGAGCCTCTCCGTGATTGGCAAGTTTTGGTGCAGAGCTGCATTGCATGTTTGGTAAGGAGAGCAGGGCTGAATGATTTGGGAAAATATATAATAGTGATTTTTCTGACAGCGCAAATCAAATCGCAATCTATCATTTTTTTAAAAGTCCAGCTTCAGTTCATACGTTAATGCATACCCTAAATCTCACAGTTTCAAATCGCAATTTCGATTTTAAATCCATAAATCATTCTATTCCATAGCAAAGTATTGCTCTGTAAGCTATATATATATTAGCAGAGACGTGGTCGCTTGCGTTGACTACAGACAAGATGGCGTGACGATTGATTCTCCGCCGCTGCTTGACTTGGACAGCTGATGCCCTTCCTTGTTTGCTCAGTGATCTGCTGCGTTTGCGCTCCCACAGGATGATGGGAAGGTAAAGAGCCAAGTTTGCCCCATCTGGTCGGAGCTCCTCCCATTGACAATTGACAGTCATGTGATGCCTCTTGGGAATTTCCTTTCTTATTGTGAAGGTCTGCAGTAAGAGGAAGGCTAGAAGGGGGCCTTTTCCCCTGCTGACTTCCCCGGCGCTGATAGCGGAGATCCCCTTCCTGTCCCCATAGGTGTCCTGTGTAAATGCTTGACTTGATCCTGCTTTGTTTCATGCTTATTTACTTGCCCTCCCCCCACCCAGTTGACAGTAGTTTGTTAGCAAGGATTGAGCAGTTGCCAGTGGTGCCTCGCCAGTGGTGCCTCACCAGTGGCTGCTGTTCAGTGAAATTCCGCTAATTGTCATCTTGCTAGGGATTTTCTTTTTATTTTCTTATTTATTTTCCACACTGACAGCGAACATGAGGTCGCTCTCAGGGGTGTCCACGTCTGAAGGTCACGCTGCAGAGAAGCAGTCTTTCTCCGACCATAAGCGAGACCCGGTGTCCGGTGTGTATTCCGTGACTTTTTTTTTCCCCTCCTGCTGTTAAGGCGTCATTCAGCTGGTAGCACTGTGCCCTGGCGTTTCAGATCCCTCACTTGCTTTGTGGCTTCTCCTAAGTGCAGGCTTTTGTCCCTGGCAGCCAAAAGACAGAGTAGAAGTTGCCCATTGTGCACGTGTGTCTACCCTTCAGTAGACACACTTGTCCTCAGCTTCCTACTATAGGATTGGCTCTCTGTGACCCTTTACTTTATAAGTAGCAAGAAGGCTGATGGGCAACTCATTCATGTTTGTGGCAGCAACAAATTCATTGCCCTTTCAGATCTTCCTCAGTCATGAAACACTGGAATGGGTGTAAGTCATCCCTGGATGATGTTCTACCTCTATGTCCTACATTGTTGCCCTCGTCCTGCCCTGTTTTTGTACTGTACTATGGCTTATTACTGTTGGCAAAGGCTCCTGTTGTTTTCATAAACGCCAGTTGCTGTATTTGGGGCACGATTATCCCTTTTGAGCCCAAATTTGGGAGTGCTGAGTGGTTTGGAAGCAGCCCCCCGGGGAGGCGGGGGCACATGGCCACAGGGTAGTGAGGGGTCGGCTCTCACTGTCTTAGAAGGAGTAGGGTATGTTTGTCATTTTGTTTGGCATAGACCTAAGGAATCTCTTTAGTCTTGGGGGGGGGGGGGGGGGGGGGGGGGGGGGGGGGGGGGGGGGGGGGGGGGGGGGGGGGGGGGGGGGGGGGGG
>JAODUD010000101.1:1384093-1402111 GCA_026784285.1 Stomatorhinus walkeri
GTTTTTTTTTGTTTTTTTTGATAATGTTTTTGTTATTTTTATCTGTTTTTTTTTTTATCCCCCCCCCCCCCCCCCCCCCACAGATTTTAGAGCGAACACTGGAGCCAGACAGTTCTGACGAGGAGCCCCCACCTGTGTATTCCCCCCCAGCCTATGCCATGCACATCTACGACAGGAAGTACCCCGAGCCCCCACCCACCCCGCCGCCCAGGTAAGGGGGCAGTGTCAGAGAAGTGGCCGTCGCATGTCAGTTTAAGTGATGCCACGCGGTGGAACGCGGCACCGAACGGTTTGCCCTTAAATGATCGTCTCCGGTCCGCGAGAGGGGGCTGGTATAATGGCTGGGGTGTCTGTTAACTCAAATGTGTGAAGGAAGGGTAAAAAAGCTTTTACCCCTCAGTCAGTTGGACCTTTGAACAATGCTAAAAGCTCAGGTTAAGCTGACCTAACATCTATGCACATATCTAAGTCTTACTGCATGTCATTCAGCACTGTGCACTTTATCAAATGAGTCTTGTATTTTTTATAATTTTTTAATTAGCCTACTGTCTATCCTATTTTATACCTTTTTCTAAGATGAGCAAGTAAAGTAAGAATTTCGTTACATGGTTCTAACGTGTACATGTTGTTTAAGAAAGTGTAAAGGGAGGCCATGCATGGCGAGTCTCCAATGGGCATGGCAATCCCCAGGATGTTAGGCTAAGTGGAATGCAGAGCAATTTAAGGAAATTAAGCAACATATCCATTATTTATCAAGGCCGGATTTTTTATTGGAATCAACTGTGTATATGACAATAAACTTCTTGAATCTTGGAAAAGGGAGCTTTAAACTCCACTGCCCTCCAAAAGCACCATCTGCTGTTTGTTTAGGGAACTGCGGGTAATATCTCGTGCCCAATAGTGCTATTCTTTGTGTGTGAGTGAGAGTGACACAGGGAAATCTCCCAAAGTGTCACATGACTCTGCTCTATCAAGTCCAGAGTAACTTTGTGAGGTTGTGCCCAGCGTGTGCGGTTGTCATGCCAATGATGTTGCTTGGCGGCACAGGTTCGAGGCACAGCCTGCCCCCAGCCCCCGGCAGGTGCGCAACTACAGGAACTGGAACCCACCGCTGCTGGGAAATCTGCCCGACGACTTCCTGCGCATCCTGCCTCAGCAGCTGGACAGCATGCAGGTACCGCTGGTGTTCGCGTTTAACCGGCCGCCACCTGTTGCCATCGATGCCACGTTCATCGCATGCTTGTGGCTCCACCTGACTCCCGCCCCCCACCTTACTTCAGGGGTCCCAGAGCAGCCTGTCTCAGCCGTCGTCCTCGTCCTCGTCCTCGCTTTCCTCCGCGAGCCAGCGAGCGACGCCCGGCGGCGGGCCGGGGCCGGTCGTCGCAGCGACGGAGCAGGAGCGAAAGCTGAAGCAGTACCTGGAGGACGAGCGCATCGCCCTCTTCCTGCAGAACGAGGAGTTCATGAAGGAGCTGCAGCGCAACCGAGAATTCCTCATGGCGCTGGAGAGAGGTGCGTGCGCTCAGACCCCCTGGCCTTGGCCCCCGTCTGTCTGCCTGTTCCGTCTGCTTTGTCCGTCTGTCGCCTGACCCACAGGAGAGCTGCCTGCTCACTCCCGCTCTCACCAGCCGCTGTCATTACAATGCCCCCCCCCCCCCCCCACCGTGGCTTGCTGTTCACCCGCTCGTTCAGGCAAGAGCCCGTTTAATAATGGGTCCTGCTCGCCATCAGCCCGGACTTTCGGCGGTGAAGTTGTTGGACGTCCCCCACAAAGCTCGGCCCGCCTTCGATATTTGTGCACACAATCCAGCCAAATAAAATTGGATTCCAGGCTTGGATTCCAAAGGCACATTGTGTTTTCATTTGGGGTTTTATAGCACCCCCTGGCTTTGGGCAAAGGCAGCACGTGTTTTACATCTTTAGATGAAGGGTCATTATCGCACTTAAAAACCCTAATCTAGGTGTATGAGTCCCCTCCCTCCTCGCCCCTAATTGCCCCTGGCCCATAGCAATTGCCTCCGTCTGGTTCCCACTGCTATCTGTCAGTCCACGAAAGCCACCCTCCGGCGCCGCCAAGACCAGGACTGCGCTGTCATCTGCTGTCGTAACATCCGCTCTCTTTGTTTTAGATCGGCTGAAGTATGAATCAAAGAAATCTGGGTCCGCTCATTCATCCGCTAGCATGGAGAGTTCCACAGCAGGTAGATATCATTCCTGTCTGCGCATGTGCATCTGCACGTCCATGTGCGTGACCGTGCATGTGCCCGTTGTCGAAACGGACAGCGGCGTGGCACACGGCGCTGCAGGTGAGTCTTTGACCCCCCCTCAGCGCCCCCGCCTTGGCCGAGGACGCATTTGCCTTCTTGCTGCTCTGTGCTTTTTTTTAATTTTAATTTTTTAATTTCAGTTTTCCCAATTCAGCAGCTTCCCATATCATGCGCTTAGTTCTGGCCCATCTTGCAGCTTCTAAATGTGCCGGGACGCCTCATACCATCTGTGTCGGTTGTCCGTAACCTTCACGCCTGCCTCCCTGCCAGGCAGGGAACCTCGCAGAGCGACATGCGCGTACGTCAGTGCCGGCTTGGGATGATCACAGGCCTCTGGAGAGGTGGCGTGGTTGTGCGTGTCTGTCTCTGGGTTGCCATGGCAACTTGCTTCCGAGCCGCCGGGATGAAAGTCGTGCTATGCCGAGGGCCAGGTCGACTCTGGGCGTCACCGGCTGGGCTGAATTAAGTCCGCCTGAACTAATTTCCTGAAGGCTTCTATGCCACCAGGACTTCCCACAAACCCGTTGCGCCCGTGTGTGCTACAAATGAGCCGCTCGAGCCGGGGAGGGCCGGGTGAAGATGCTCTCGCCGCTGGAGAGCTGCTCCTAACTGCCAGGAGCCTGTGCTTGTGTGCGTCCGTGATTCCGTGTGCTTGTAGGTCATACCTGTCTTTGTTCTAGGAGAGCACTGCGCCTCCGGCTCCGGAGATGCCTGCTCACATGTCTCCGAAGATGCCTTGTTTCGGGACAAACTCAAGCACATGGGGAAATGTAAGAGATCCTATTCCCGTCACGTACTTAATAAATAAAACATTTGTGGCTTGGCTTCCTTCGCACACCAAAGCTGTCGGGGGGGGGGGGGTAGAAAGGCAGAGATCTGTTCTGTGCTTTGATCTGTTCATATGGAGATGACAGGATATCAAGGCTAATCGTAGGCATCTCCCCCAGTTGATACTGTTTGGGTGTGCGGAGGAGTAGGGCAGTATTTCCCGACCCACACACAGTCCACCCCCCCCCCCAGCTCCTGGTACAGTAAAAACGTGGACTGTCTCTGGGTCCCCGAGGACCCAATTTGGAGACACTGCACTGGATTGTAGAAAGACACCCCCATGCTGAGACTCGCGGAGTGAGGCAGCCTCCGGGTTCAGCACGGTCGCTGTCGCGTATGCCGATTATCGGCCAGCCCTCACGCTGACCGTGTCTATGCACAGCGACGAGGAAGAAGCTGTTTGAGATCGCCCGAGCCTTCTCCGAGAAGACGAGGAGGAGAAAGAGGAAGAAGAGGATGCTGCTGAAGCACCAGTCGTATCCTCCCACTTCTGTCATTTCCCGAGTACCTGAGCTGAGGCTCCGTACCCTGTAAAACGTCAGTTCGCAGGAAGGAATCGCACGGTACTTCCTACTTCCTATCCTGTGATTGCAGTAGTCTTCCGTTGTCCTGCCGCAATTGGAGCGCATGTCTGCCCCACAGCTTGGGATCATTGCAGCAGGTCAGAGTCTCGGCCCTCTAACAGATGGGGCTTGACGCCGAGCACGGCGATAGGTCCCTTGGTGTATTTTTTTTATTTTATTTTTTTTCCTTGATCCTGCCCCCGCCACACACAGACTGGGAATCGCTGCCTCTACAGCCAACCTGCTGGATGATGTGGAAGGGAACCCATGCGGTAAGCGACGTGCCAGACCTTGTGGTCCGTCCGCCAACGCATGCTAAACTTTCTGCTACTCCTAAGCTCATCTGGCGCCCCCATGTGTTCAGGCCCTAGAGCTGCTGCAAGCTGTGGCAATGACCACTTTTTTTTTTTTTTTTTTCTCGTGGACTTGGCAGATGAGGAGGGTCAGCTCAGGAGACCAGCTGCTCAGGAAGAGGAGGAGTCCCGAAAGGAAGTGCTGTCATGGTGAGGGACCACCCCTCACCCAGACCCCCCCCTTCCCCTGACCCCGAATTCCATCCCGGTTAACGCCTTCCATACCCTCATTGTGATGAGGATGTGAACACTGGTGATTTGATAAGTAATGAATCAAAGTCATTCTGCAGCAGTTTATGACTTGAATGTGTGTATCACTGACATTTGTATCACTATTACATGACTGCTTGATTCGTTTGCTAAGAATACAAATCTGTTTAAGTCAGACTGGCGTTCCCCCCTTCCCCCCCCTGACTAACATCCTTTCTCTCCCCTTTCACACCTAGATCTGTCCAGACCTGCCACTTAGAGGCTTCCACGGCATCCACAGAATGACCCCGTGACTATTGGCAGCTCTGATTCCTCCCTCCTGACTTAGACCAGCCAATTGTACGCGGTGCCAGTGGCCCGGGACACATCTCCTCGTACCCCGCCCAGCCAGTGAGGAGCCGAGGCCGCCTGAGACCCCACCCACCTCAGCCTGAGCCCCTCCCCTTTGTAACTGCATTAGATTTGGAGTGCTTATGGCACCTGAAGGAACTGAACAAATGCAGTTGATATTATTTCGTCTCCTCGCCCCGATTATCTATCAGCCATTGTCCATATGTTTTAACCATATAAATTTTGCTATTCATTTTATTTGTTAGGTTATGTATATGTATATTTGCTTCAGGGTAATGTCACCACCCCCCCGGTGGTCATAACCGAAGGGAGTAGAGGCTGTAGTTACAATCTGGGTCAGGCATTATGCTACTCAGCACATCACATGCAGGCTGGTGTTCAGCTGGTCTCCTCCGCAGATGCCCCGATAGAAGCATGCTCCCTGGGGCAAGCTGTGGCAGCCCAGCCCAGGCGATTCTGCCCGGTCCCGCCCCACCGAGAGCCTCTTTGTGGGTCGCTAAGCTCAGAGCTGGGGCATCTGAACTGCTGGTAGAATGTCTGCAGCATTGAACCGCCCAATCAAGATCGACCGACACCAACCCCTCGTACCACCTAGCCACTGAGAGCTGGTCAGCACTGGGGGGTTGGCAGAAATTGGGGGAGGAGGGACCCTGGAACTGATTCCTCGCACATCCCACTGTCCCCCCCAAGGGTATTCCCGAAAGTCACGTGTATTTTACGTCCTCCCTTGTTCATTCACAACTGCGTCTCATTTTTCCAATGCCAAATTCCACTGTGTATCAGCCTATGGCGATTCCCCGTTTTGACAGGTGATCCGTCAGAAGCACCTACGAAAAGCTCTTTGCGAAGGCGAACAAAATGGACTACACAAACTGTCCCTCAAATCTACACTGCCATATCTTACAATTATTTTTTTTTCCAGTTTTATGTGCAGCTTTCATCTAAAAGGGGTGATGCTATACATATGACCAGTATTAACATTCTTATTGATGTAATCACTAGCAGTTTCCGATGTAGAGAAGTTTTATTTACCGGTTATTGATGGTTGTGTTTTGTTGTAAATGAAAGTGATTCCTCTATGAGGACTGGCATTAATCTTAAGAGAGTCTCTGGATGTAATGGTAGAACCTTATTGAATCACTTTGAAATTGTTTTTTGGCCAAATATAAGGAAAATTTGAGCTGAGAGTTTTGTCTGGGTCTCAGTACCAGTGGTGAATTCGTTGAATTAAGAGCAGTGGCTGTCGCAGGTCCTTATTTGAGCTCAGGGAGGACTGAGACTGTGGGTAGATATGGGAGATCCTGTGTGTGTTTTGTCTGCCTTCAGAGTTGTTGAATGGAGTGCTCCTAGTGTTTCCTTCCTTGCGGCCGCCTCTGCAATGCAGGTCAGTTGTGTATAGTAAAGTCTTGCGGGGGGGGGGGGACAGACAGGTTTAGCTTAAGAGCGCAGTCCCAGTCGCACCGTCCAGCACCGGTGGCAGTGCTTGCTACAGGCCATGGGGATCGAGGGAGCTGTACGGCGAACCTCTCCTCCAGCCGATTGGAGAGCAGTCACCTTTAACTGTCAGCTGTAGCTGATGGCTCGGAAATGTGGGGAAGGAGTCAGGTGCCTGGAACAGGCTGTAGAGCAGGGGGCCTTTGTAGTTCCACCCGCACGTACCATTAATTTGAAATATACTTGTAGTTCTAACAACCGTACAGCAGCAGGCAGCAAGGGTCTGTGGGGACCCCAGGATACAGCTGCACTGCAAGCAGCTTGAAGAGGGAAGGCTGGGTCCACGGTGGGCTGTCCTGTGCGGCGGCCAATCAGAGGGCTGCCGCTGGCTGCTGTTATCTTGGTATGACGGCTGTAATCACCACACCAACGATGGTCATTGTGCTGTTTGCACATTTCTGCATTTCCCAGCAACATCACTGATTTTAACCATTCCCTTATCTTCCTTCCCCCTTTGTCTCCCCTTTACTCATTACTGGATCCTCTTGTTGTTAAAGACACGCATATCTTTGCATTAACATACATTGCAACTCGTCTTTTTTGACCAAGTCTATTCATTTGTATGGTGCATTTTTGGCCACCAAGCATCATGGCTGTCATACAGGTTGTTGTTGTTGTTATTATTATTAGCTTCTCTCTTCTCAATCTCGCTCATATAACCCTCCATGTTCTCAGTGATGTATCCGGCCTGACCAGGAATGAGGCTGCCGGCCTGTCTCACCACTTCAAAAAGCATCTGGTCTGAGAGAATTATTAGAAATGTTTAGTACAGACTGATATTAAACCCCCACTTATCCGTATCAGCGTGCCAGTCAGCCGTAACTGCAGCGAACAAAAGCCATTCATTCACTGATAAATCTGTCAAAACATTTGCATTCCTTTGCGCGTTGCTTAACAGCAATTGCTAAGGGCCAGAACCCAATTCCATTTTATCGTACTTGAGGGAAAAATGTCAGATTAACAGTTTTGCGTGCAAGCTTCCGACAGACGTTTGTATACAAAAAGATCTCCTTTGGGGGCAAAGTCTAGTCATGCCCGCTTGCAAAGATGTATTCTTCCTGAACTGAAGTGAAAATGAGGGTAGCCATTTTGATAGTATGTGTTGTAACAACCATATAGATACTAGTAGGTGCATAGACCTCTCAGGGAACGTCCACAAACCTTTATGCTCAATCTGGTGCAAGCACAATAGATTAACTTGGGCGAGATTTGCTCATTCATTTTTACCCAGAAGTTTGTTTAAAAAATCTATTTTGAAATGAAATTTTCTGGACACATACATGCAAATGTGCTACGGATTCATTCAGATTAAACGGAAACCGCATCTTTAAAAAATATGTTGACAGATTCACAAAGCGCTGTAAATCCGAGTTATTAGCGACTGGCCGATTTTATAGCTGCCGTATCTGGCATATTTGTCATAGGCAAAATGGGGGGCCGACGTACCAGCACAGCCGGTGTGGTACGGTAATCGATTCCGACATTTTTAGCCATATTCATACCTGGATCTTCTTGTGTATATACACCAAGTAAAGTCATAGACATGATCCCTCCCCAGAAATAACGAATGTACCGAAAGGAGTTACGATTTGAAGGTGCACCAATTTACACGTGGGCTCATAAACCTTTCGTAAGAATGTTTGCCATATGTGTGGGTGAGAAACTGTTAAGGCAAAAAATGACGAGTCTCGTGACTTTGTATTTAACGAAGCGTAATATGTATTTACTCGATGACTGACAGGTTACTTTCGGAAACAAGCTAACTGGAGTTTAAATCATTAAAATGAAATCCCGTTTATAATTCAGAACTGCGTTTTTATTTACAGGGGGAAATGGAGCACAAATCGGCGGGTGGCTGAAATTTGTGTGCTCCAGCCTCCCCTAATAATGTGTGAAGGCTCTGTAAATGTCATAATTTCAAGATTATTTCCACATTTGAGATTTCTTACACTTCAAAGATGTTTATTAGCTATTGAAATAAAAAATGTGTTGTACCCCATTTTTATTTGTATTTTTTTCCATGAATGATTAATACACTATCCATTAGCCATACCAGCTCATCGCTTCTTTATTAAGTCTTTGCGACTTAAGATCTTATTTACTAGCTCAACGCTGAAAGGGACATATTGTTTGCTTTTACACAGTCAGACCATAAGGTGGCACTAGAATTCAATTCGAGAGTAATGCAACAAACGTAATTAAGGACAATGATGGACCACAGTTTACACCTAGCGGCATAATGCCGACGGAAAGAAACTTTCACTGGAATTAACTGACAAGCAAGTTTCACGATCAGAGCAGAATAATCGACATCGGCACTGTCTGTATCCATGACAAAGAGGAAATATCGAGTAAACGGTTATTTAAAAGCGATGTGTAGGACACCGGTCAGAAGAGCAGAGTTTAAAAGGCAACTGTTGGGGGCTCGATGAGCGTATTAACTTTTAACCCCATTAGTGTAGCAGTTGTGATCAATGATGGATTATCTTTCAACACGTTGGGACTGTTTTTGTTACTCGAGATTTGCTTCGATCAGAAGGCTGTCCGCCACGTCGGGGTGGCTGGAGCTGTCTGCCAGAAACGAGCCAGAGCAACGTCGGCCCCGAACCAGCGGGTCGGATTACTGTATCGCCGAGTGCCACATTTTCATTTTTCACACTAGCTGAAGACAGGAGAAACGCAGCTGCGCACGATATCCGCCACGCTAAAACTAATGATTTTTCAGACTGTTTTTTCTGACCTTTCAAAAATAATGTCGGTTGTAAATTAATGTATTTATCTTAATTTCCAATGATGCCTTAAAATTCTTATAGATTTTTTTCAAACAAAACATCTATATTTATACCAAGAATTGTTTAGATTAAAGATGATTAAAGAAAATTATTTCCGGTCCAAAACTGTAGCAAATATCCTCATCTTTCAGAGCTGAAAATAAGATAATTGTAGTTACTGCTGCTTGTTGTTTTGCTTTTAATTTGATTTCTAGTTATTATTGAGTAATTGAACCTGTTCTCGTTTCACTCATGTTAGTCGGCATCTGAGTGTAGCTATTTGAGTCTGTTTCCTCTGGAATTTATTACAAAGGTCAGTGAGTTTATGTAGGCCTATTTGAAAAGTTCCTATATAGCCTATATATTCCTATAAATTCCTATATATACCGATTATTTTATTCAATAAACTGTTTATATATGTCTATATTATAACCATTCTTATATTTTATAGAATATATTTCTGTTTCCTTGTTGAATGTGATTAATGGAATAATGACGAAGTAATCTTTTCTCGGGATCTTCTAGTGGTTGCGCCTTTTCTGCTCGAGAAATGAACAGGGAAAGCAAAGCTCTCCTGTTACAGCGTGATGTAGTAACTGGGAAAGAGGTGAATTTGGACGCTTTAAGAAATTTCAGTTTCTTGCTTTGCCAGTGATTTCTTTGCATCTCTTGTTTCTATTTTGTTAAAATGTAGTCGGGTGGTACGCATTACTAGAAGTGGCGCAATTAATAAAATTACTAATTAAACGATTTTCATCAGCATAACGTTCACTGCTGGCATTTGTGGTGAGCTGTGTATTCATATTTTCTATGTTCTTTGCCTTTGGGTGTTTGTAATTTCATTTATTTTGTTGTCTGTCGCTTTACTTGCTTACGTTTAAATCCTTCATGAGTGCCTATGATTTGCACGATTAACATTTCTCGGTACGTGTGGTGTTTTTCCAGACAATCCTTATGCTTTTACGAGATGTGCTTTCCTTCTCTTAAGTCTAAATTCCGGTCCTTTCTCTAAAACCAAAGACAAAATTCCTAAACGTTTTGACTAGTTTTTATGTTGTATATTTGCTTACCGTTTACCGATTGTTGTGAAAAACATTGGTCCATAATATTCCAAGATAACGCTTAAGGAGACAAAGTAACCATTAAAAACCTATCATTAAAAATCAACTTGTGTAAAAAGGTAGTAATACTGCAGTCAACGAATTAACTAAAAACTATTTCAACAACTCAAGAATATTAGCCTAACTGAAAACACAGAACAGTAACAACGGCGAATACATTTAGGCTACAATGGTTAATTTCTTCTGAGATTTGTTTACAATCTTCGCGTTCACAAATTACTCATTGCAATTAATGTAGAGTAATTTGGATAAATAAAGCATGATCCTTATACACCGATATATAATTGGGTCAGTGTATTTGACATTTACGAACAAATATTCCAATTTCATTCACAATTTTTTTTTTGAAGTAACTAAACTATCAGATTTTGAGAAATACAGCTAGGCTATATGGAGCTGAGAGTTAGCTAATGCTTCTTTAATGAGAAGGAACTGGTATTTTGTCACATATTAAATGAGGAAAGTATTACGTGTTTTTGGCAAGATTATTTCACAAGTGTTTAGCAGGACGACTGGGAGGCGTCAGTAGGAGAATGATGTTGCTTCCCAACCGCGCAATCACAAAAACACAGGCTGCATTAAACAGCTCTTTGTTAAAAAAAAAGTTTATCACATGACGTTTGACATGCTGCATATTGTTTTATACACGTCACTGTGGCAATATGGTTGATAACAGTTCAGTAGAGAGAGTTTTCATCACTTCACATCGTCGAAATTCTAGTTTAAGAATACGTTTAAGCTCGTATAAGAAAGCTAGAACAATGACATACCAAAATATTTACTCATGTGCAGCACAACCCAAGAATGGTATCGTACGAAACTGTTTAGTCACCAGTAAGTTAATATTCCGCAAATATTGTAGAACATATTATTTCATGATTCCAACTTGTCTACATGCGTTAATTGCAAATTTATTGTAAGCAATGCCAATGCACACTTTCCGACGGCCGCCGTACCCTTCCTAAACCCTCCGTAAAGGCAATAATTACACTTTTTTGCTATCTTTGGTTCGGATCCGCCTTCTTTCTAAACTCATATGCCAATGAAATCGCGGGCCTTCGGCGTCGTCTTGACAACTCGGGTGACGTGATGATAACTCCGCCCACAGGCGGTGCAAAATTCTTAGCTGTCCAGCCATCGGCCATTACATCTCTGTGCATTCAAACGTAGTCGGCGGAGTGTTGTATTCCTAGGTTGCAAAGGGAGACCGTATGTGGAAGGTTGAAAGCAGCCTTAAAATCTAGAATATTCTTTCTCATACTTGTCGTATATTTCTGATTGGAGAAAAGTGTTGTTAATATAACGGCTAGGGACAATTTTCTTACCAAAATTTATGAAGCATCAGTTTGTTTTTCTTTTCCCTCCTGGCGATTATTTCCCAAACTAACGATACCTAGCTAGCTAGGATTACGTAGTGCATCGGCGATCCAGACGCCTGAGAGGAAAATCTTTTCTTTTGCCTGAAGAATTTTTATTTTTCTTAGGAATCCCGTTTCTATTTAGATGGCAAGCTTCCCAGAGTCTGTAAATGAAAATGAAATAGGTAAGTTAAAACGTCAAACATTCTGATAATGTTTAGCTTGACTGACAGTGCTCGGAAAAGGCTTATCCATTTTTTAGCATGCGCTGTATGACTGACAATGATGTGGAAGCTGCACGTACAACCCTGCAAAACTGTATCCAGAGATTTAATTAAAACCGAAATAGTATTATATTCCCGTGCGTGTGGGCGCGAGTTTTTTTCCTACTTGAGTGTTTTTTCACGCACAGTAGCGACGAGCATTTTCTCATGCATGCATAGACCACGGCCCATTTCCCCTCCCCCACTCTCTCGCTGCTCATCGCCGCAGCCTCAGCGATATCTTTGCTGCAGCGTGACTCACATGCGCGGCGCGCGCAAGCGTAGGGATGAACTAAGCTCGCGACTTTCCGTCGACTGGAGATGGGGGACGTGATTTTGCGCGAGACGACGGCACGTTTTATTGCAACTGGGCTGGCGCGTGCGGGGTCCTCACGAGGGAGCGAAGTGTAAGCGCGAGTCGCCGCTTTGAATTTTATTACCTACTAAAGCTGTGTAGTATTGTGGCTCCATTTATACTCTTCTGTCACAGAGGCGATGCGTATAAAACCAAGATTTATATAGGAATCGTCACGTGCTGTGTGCTGATGCCTCATGACTGTCATTGAAATGAATCAGTTTGTCGGAGTGTTGCATCAGAATCTTTATTGCTGCACGAGCGATTGAAATTGTTGTTGGCAAAGTCTGCCATTCTTAGACACGACAATTAAAAACTAACAATTAAGGCATAAAAAGAAAAATAGATACAAGGCACAAATGTCCTGTACAGTAATAGTTTTATTATGGGTGTATATTGAAGATTGAGGGTGTGACTGTTTATGGTTTGTTTCTGAATGTAGTATGAAAACAACATGTTTATTGATGGGGGGGGGGGGGCTTGTGTTAGGGTGACAATGTGCCTAACGGCTTGTATCTGTCCTCAGGCAAGGCTAAGGTCATCGGGGAACTCCTAGTGTCCGCGGCTCCTTTCGACCAGAAGTCTGGAAGGGAGACGTGGGCTGTAGCCTTTGCTCCTGACGGATCCTACTTGGCTTGGTCGCAGGGGCACCGCATCGTGAGCCTCCTACCCTGGTCGAAATGCCTGGACGATTTGTGAGTATGTCACACGGCGTCGGAGGCGCACGTGTTTAATGACGGACTGCGAGGCCAAGCCGCCACCCCAGAACACTTTATTTAATGTGTGTGTTTATTCCCTTTCTCACTTTGTGTGAGTTTGGTCATTTTAGCAGGTTTTCCTTAGTGCACTTCGTAATGTGCAATTCTGATCTGTAAATATTTTCTGTAATACTACAAGATTCAGTTTTCAGGACATTCTGTTAGCCACACTTGCTTTCCTCTCACTTTGTTTGTCTTTGCACTTTGTCTATTTTACACTATATGCAAGTTTATCTGTGCGCTATATTCTTGCCGTTGTATGCGCCAGATTTTCCTAATGGGATGGATGAAGTGCTAATCTTGATCTTAATGGTTGCATTTAACCGGATAAAAGTAGTGAATAAGTAATTGTTTTGGCTCAGATGTCAGTGAGGTGGCAGGAATGTCACCGCTGGCATGGCTTACAGTCGCGATGTATGCTGCCAAGTTGACTGGAAGCCCCTGGCTATTCTCTTGTTGCCCGCGCTGTTTTCCAACAAGCTTTTGGCCCTCTCTTGGCAAATGCGCTGTTGCGTCTCCCACGGTTGCAGGGCTGCATTGACTTCGGGAAGCCGGGTCGTGCTCCCAAACAGTCTGGCACTCTGGGATTCCGCACCACTTTTCAGTGCTTGATCAGCCTTGTGTGAGAATCAGGTTTTCTCTGTCGGAGGTCCCTTGATGTTTGTACTCTTGCAGTCATCCACGGGAATATTTGCATTAGTTCATTGTGTCTCGGAAACAGTGTGTTAAAGAACAATAACCCAGATGGGGATGGACTGTGGTACGCGATGTTCACAATGTGCCATACGCTTAGTATGTTGTATCAAGGGCTGGTTTGGCCACTTTGTGTTCGTGTGTTTTTTGTCCACTTAGATATCTGTTAAGAAGCACACCCTGTTGAGTTGTGTAATTGGATTTTTTTTGTAGACCCCTAGCAGAAGTTGGTATCTTGAGAATGTAAAGTAGCATTCTGTCCAAAGGGAATGCACCTTTCATCTTCAGATCCCTGCTGTCGGATTTTTATGTTTATGTTTGGTATGATGCTTTGACTGTAGTCTAAAAGATTGATGTGGTTGTGCAGAGCAGAAAATAATCTGTATCGTGTGTGTGTGCATATTTTTTTTTTTTAAATGAATTTGGTGGAGATTTGCTACTGGCTTTCTCCACATTGCAATACAGGTCAGACAGCGCATGGGAGTGAGATACAGGTTTTTCTGGCTTACCTTGAAAGCATTTGGAAAAAGGTATCGTTAAAAAAAAAAGTGCATTTGGAAATGCTGCCGTTGCATGACATTCAGTCCGAAAGACGCACGTTTTCAATTGCTGTTATGACACAGCTTGACTGTTAAACAAAAAAAACGAGTGTGTATACTACTGTGTCATGGGCTGAGGTTTAAACTAGTTTCACGTGTAAAATAGCAGGACAGCATTTCTCAATTCACCCTCCTCCCGGGTTAATGAGTACAAGTCACGCCGCCTCTGGGGGGCTTTTTCCCACCCCTTGGATTGTGCCTTTCAGTTATGGCTGATGTAACACTGACATTTCTGTGTTACTGCTCCCGAGTTGTTTACTGCCAGTGTAGCTGTTCTTTGTTCCTCCTGGAAAACATGACACCAGAAAGAAGGCACTGTGCCGTGGAGAAGCTGCCAGGGACACGTGGCCCTTATTATCTGCTAGTCCGTGGGCCACGGCTGACCCCATCCGCAGTAAGCTCTCGTGATCTTTCTGGCCCTTGGTTTTGCGTCCTCGGGAGGGGGGGAAGAAGCGCCACCATGTGAGACTGCAGACTTGAGTTGGGGAGTGGTTTTGGTTTTGGCTGGGTGCTGAGGGCCCCCGGAAGTTCTGTCCAGGGAAGGGGGGCATCCCATCGAAACTGGACCGACGCCTAACTACCGCAGATGCTCCCACGGCCTCACTTAGGAAGCTAGGAATGTTCCCCAGCGACCTCCTGACGTTTTTCTGTGGGTGTTGAAGGTCGCCATGGACTGCGTGTCTGTTTCACGCTCCCTGTTAAATGTGGGTTTTTAGTGGGTGGCATCCCTGTAGCCTGCGTTTCACACGTATGACCACCTGCCTGATGAATTGTGGGTAATCGGCACGGTGGGGAACCTGGCATTTGGATGGGTTGATTTTCAGTATATGGCATTAGCTCTGGAGGAAGAGAGAGGCTTGCTGTGCAGTGCCGAAAGTTTTCATATTAAAGACCGTAAGAAATTCAAAATAAAAAGAACTGCAGAAGTAATGGGAAGCATCATCCCCCCCCCCCCGACTGTCTCCATAGCACCGTCGGCAGTGCAGACCTGTCCAAGGTGGCCGCGGGGCCCCGGCGCCTATCGCGGCAGCACAGCGGCGGGCAGCTGGGTCGCAGCATTCCCTGCGAGCAGACCATCGACTGCGGTGACATCGTCTGGGGGCTGGCCTTCGGATCCTCTGTGCCTGAGAAGCAGAGCCGCTGCGTCAACATCGAATGGCACCGCTTCAAATTTGGCCAGGACCAGCTACTGCTCGCCACGGGCCTCAACAACGGGCGCATCAAGATCTGGGACGTCTACACTGGTGAGCCCCGTGCCTCTCTGTAGACAGGCCTCAGGGGACCGCGGGGCTTTGGGTTCCAAAGCCAGCCAAACCCCCGTTCGTGGCCAGTCTTGTACACTATGCGTCTGCAGTACTAGTCACAATGAGGAATGGATTCCCCCGGTTAATTGGCCTCGGATGTGGCTGGGTTCCTTGCAAAGAGAGGAAACGAACGTTTTTCCAATCTGAAGACTCCTTCCGGCAGGAGCTTGGGTTGAGACGCCTTCTTGACGGCTCTCTCCTGGCCCGTATCCCGTTTCCGCTAGGGCGTAGCGTGCCGTGCCCAATCCAGCGGGTGTATAAGCGGAGACCGCAGGCGCTTCCAGTGAAGATCCCTCGCCGTAGCTCCGAACCAGAAACCCATGTCCCGCCCACACTCTCCTGTTTGGTGCCGTTTTATACCACCTCCGGGTAAATTCCAATCTGAGGATTGGTTATTTTTCGACTCGTGCCGTCATTTTCAAGGCAAACGGAACAGCCCTAGTTTTGTGCAAGTGGGTCGGCACTGGAATCCGTCTCTGATTGGTCAGAGGCCTCGGTATTATTTGCCCCGAGTTCTCCCTTAAGGGGCAGGTCCTTGCGCAGCAATCCTATTGGCTGTTGAGACTCCAGCATATGGGTTGACGTGTTGCGCGATCTCTGCCAACAAGTTTGCAGTCTGGCGCTTATCACCTCTATCTGGCATCCAGATCACGGTCTGAGCTGCGATCCTTAACTCTGGAAATTTCCCGTAAGGCCTTGTAACTGATTCAGATGTATATATTTTTTTGTATGGAGATTTTTGGCAGCAGGGAAATCGCATTAATCACGGCAGTGTTTCATTCCCCGTGTGTGGTTTGCTTGGAAAGTTGGGTTGATCCTCCATTCCTTTGATATTTCAGGGTGTTAGGGGCAGGATCGGCAAGCTTGTTCTCCTGAAAAGCGAGTAGATATAATCTTGCTGTCATTGGCACAGCGGTAACTTAAAAAAAAAGGATTATCAGGGATTAGCCTAACAAATTGCTGTTGTCGTATTCCTGCATCCCCCTAGGTCAGGTACATTTTTACGTGCAGCCAGAGGCCTTGTTAGTGTGCAAGGGGCCCGCTTTGGGAAGATCTGCGCCGCACCATAACCCCAGGATTATTGTTCTGGAAGTTCAGCCGTATTTCCTGTTATAATTGCCCCCTACCCTCTTTTTAAAAATTTTTTTTTTTTCCCGGGCAGGCAAACTGCTGCTGAACTTGATGGATCACATTGACATTGTACGAGACCTGACCTTCGCGCCTGACGGCAGCCTGATGTTGGTGTCCGCCTCCAGGGACAAAACTCTCCGCGTGTGGGACCTGAAAGACGACGGTAGGAGCTGTCGGAGCCGGGCTGGGCCCTGCTGCACAGAAATATCACGGATCTCAGGGAGAAACCGTTGGTGTGTCGCAACAAGAGACCCCTCCCTCAGCTTGCAGTATAGTTATATGAAAAATGCCACGTCCTAGGCAGTCCTGCACTTAATTCAGTGTTGGGGAACACGGTGTTGGGGAAGTTACTCACAAGAGTAATCCATTACAGACAGAGGTGGAAAGTACAGAAAGTACAGATAAATCCAAATTCTGTGACTGTGACTCAACTAGGTGGTTGAAACAAAACCTTGGTCTGGATTTGTACTTTCCACCTCTGTCTGTAATGGATTACTCTTGTGAGTAACTTCCCCAACACTGGCTGTGCAAAAAATAAATGCCCTAGATGAGGGGTGTCAAACTCCAGTCCTGGGTGTGTGGGGGGGGGCGCGCGCGCGCAGCCCTGAGTAGCTTAGTTCTTTCCCCGTTACTGCCCAAATGATTCAGCTTAAGAGCCGTGTGGTAATTAGCACAAGGAGCTGAATCAGGTGTGTCAAATGGCCCCCCCGGGACTGGAGTCTGACACCCCTGCTCGGGTTAATATCGATGGCCCCTGAAATGCAAGCCTTGCACAGAAAGAGCCTTAATTCCATAAAGGTGGCCGCAGGGAGAATTTTTCTTTGTTCTCAGTGTTTGAATCGCCTGCAGTTTTTTTATTATTTAAAGTTATAATAATTGTATTATTTGTTTTAATAAGCCAGGTCATGTCTTTCAGGGAATATGGTGAAAGTACTGAGAGGCCACCAGAGTTGGGTCTATTGCAGTGCCTTCTCCCCTGATTCCGCTGTGCTGTGCTCAGTGGGGGCCGGTAAATCGGTACGTACCACGGTTCCTCTTCTCTTCCTCCTCTGTCTACTCCCGCACCCGCCCCCCCCCCCAGAGTAACTCCATTTTACAGTGCTAGATCTGTCTTGCCAATAAGAATCTGAATGAATCCTGACGTGTTTTATCTCTCACCCCCCCCAAGTAACGCTGTGCTCAGTGTCATGAATTGCGCAATTTTGCCTTGCTTGAAGTTTTGCTTTTTTAAAAAAGAAAAAAAAAAACGTTAATTTTTTGCTTTTTGAGAAGCTGTTTAATCTCACTCGCATGTAGCCCAGAGACTCCGCCGCAGGTGTTTCCAAGGCCGATGATGTCTTACTCCTTTATTTATGTAATCATTCCTAGAGATACACAGCAATAAATAATCCAGAATAATCCACGTTTAACCAAAAAAAAAAAAATCAGTAAAACTGAAAAGTGAGCAAGTATTTTTGACAAAATCCCTCCTTCCATTTAAGATTTATTACACCTTAAGTGTAAAAATGCTTGAACGATTTGGGGTGGGCCGCTAATATAGTCGTGTGAGCCTTTTATGGTTCCTGGGGGCTCAGCACAACAT
This sequence comes from Stomatorhinus walkeri, assembly GCA_026784285.1. Taxonomy (NCBI): domain Eukaryota; kingdom Metazoa; phylum Chordata; class Actinopteri; order Osteoglossiformes; family Mormyridae; genus Stomatorhinus; species Stomatorhinus walkeri. The sequence continues at coordinate 1,402,095 of JAODUD010000101.1, forward strand.
CTCTGTAAGCTTTGGGG
>JAODUD010000101.1:1418907-1430370 GCA_026784285.1 Stomatorhinus walkeri
CCCCCCAAGCAGTGCCCAATGCCGAGGAATGGATAGCGTGTCTGGCAAAGGTGGAAAGATGGTTGAAAGTGATGAACAGCCGGAGAGGGCGAGCTGCGGTGGCGCAGGGATGGCCGCACTACACCAGTGCGAACTCATCCAGAACATGATCGAGATCTCCATCTCCAGCTTACAGGGGCTCCGGACGAAATGCGCGGCTTCCAACGATCTCACACAGCAAGAGATACGCACCTTGGAGGTAACAGACGGACGACAGCGGAGACATTTCAGACGCAATTATGTGCAGTGTCATGCATATTGCGCTTTCTTTTTGCTGTGGGGTGCATCTTTATTTGATAGCGACAGCTTATCGCGTTTCATTTCTAGCAAAGGGCACTCTTAAAACCGTGGGATCGTCCACTGTACCGCTATACCTAGACATGTGTGTGGTTTCTACCATGTTATAAGTAATCACAACATGTGTCGGCCAAGTAAGGGATACAGGCGGGTTTCTGTCTGTCAGGAAGAGACGGGCCAGCCTGTTATTTTGACCTCTTTGTGCAGCTGGTTCAAATAAGTGTACAGTCATTGTTCTTCTGGTAACGATTCGCTGTTATCGCTCATGTCAAATCCTGTTGTGCCTAGTATAATGTCCCTGGTGTCCCGTTTATTTCGTGGGACACCCCCGGCCGAGATCGCCGTATATTTCCATAGAATAGCGTCTGTGCATCAGGTTTCCGTGTATCCGCAATTAGCCGAGACCCTAAAATATCAGGGGCCATAAGACTAGACGAACGCTTGCGAAAGTAAATGTTTTAATATATATAAATATATATTCGTTAAAAGTACCCCCCCTGCAATTTCTGCACCTTGTGGCGGTTTGTGTGCGAGGTGTGTGTGGCATGACATTCTATATCTTACGGCTGTAATGCGAGGATATTGCTTGTTCGACTTGTATGTGCTGGTTAGGATTACGGCGATCAGTTCAACGTTTAAACGCGTGATCTGGGAGGGGTCATAGGTATGTACCGCAGACCAACCTGCATGCCATTTGCGTCAAGCAGACGTGATAATTAAAAGGCAAAGAAACAAATCGTTGATGGCCACGTATACATATAACATTAATATTTGGAAAGTGTGTAAATGCGCATCAGGCACATACATAATATGTGGGACGGTTGCAGTTTAATTGCTAAGTAAAATAAAGAGATATGATGACTGCAGCGTCCTTCAGATTGATTGTCAAGCTTTTCATAACCCTTAGCTTTTGGTATGGGGGTGTAGGTGTGTTCAACGGTGACATTTCCGACGATGCTAGTGATTTGTCCGAAAAGAGGTGGATGTCTGATGTTCGTGATTACTCAGCCCTTTTTCTGCGTTGCATTGCACATTATAATAAACCGGCGTCTGCAGTGGCTAGATCTTTGGTTGCCCTATGCAGTGGTGTTCCGGACTGTGGATTTCATTCAGCAGCGGCGACAGTTGTGTATATTAGAGGTTGAGTCTCGGTTTATCGTTTCTATCCTCCCTGTCTTTTTCTGCAGTGCAGTCTCGGGGGGTAGGGTGCTGAGAGAATGGGGGTCAGTGGTCGAACTAGTCTGCACTGGCAAAAACTTTGCTCCGCGGAGTCATTCGGTATTGCTGGTGAACAGGTGCACCGAAACACCGGGAGGACTGAGACCCGTGAGCGTGGAGGTCGATCCCGCAAGTCCCACGATGGGTCGTTTCTTTGAGCTGACCTTAACACACTAGGGACGTCCCTGCACCCGTGTCAGCACTATGTGCATCCATATTTGCAAAACGTGCTCTATTTATAGGAAATGAAAGGTATTTTTAATCACGGTCGGCGTGAGTTTGCAGGCGGATACCGTGATAGTTTCGGTGCTGACACATTGGTTTTCATTTTCGCCGTCTTGCATTTCTTATTACTGTATCGTTTTCCCCGATTGAAATACAGAAGTACAAACACGGAAAGAATGTTACATTATACAATGTTGGCCTTTTTTTTTTTTTTTTTTTTTATCAAAACGATTTTGGAAAAAAACTCCCAAACTTGAGCAGAGTGCGGTTTTGGACATGTGAGTTAAAATATGCTTGTAATGGGAGTGATTTGGCACAAGTCTTAGAAACATAATGTTCTAGCCTTGTGCTATAAAATAAATGATCTTCTAGTATAACCTGACTGCAACTATCCCCATACTGGGAATTGAATAGAGCACTATTCAAATTGCTCTCGAAATCCCCTTTAAAATCCCTTTTGCTTTAGAGAACACTAGACGGTACTTTTTGTCTAAAAAAATGTATTGTCAAATTTACAAATAGCCCAAAAAAAAAAAAACAGACACAACTTACTGTTGTTACGGTATACTGTGTCTATGTAATCTTAATGTGTAAGAGATCAATCTAATCTTTATTCAAGATTAAGAATAATTTAAGAAAATTCTTAAGCCTGTAAAGATGAGGCTCTTCTGTGGGCAGTTAAACTTTGTCTTGAACACTTTTGCCAAGGCCAAAAGTCAGTAGGGAATCATTTCGTGTCCTTGTTTGCTGTTGTATGATGGGTAATTTGACAATTTAGTGGTGATTTGGCTTCCCCTCCCCCCATGCACACATCAGAGCCCCCTTCTCTTAAAAGCTGCCGCTTTCATTTCTGCTTTGTCTTCATAGAGGAAGTCTGACATGTACCTGCTCTCTGTAGCCCACCCCTCAGGGACCCTCCCCCCCTCAAAACCTATGCACTGTGGGGGGGGGGATAGGAAATGAAGGGGTGGGGCTTATAAAGGATGTGGATGAATCTTACCTTTGCTTGGTGGGCTGTTTTTTATTTGTTTTCAGCAAGGCAGTTCGGCTCGGCTGCTCTCACGTCTGCAGATTTAAGAACGCCGCTGCGCAACTCTTGCAACTCTTGCAGCTCTTGCAGCTCTTGCAGCTCTTGCAGCTGGCACAGGTGTTAAACAGATAAGGGTTGCAGCAGGGGAGACCCGCACCCCAGAGGCCTGTTCTCGACCCGCACCCCAGAGGCCTGTTCTCGACCCGCACCCCAGAGGCCTGTTCTCGACCCGCACCCCAGAGGCCTGTTCTCGACCCCCACCCCAGAGGCCTGTTCTCGACCCACACCCCAGAGGCCTGTTCTCGACCCGCACCCCAGAGGCCTGCTGCTAAATAACTTTCCTGTTAGTTTTCCTTGCAAGGCCTAACGATTGTCATGTGCTGAAAGAGTCAATTGGCAGCACGCGCCAAGAGCTTAACTGCATCGTAATTGTTCCGCGCGATTGTCCGAGCACTTGGCGTGGCCCTGCCTTTCTCCTGCCGTGATCTGGCCCGGCACTCTTATGAGGGCCTGCGCTCGGGCTCTGAGAGCGGCTTGAGTTCCCGCTGGAGAGCCCAGGAAGAGCACTTAACGAGAAAAGGACTCTCCCTCTCTGCGGCTGAAGTGCCTTCTTCCGAGAGCAGGTCGCTCCTGAGTTTGACCTCTAGATCGTGACCTTTGGGGAGCAGGGGCTCCTTTTGAGAGGGATTTGTAGTTATTTCCCGTTTCTTGGGCATGCTGGGTCTTTGGGTGTTCTGTGCATTTCGGTGGTCTCGTCACTTTCTCACAGTCGCCCCTCATGTGTCTTTTATGAGGTCAGAAGTCCGGGATGGCCTAATGGACGTTTGGACTGGTCCCGTTTTGGATGAATGCCTGTCTGTTTCTGGCCACGCTTGATTCCAGAAACGCATCCAGTTGTGGATTCAGGCCTGTTGGATGTTTTTTGTGTGTGAATTTCTTTAAATATTGAAACTCCCAACAAGCTGGGTCACAGAGGTCTATTTTTTGGACTGTCGGCACTTTTCTTTTGTTTTTAGAGCCTAAAAAACGTTCTTTGGTGGAGAAAGGCGATATGGTTTCGTTTGCCTGTTCTATTCACATCTCTGGCTGTGAGGGCAGCTTGCGGCTGGCAGAGCCAACGGCGTTAATCCCCCACAGCGTCCTGCCCCCACGGCGTTCTTGGTTTATGATTCCTGGGCTTTTTTTTCTCATGAAGATGTAACAGACCCGGCACAGATGATAACGCATCTTTCTCTGCGCGTCACCCCGGTCTGCTCCGGTGGGGGGGGGGTGCTTCGCAGAGTGCTATTGTGGCTGCTTCTATTTTTAGACGTCGCTCTTCCTACGCATTTTCGGAGCTGTTTGTTAAAAAAGAAAAAAAAAAAACAAATGTCGCTCAGAGGGAGACAGGAGGAGATGGAGGGAGTGAGGGAGGGAAAATAGAGAAAGAGAAGACTGTTTCTAAACAGGCAAGTGGTTTGGCAGCCCCTGGGGGCCTTGTAATCACCATTGATGAACAAAAGCAAGCCCCAAAATGCCCAGAGAGTCAGCCTCCCTCTTTCTCTGTCTCTCTCTCTTTTTTTGCTTCTGTGTTTTTATCCCTGTAAGGGGCCCGTCTGTTTAGTGTGCTTGTCTGGGTGAATTGTGCAGGGTTATGTTACAGCAACAGAGTACATTCCCCGGATTGTATTTTCATGGTCATCGGAGACGCCTAGGCCCACACATTACAATCATTGGTTCCCTTTAGTGTTGCGGAGAGATGAGGACGCGCCGTGCGGCTCCGGGTATTGTGTTATCCAAGTGTCAGCCTGAAGACAATACCACTAAGCTGTAGGGGCTCTCCTGGAAACCAGTTTAATAAAGGTGAGATGGGGAGGAACTTGCTGGTGTCGGGTTTCTTAGCTCTTCTGGTCTCCATGAGTTTGTTTGAGTGCATCTTTTGCAGACTCAGGAATAATCTGCCTCGCAGCTCAGTTACTGTTTATATCGTAATGGTTTTATTTTGCTGAAATTCAAGGGTAAGATGGCAGCCCAGAACCTGGAGCCTTAACCATTTTGTTTGGACTAGCGGGCTGGTCGCAACTGGAGAATATGAACGTAGACCATTAGCCAGTCCTGTTGGTGGATTGGCTTCCTGAACATTGCGACTCCTTGCTGAAAAATTCATTAGGTGAGATGGTGTTTTGGTAGTTAGCCATCATTTAAGTTGGTCCCCTTTGGCTTTATAAAGTTGTGTTTCAGTCTGTTCAATTCCAAGCATGAATTCTGCCACCACGGGGTTTAAGGCTCGGTGACCCCGTGACTATCAGTTTCGGTCCTTAGGTCTATTTATAATAAGGCCTGAAAAGTCCCTCTCTCTTTCCTGCGTCTTGTGCCTTGAGGAGGGGCGGAGGGAGTGTGGGATTGCGGCAGCTGTGACAGATTACCGAATCCTCGCGCAAGCTGGTGGCCACGGGTTAGTGGTGCGTGTGCGACGACGGTGCGTGTCAGCAGGGCCACGCGAGGGCCGCTGATGGGCGTGGCCACCGGGCTCATATGTTGTAGCTATTGATGCCTAGAACGGGTCAGCCAATCATGCCAAGGCAAGCCTGATCACCATGGGGACGTGTCTGTTACCGTGTCCGTGCTGCCCGCCCGCCCCCGCCCCTCCTTTGCAGTGCCGCAGCAGTTGGCACATGGATTGGCCCTCCTACAGTTTCCTGTCATGCAGGTTCCAGGGTCTCAAGAGTGCCCCCTACTGTTCGTCTGTATTTCACCCGATCCACCCTGGGGGAGCTGGCATGTACTGGCTTGGTATGGCTTCTCAGTGCCTTGTCATGTGTTTGCTCGTATTCGTGTGCTGACGCCCCTCTCCACCTCCCCCAACCCCCACCTACAGCTGCTCATTCTATCCTCTCCAGTGCTGCTTCCTCTCTTGTGTCACTGACAGACACAGGATGTAGTTTTGCAACACTTCGTTAAAAACCAGATTCATTTGTTCTGTTGACTTGCAGTGTGTTGGCCAGATTCCCTTCCGGGTGAATAACAAACAATAAATGTCAGGTGGCACAAAGTATAATATTTGTCAATTATTTTTCCCAAATGAAAAGTAAAGTAAAGTAAATTAATAAAGAAACTATTTTCATAATAATGCTTTTGGTTTTTTGCATTCATGACTATTAGTATTAATTACGGTTGTGCCTCAGTTCAAATCAAACAGGCAGTCTGCTTGGACACCTGTAAAAACTTTTGTGCTTGATCTCAGGCTTATGCACACAATTGCAAAAACAAAGAGTTTTCGTATTTCAGTGTTTTTATAGTTTGTACCACCAGACATGCAAACAATGAAAAATCTATCCGTGGGTTGATAATGGTCATTTTTGTCAATATTTAAGTTGGATCTACTGACTCTCTTCTGCACCGAGAAGATCACTTGGGTCTTGTTTATGATGTAACATCTGGTCCACTGCTGTCTAAAATGGCTTAAATAAAAGCCCCCTTTTCCTGGTTGTGTCGCCTGCCGTTTGAAGTAATGTAAATTTGCAGACAAATGTTTATCTGTTATCTTAATGGTTTTAAAGCACAGTATTTTGCAGCTCTTTATACAGTAGGTTTAAATGTTTTGCCAAGCTATATTAAATGTTTAGTTAAATTATAATACTATATTATAATACAATAAATTAAAATGATTAAATTACTTAAAGACCAATTTTAATAGTTTTCTTCCTCTTCTCATTTGACAATTGCCCCCACCTGGCATTTTTGGATTTTGAATTCCAAAAATGTTGATAGTGTATATATGTGAATGTACTGAAAAATATACTAACATTAAAGAGGTTTTGTATGTTAGGAATGATATGCATTTATTAAAGCATTTAAAAAACATATTCCTGAACTATTATGTGAATTCATCCCCCCATCAACCAATATAACCTATAATAAACCATTTTCTTCCTTGCAGCAAGTATCAGTCAGTTATTAGGTTAACAATCTCTGACTGAAAAGTCATTCTAATAATGCCCAGTTAAGAGGCCTAATTAATGTTAGCTCATTTTACTTTTTTGAATATTACTTTTCTTCCCAGTGTTGGTAAGATATGGGGTGAGTGTAGGCAGGGGTTACAGTCGTCATTCCTGTGTTAGTGTTGCACCAAAGCAGCTGGTTTTGCAGCAATTTGCATGCTACACTTTCATCACTTCTTATATTACTGGTTAATTGCCTTCTCCAATTAATGGGCGTTGCTGCTTTATTTGGGCTTCTGTGTCATCAAACTGAAATGTGATTCACGTGTATAAAGGCAAACCTCAGGCTGGCATCTCATTATAACCCGCAAACGTGTCCTAACTTGTGTTCCTTAACCTTAAGTTAAAACCTCGCTCTGATTTTCGCTTGGTTTGTCTGTTCGCTTGGTTTGTTTGTAACTAAGCCTTGTGTTAGTGGTGGCCTCCGTTTCCCTCCCTTTCTTCCACTCCCTTCCGTGTCCTGCCATCAGATTGTACAGAATGTTGAACTCGGAGCTTAATTCGGTTTTAATGAACCTCTGCAAGGTGTCAGCTGTTTTCTGTGCTGCGAGCCCTGGCTGGGGCATGAAAACATGGGACAGTGCCGGGCAGCTGAAGGCCAGAGGATTTGCCGGATACTTAACTGTCAGCGTGCTCCAGTGGGGGCGGGGGCGGGGGGGGGGGGTGTCACGTTTCTCACTCACGCACACAAACGCCCGAGTGCACATACAGACCTGAACAATAGGTCTGCTGGCTTCAAATCCTCTTGTTCCATTAAGCAGAGCTGCTGAAACACTTTATTACAGTCAGTTGTTATTATTGAGCTTCATTATAAGAGTTTCTCAGAGTTGATCCGCTTAATCTGCTTAATCAGCCTAAGCAAGCCGCCACGGTTCATGAGTGGGTCAGTGTGTAGCTCCCGTAAAGTGATTCCTCTGCCTTCCGCATCAATGTGAAGGACCTGGTGTTGATCTCCAGGCACCCCAGAAGTTTGGGAACAAGATATGGCTTTGACAACCAGTCAGTGAAACTTTTTGACCATACACGATACATTCCACAGTTTTTTTTTTTTCTTCCCCAGAATGCACTGAGAGGTTAAATTCTTCTGAGTGGCTCCCATTATAGGCAATTTAAAGAAGGATCCATCCATTTTCTATAGCCACTTGTCCTACGCAGACTCAAGGAGGTTCAGAGCCCATTCTGGAAGCTACGAGTGTAAGGCAGGGAATAAGCTGGGATGGGGCACCTAACTGTTACAGGGAAAATATGGACAATTTGGAATCTTCATTTAACCTTAGCCACCCCCCCGCATGAATCACCAGCTTGTTATGGTGGAGCGGTTTGAATGCATCTATGATCCTAGAAGCTATGATGTTGGGGGCAGTCGGCTCTGTTGTGGGGTCCCAAAGAAATAGGCCCACCACCTGCAGGAGGCGTCGTGGGGGTCGGATGCAAGGTAGATGTGGTCTCCCTGGGGGGGGGGGGGAACTGGAGTCCTAGGAGGAAACCTGACAATGACACCTGGAGAACATGGAGCTGGGTCAGAGATTCAGAACAACACTCCTACAGCTATGAGACAGTGTTAAACACCGTGCCGCCCCTTTAACGAAACACTCGGTACTGTATATAGGCTTAAACAAATACATATAAGTGAGGGTTTAAGCATATGGTTCATGCATCCTGCTGATAGCTGGTTATGTTAACTTGATAAATAAATTCATGAAGCAATTATTGCATATGCTAAACGGGAATGCCTTCAAGCTGGAAATGTATCTGTAGACTTAAAATATTGATGATCCCTAAAAAGAGGTAAATTCATTCAAGACATATTACTCGTGTAAATTTATTTTAGGTGTAATTTCCATGTATCTCTTTCATTAGCAGATGCATAAAAAGATAGTACTCAAAAATGGGACAGCAGTGTCATAGTTTCCACAAGTTTGGAAGAAAAGTAAGCCGTAAATTTTGGGTAATCGGCGATACTGAGTCAGTCCGTCGGAGCTGCGTCGCGGCCTAAGGATGTCGCATATCACCGCAGAGCGTTCTGATGTCGTCTGAATCTAACCAGAAGGTCGCCGGAATCTCCGCTAGCGACGGACCTGCACGTCCCCCCTCCTGTCAGCTGGCTTTTCATGCCATAGTGGGCGGCTGCTTCCCATGTGCCACCGTCGTCGGGTTCTGCATATTCATTGTAGGTGGATTTATGGTAGAATTCGCAGGTTTGTGCGAAGTGGAACGTGGATCGAAAGCGTCGATTAGTCTTCGCTAAAATAAGCCGTGGTGCGGCTTTGGATAAAAGCGGCTTCTAATTAAATGTATACATGTATAAATTATTTAACAGCACTGGGAGAGTGTTCCACATAATGAAATGTCGGCATTTATTTCTATCTCTTTTATCGCTGTCATTGCATCTTAAATGAATAGGTCTTTCAAAACATTTGTTTGGTATTTTGGTGAACGTCAGAGGTTAGAAAACTCACTGAAAGCGATTATATGAATATGATGTAAGTCTGCGAGTGACTGATTTGTATAGTATGATTTAACGTGATATTTCTGGGCCTCCCACAGATTTAGGTTTAGTTTTAGTTAGGTTAGTTTAGTTTACAGGTGTCTGTACATTTTCTCTTGCTAGTTAAGGAGACATATCGTACTATCTTGGTTGTGTGAATAGGACTGCAGGCTTGTTCTTACAGGGAGGCGCACACAGAGTTACTGTGGTGGCAGGCAAAATAAGATTGATCTGTTAGGTGACCAATGACGTTTGACACATTTTTCTGCCCATTCTAAACTGTCCAATCAGTGACCCATACACTAAAAGTGGGCGGTGCCTCCTGAAGCACTGAAAGAGCCGTTGTCTATAATAAAACTTCCCTTGAGATCATGATTAAAGAAGGACCACCAGAAATATGTTTTATACATGAGGGCAGAAACTTATATTTAGGATTTCAGTTGAAAGCTCTGTAGCGTTCCTTAATTCTCCATTCTCACACCGGGGTGTGGAATGTGGGCCAGCGTGTTAGCCAGTGGAATGGACTGTTTATTTTGCTCACGTGGTACTTTCTGGAAATGTGCACCTCTCTGTTAAAGGGGAAAGGTCTGCATTCTGACCACTCGCGTCAAATCGAGACTGGAATGAGCAAGGGGGACATTGGGGTTTGGAGTTGGGTGGTGGGGGAGGCCAGGAAAATTCTGATCTCTGAGTAAACAGACCCCCCCCCCCCACTCAAAGTTGACATGCAACTTTGTCTGTCATTTGTTTTTACCAGAAACAGTGGAATTAATATTTGCATTAACAAAATGACCCAGAAGTGTGGCATGGAAGGGCAAAAGGTTCCACCCGGCGAAAAGTGAAAGGGCTGTAGACGTCATTCTGCCCCCTAACAAGGTCGAGTGGCCCATCTATGCCTGTCGTGTCATTTTATCAGCTTTATTCTCCGTCGCTGTGCGTGGGGTCCCTGTGTCTCAATTGTTCCGCTCCACTGCTTGGCGCCGCTCTCTGCTCATGCCAGAAGATGGCAGATGTAACATCACGGAAAAGCCCTGCCATTAGCAGCTCGAAGAAGGTGTCTGTCCACATTCTGGTCGCGATTCGGAGAATTGGTCACATGACCTGGCGAGTCGCAAAAGTCCAGCCTGCGCGAGTGTGAACGTTTGTCTGAGAGAGCTTTCACCAAGAACACGTGTGGTCTTGTGTGTTTTTACTTTATCGGTTAATCATCGTTCGTGGCACCAGGGGGTGGGGGGAGAGGGGGGGTTGCATGTTTACACTGCTGTCATGGCTGTTTGCCGTAGCTCGCTGGGCTAAGCAGCGGTGGACCTTGTCCGTGAAGTTCAGGGACCGGTTTCACAGCCTGAGGTTGCCCAGAGCGCTCCTGCGTCTTCCTGGGGCCCGTCCCGATCCAATGTTCCCTTCGCGCTCCCTCCATTACACCATCATCGGCTTCACACACGGCTGCGGTGGGTGTTGGTTTCAGTCCGTTGATTAAAAGTCGCACGTCGCTAAGTGGATGTGACATGTTGCGTTCTGAGCCTGGGCCCGTGTTGAATAATGCTGCCCGAATGTGACTTCAGTTTGACCCGAAGGTTATGTATACATATAAATTTAGACTGTTGTCCGACTAACTGAGCTCCCGAGATTTATGTGTGCTCTCATGGATGCCAACAACATTTACTTAAATACTTATATACTTTATTTGTTTGATTCTGAGATAAGAGAGGTGCAGAATCATAGGTTTGGCAGCCTGAAATCCCACAGGCGCTGTTGGGACGGAAGGGGGGGGGGGGGGTTACTTTTCTTTAAGTAAGCTGCATGTGATAGTGACAGTGCTTTAGTTCTTGTCTAGCTAATTTTCCACTTTTGGGACATAAAAACCATTGTAGGCACAAATAAAATCTAGGGGTGCGGTTGAAATGGAAAGATTGGCTTTGTGCTCAATTGTTGTTACTTAGAGATGATTCGTAAGTGAATTATATGTCTTGTTTAGTCCTCGTCTGTGAACCTTTGAATGAATGCGATGGCTGCGGTTTGGCGTCGCACTAAGGGGCTTAATGTAATGTAGTGAGTCCCAATTGGGTCTGGCTTCTGTTAGCACCTTGTAGGTGACTGACCATGAGTGACACAGGCTGGGACCTTACGACGGGTCCAGGTGCTCGGAGTTGTCCACATGCCAACAAGGTATGTCCACCTGGCGGGGG
>JAODUD010000101.1:1471315-1485429 GCA_026784285.1 Stomatorhinus walkeri
ATGTCAGTGTCTCTCATGGACATCAGTATGGAATATGTGAAAACTATTTTTGATAGTACTTTTATTACTATATATTTGGTATTGGTGAGGAGATTCTGCTGTACGATCTGCTAGCCCAAGTACTCATGTCCCAGTGTCAATTTGCTAGTGCTGTTGCAAAAGTTCACCTCCAGAGGGCAGTAGGAGTCCATATTTTCAGCCATCGAGCCTTTTCTTACATCCCTGGTTAATTAAATATGTCATTCCTTCTGTATCCACAGCGTGATTTTACCAGCATGTTTGAGTTTTAACATTGATATATCAGCATAGAAATGAATGGTATTGTCTATGTTATCATCACCATAAATATCCATCCATTCTTCTGCTGTCTAACCACTTTGCCATGGGGTTGTTCCCTGGGACAGCCTCATATGTGGAAGAAGGATGCATATAAAAAAAAATTAACCTGTACTGTATTGTTGATATTTTTTACAACTGTTAATTTATATTTCAGCTAAATATAATTTATTGTAATATATAAATAACGATACTGTATTTTAAATTTATAAAGCAGCAATCTTTAGTGTCAGAAATATATACTTCTGGTATATTTGTGAATAACCAGGCATGCATGTAAAGCCATTTTATTTGTGCGTATTAGATATACAAAAAAAATTACTGTAGTCTTATAAATAAAATACGTTGGAAAATAAACACTAGTCTCGTTGCTTTTAGTTGCCGTATAATGTTTAAAAGATGTCCGTCGCGTTGCTAAAGCCTGCCCTGGGTACATGTTGAGCTACATATACAATGATGAGCGACGATATCCTTGAATGTCCAGTTTAGCTCCAGTAAACGTAAAGAAACTACATGTAGATTGCACATATTTGGAGTGCGCGCAGTGTGCGGAGCGCTCCCTCCTGGCCCATTCATAATTTGAGGCTTTTTCCTCCATTCACATCTTAGAGCGCGCTCCCACGTGGGCCCCGCGGCGCAGCCCCTCGCCTTACCCTACTGCCTTTCGCCGATTGTTATCGATTGCAGCGTGGCGTGTACCTTTCCGGCGCTGGAAGCGATGTTGTTTCAAATATTCACCGTGCAAATGTGCAGTAATTACTAGCCGAAACCCGAAACGCCGGGAACTTATATGGCATGGTTAAAGATTAGCTCCTCCTGTGGGTTGCCTTGGTTAGCAGTTGATTAATCACGCTTTGCATTCCTCCTTGGTAAAACATTTGGAATAGGGGTCGTAGACATCTTGAAGTGACGTACTGCGTCTTATTTCCCAATCTTATATTCTATGAAATAACGCATGCGTTGCATTCACGACTGAATTCACTTCTAAAGAATTTGTCACGCTTTCCTTCCAAACCATTGACTTTTGTTTACATTATTTGCACGGACAAACTTTGTACATTATGCGTTTGGAAAGATTAATTACATTTTCTGTGTGGCACGTGATTGGAGGAGGAGCTCCAGAAGTTATGGAGACAACCTTCTTTGAACTGTAATGCTGCAGTGCACAGTGCTGCTGGACTGTCCGCACACACAGACGACGATTAATTACATTAAAATATGGGTCACATTTGAATAGGGCTTATATGAAAACCGGGAAATATCATTTGGGATGGGATACTGACAACCGTTGTATCTTACATAACACTTGAAGACTGCACTCTTTCTTGGCATCGAAAAATAAATTAAATCCTCCCCTCCTCCTCACACACATCCAGCCCACACATTCTCTCGTCCTTACAACTCTGGCCCCTCCCCCGACTCCTTTCACAAACACATTCACAAATAACGAGGCTTCACATGAGATCGCCTTCAATGAAAATGTCCCGTTTTACCTGTAAGGGGAGGGGCACGTCCATTAAAAGACAGAAGATGCAACTAAATTATCGTTACGTGTTTCCAGCCCGACCAAAGCTTCACGCACACCCAGGTCACGTTATAACGATTTACGCCGAGGAATAATCAAATATAAAGATACCCCAAGCGCAATGTATTTAAAACAAAAATATAAATACTAGTGTCATCGCGCCAAAGAAAAAGGTGGATCACTCCTGCGGAGTTACGCATCTCTAAAAAGCAACATTCAGAAAATCCTTCTCCGAGTATCCCTGTCAAGGCATCATTGTTTATCGGTCAAATAAGTAGAAAATGACATCAGTTTCTCTTGGCATTTTGGCTTGCATTGGTGACACACAGCGACGGACCCGCTTGCTTAAAGGCTTCGGTCTGACACTGCCCCCAGCCCCCCCCCCGCCGCTGATCCCGAACGGCGCATGCGCAGTGACCATCTCTCGGCAAGCTAGTCTCATCACGGCTTCACTGGAAAGGAGGATTCTAACTTCCGGTGGAGTGTCATGGCGGCATGGTAGCCTCCGCTCAAAGGGGAAAAAAACCAACCCCCACCGTCCGATTCGATAACGGTTTCTGGGCTCTGGCGGCTGGAAAATCGTGGGGAAAGACATTATTACTGCTGGGATCGCACGTAGCCCACCGCGGCTCCCCTCCGGCCGGCCATGGCGGCGCACAAACCCGTGGAATGGGTTCAGGCCGTAATTAATAGATTCGACGAGCAGGTAAGAATGGGGAGCTTGATCGAGGGATTGTCGCCGCTCCTCCGTGTTTGAGGAACCGGAGCTGCCGGGGGAGAGGGCCCGTGGCAGCGGCGGGGAGCCGTTCCGATGCTGGCCGGGGGTGCAGGCGGATGATAGCCAGGTCCCTTAAAGCCAGTGAACTGTGCTGGACGATGGCGAGCTGTTCGCAGACGACGCCGAGCAGCGGCTCTCGCATTTGTTGTTATTTTAAAAGCCGGAGCTGTAGCGTACAGGGGAGGAGGAGGAGGATGGACGGGCGATCAACGAGTGTGGGTGAAAACATTTCCACGAGAGATCCTCCTTTGCGTTTGAGTCCGGCCCGAATGAGTGGTACAGCCGGCGGTGCACAGCCGCCTGAAGGGCCGGCGAATATAAACAAAGGCATGGGGGGCGGCATGGCCATGCGCTTCACCTGGTCGTCCGGCTCCACGGGAGAGATCGGCGGCCGGGGCATCTGCACGGCATAGATGACCGTGCGCCCTGGGTTTGGGCCGCCGGGGTTTGCGCCACATTCATTAAATCATCGCCCCGCTCTTCGGCGGACTGCTTTCAAAATACATTAGTGTTTATTCCTCTCCGTCGCCAAATAACCGTGATCACAAAATGACAAGCAGCTGCTTTGGTGTCATTTAAGGGCGATGACAGGTAGATATCTATCCAAACTACACGAAACACAACAGATTTACTGCAGGACTGTGTCATAATAGCTTGCTTAGATAGAGTGGTTAATTTTGTGGCGGTTTTGCGAGCTGTGCTTACTGCTTAGCTGTAGAAGTGGCGTTTTCTGTGCCATCCGCAAATGCCTTTGCTATAATGGAGGTGTGGGTACTTACTGCTCTGGTATTAAAGTTTACAGTGCATTGGAGTATTTCCTGCTGCAACTATTAACGGATCACCGAAATAACCACCCCCATCCTCCTTTAAAGCAAATGTAATTAATAATGTTCATATTAACGGATATAGCCCACTTAGTATGTAGTAATAAGATCTGCACCTTCCACCAAATAAAAAGTAATATTGAAAGCAGCGGCTTAAATTCATCCATGCATTGTAAGATGGCATCCAATAGAAAAATTATAAAGTTAATAAACTGCCCATTTAATATGAATTTTGCTTGTTTGTTAAACATTTTGCACTTTTAATTCTGTGAAAAAAAAACAGTTTCTTGTGTGTGATTGCTTCAGCAACGTGTACCATTTTATTTTCAACAACATAATGTTATTTGAGAAGTATGGCTTTTGTATCCAACTTGCCGACGGATGTAGATTGATGTGTTTTCATGCCGTATTCTGAACCAGTTAATGGATTAAACGCAATTCATACAAAACATTTTAAATGACAATCTGCGTGCACGCTAAATGCCCTTAAATAGTGACCCTTATTGGGAATAATAGAGATTTCTGATTATAATTAATCTTTAATAATTTTTCAGTTAAACTCTGCTTATTGATTTTTGTGTCAACAGAGAATGGCAGTCACACCAAGTTGGTCTGCCTTAAGTTATCTTCATGATTTAAAAGAATCTGAAGTTTTTATCTTTTGCTGTTTCCGTTTGAATTGGAATGTGGATGTAAAGCGGCATCCAGAGTAGGCTCTCCTACACCCTGTGGCTTTTTCGTTATCTCAAGGTTTTCTTAAGATTCTGAATCTCAAGTATGAGATCATGTGGGGGATTCCCAAATTTGCACCAATATGGACATTGTCAGAATGATTCTGGTTCGTGAGTATTGGCCTGGATGAAGGGGTCGTTGCCGGTCTTCCGTCGCAAGGTCAGAGGCAGATGGCGTGGCCCTGTGGTGTAGGTGTCGAGGTGCTTTCTGGGCCTGGGTTATTTCTTGCCGCACCCTAGCTGTGTTTGAGGTTTTTGAGCCCTGGGGGAAGCTGGAGGTGGCTCAGCCTGCCAGTGTGCGGTGTTGGGCTGTGATGATTCTTGACGGGGCCCTCTACCGCTCTTGGCCCAAAGTGCACAGTCAGATTGTCGGGAGGCAAAGAGAGCATTGAAGATGACCACCGGTATCGCACCACTAGCCTAGCCCTGTGCTGGACTCTCTGCTTGAATCCCACCCCTTGTTGTTCCGCACATGTAAACTGAAGCTGCGAGATGCTTGTTGGGTTCAGCGGTCCTGTGCTGTTTCTGGTACTTTGGACTTATTGACAAAAAGGCATGCTAGGTTTCAGCAGACACGTGGATTGTCTTGGTGCAAAGTACCTGGTGACTCCCGTATCAGAGCTGTGGATGATCTGTTTCCTATTGAGCACTTTCTCTCCATGTGTGTTGGAATTGTTTTATTTATTGTCTCTCCTCCTTGTTCCGTGACTCGACGGAGAATTTGCCGTCGTCCTGGAGCCGGGCTTAGCGCCTGCCTCCGATTTCACAGGCCACAGAGCGGCGATTGTTTCGGGGCTTAGAGGCTGGGCGCGGCTCATTAGGGTTTGATGAAAGAATAATGGCGATCAAATCTGTGCCTTGCCGCTAAGCCACTTTGGATCGTGCCGTTCGCCCGGGCTGCAACGGGGTCGTGCCGTTGGTGTCGGGTTCAACATCTTGACCGGCAAGAGAGGACTTATGGTTCCTTTCACTTTCCCTCCTCTGAAATATCAGGATTAAAAAATGATTGAGAGCATAGCATTGGCTGATGTATGTGTATGTCCCGCCCATGTCACCCTCTGGTTGGCTGGAGAGGGCCTGACCTGGAAGCTTACGGCACGTGAACAACAACACATTCACTAAATAGTAAGTCCCTGTTTTGTGTCACACGGAGCATTAAACTCATAATAATCGCTATCTTGTCCACCTTGTGAAGTTCGAGTGGACTTCACTGTTGAAGTGCAGTCTTAAGCGTTAATTTTGTACAGTGTGTAAAAGCTTCCTTGGAGGTGAAGTTTCAGGTGGGGGGCTTCTCGCAGGATGTGATAGCAGAGATTCAGGTCTAGCCAAAGCTGTTGAGTTTTTGCTACTCTATCTTTCACGCCAGTGAGTGATGTCATTCTCCCCATGAACAAATTAATTTTTGTTTGTCAGAAAGGATGTGAATAATGATCCCGATCATGTAGAGAAATTTTGAATGGTGATATTTTGCATGTATGAAAAAGTTCCGAAGTCACTGAATGACTAGCTAGTTTTTTTTTAGTATTATTATCGTTATTGCTGCTGTTTGTTAAAATTATGACATGTCAAGGTGGATGAAATCTGGCCTTGTCTTTTGGTTGAATTCTGTATAAACACACAAGATTTTGAACTGGCATCCCCAATCCCCAAGCTTATCATTTGAGAAAATGGTTCTGTGTTCCCTTGTTGCTGTAGAATCACACAAACCATCTCAAGAATGTATCTGGTCCTCTTCATTTGTCAGCAGGTTCTTCATAATGTCTTTTTTATTTCAAATGTGCTCTCATCCATGTCCTCTGTGTTCCATTTGTCTGCCCTGTATCGTTTGAGGTCAATGACTGAACTTAGTACCTGGTTTGTACCGTTGCCTTTGTTTCAGATGAACATAAGACGTTAGCGGTTTATAAGAATGTTCCTGCAGCAGAAACTGTCGTTGGTGGCCCCTGTGTCTCAATGCCTGTTAAGTACCCATGTTTGTGTTTTTTTGTGATAAAATATGTCTGTTTGCTGCACTGCTCTGATTGGCTGCTGCATAGCATGTGTGCAGCGAGGAGTCCCGCCTTCTCCTGTCTAGTCATAGACCTCATCTCCTAGAGTCCGCCTCAGGAGAAGAGAGCGCTTTGGGAGTGATTGTAGCCACAGCTGACACCTGCGCTGCAGGCCCAGCCTTGGCCCAACCCAGCCCCCATTTCTCTCTCTCTCTTACTCTCTCTCTCACTCTCTCCCCCCCCCCCATTTCTGTGGTGCATTCCTGTGGGTCATTTTTGTGTTGTGATGGTTGGTACTTCCGGAACTGTCCGGGAACTGCAACCCCAAGGTGCTTCCACAACCTCAGCGGTTCTGATCTGTGTGTGTGTGTGTATGTGTGTGTGTGTGTGTGCGCGCGTGCGCATGTGTGTTTTAATGTTATTCGATATTTTGGTATCAGTATCATATTACGATACCAATTTTTAACCGTTTGATTCTGTCATATAGCTATTTTCCATATTAAAATGAAAAATTGCTGTACATCTCTATTTAAAAGCTACGCCGTGTAGGTGAACATTTCTGTCAAATTTGCACTTTGGGCAGACCGTTTCACTCGCTTGTCTGTTTTGTAGAGCGGATGCATAGATGTAAGATGGAAACCAGCACGACCCACTACTGAAATCTAATGGATAAGCAGGGTGGCAAAGGTTAGATATGGTGTTATTTTGGCTCTTAACCCGATAAAAACGGTGAACCGACAGCCCCAGATGCAGTTGCTGCAACATGACTTGAGTGTCTCTCTCTCACTGATTTATATAAGGAGTTTAAAGATCATCAGGTGTACTTGGTAACTGATATAACACATAGTCATGTAACTTCATGGTTATTAAGTTTAGTGTTTCTGTTTAAAGTCATGTTCAGTCTGCAAGCAACTTCATACGTATCCTTCTCTCCAGTGACGAAAACACACACAGAACAAACGCCAGTATAAACCAAATGTAACCATTAGAGTGTCATTGACGAAGTTTTGTAACTGTGTTCTATACATTCAGTGGAGTTTAACTGATCTATATGTATTTCACCAATATTATTAGCTATTCCTGTTTAGTTCACAAATAGGCTTATTTCCGAGCAAAATAATATTTAAATAAGAATGTTTTGCAGGATTAATTTGGTATCAATTTGGTATTGGTACTGAGGTATCAGTGCTCGTACTTTTCCCTCATGATAGAAGTTTTGTTGTGCGTTTTTATAGGATTTTAAAATTTAAGTGGTCAGTCCTGCTACAGCATGCGATATCACAAGTGATTTTAACAATATATAGATATATTAGTACCCAAGTCCAATACGACACAGAATCGCATTTATATTTGTGTGATATTCAGCCAGAGAGGAAAACACTATGTGAACTACAATACACCGTGGTCTTAACTTGCATGCAGATACGCTGCGAGTGATAAGTGATATCCAATTTGTGAGCGATTCTTTTCAGTGAATGAAATGGACTGTTTTTTACATTCACACATTCCTCAGGTTGTCTCAGATACTAAAAATCTCAAAATATATGGCAAATCATCATATTAAAACACAGAGCAACTAGGGGTGTAATGAAATTTCGCGGCACGAAATTTCGCAGTTCAGTTATGGTTTGATACGCATCGCAGTAGTCAAGCCGTGTTGCACTGCGTTGCAAACTGTGACTTTTATTGAGCGTTTGTGCTTTAATTGTCAATGACAGCTGTCATGCCAGATCTCTTCCTCCGTCCGAATTCCTTCCGCCAGTGACCTATCGCTCAGCTGTTAGGCCAGTGATGCAGTCTTGATGATCCAATTTCAAGGTACCCCATATGTTTCAAAGTATCCCGTAGGTTTCAAGTGACCCTGTGAAGCTTCCAGTTCACATTTAGCGGTGCAGCACGAGTTCTCAACAATAAAATACGATTAAAAATGCAGCAGAGGTCCTTTCATTAATTATTGTTGAGATCGTTTGCATTTAGCTTTATGGTACAACCGATGATTGGTTCAGAGAGAGAACCAATCAGATTGTAGAGGAGGTGGATCTGAGACATCTGATTGAAATTACATTTGTTAGAACTTTCGTGAAGTGTATCGAACCGTAAGCTGTGTATCGAATAGTAAGCCGAGGGCATCGGTACACCCCTAAGTGCAGCCTTTTTAAACTCGCTTACATTTGCTTTTCGTAGACTCTCTGTAGCCATGTTCCCTTCAGTCACCCCCCCCCCCCCCCGCATACCGTAATCCGTTGTATTTGTGCCGTGGGCGTGTCCGTCAGCTTGGTGGCTCTGGCTCCCTACTGCCCCACGCTGGGCAGTTGACAAGGTAGCAAGTTAAGCACATTCAGTTGTAGTTACTGGGCAATTATAAGACCCATAGGAGATGTTAATGATATAATTCATTAATGTGTAATAAATTCTTATTTGAAATGCATATAATTACATTGGACACTGGTATTACTGTTTGTTTAATTTTGTTTGGCGTTACTACGTTATGGAGTTGAACTCCCCTAACCTTATTTTCTTCATTGTTGTGTATTTTAGAATGTGACTTTAATGAACGTGAAGTTTTTCAGGAACACATCTGTTGTGTTGTAGCAGGACTGACTGCATAAGAGAGAAAGAAGTGTAAGGAATGATATATGGGAAATCCTGTAGACAGTCACCATTAAAACTCGCTGACTGGCGGCGGCAGGGGCTGCGTGGTATTGCAGCCTGTGCTGATCGTTTTTTATTATCTGCGGAAAATAATGGATCAGTGAACCGGATTTAATTACAGTTTAATTACATAGTGGTTTACAAACTTGCAGTATTCCCTAGCCAGATAGCACCGTTATGTCCGACGTCCACGCGTACCGATACCTTCACGTAACCATATGAGGAGTTAAAGAAAAAATAATGGCAGTGATTTTTTTTCCAATGTTGTCAGAAATTTAGGCTAGTAGGATGAACTGAAAGCAAACTTTAAAATTATAAATCTTTACTTAGTGTGAATCTTTTGCTTCGCGTGTAGCTTAACCCTACTTCACCGATTAAAAGAGATTATTGCCAGTAAGCGCGCTGACATGGCACTGCTGGAGTGTGACCAAACCGAGATACTGGTGTTCCGCGCAAGTGTTTTTTGAAGTTAAAAAGTTGTATTCCGTACAAGTATCGGTGCAGTCCCGATAATGTGGAGCTTGAAAATTTCCAGCCTCCTACTTAAAAAAGTACTACAGATCAGCTGAACGGTATGTATTTGTACCGAATATTTATGCAAGCCAATGCCTATTTCGCTAGCGAAACGTAAAATATCGCGTTTCTCACGGACGTGCTTGAAAATGAGGAAATTAGCACACAGTAAATCATAATGTACACCGTGGTAACTGTAAAGTGTCTTTTTGCCTGTATGTCACTGTTGCTCCCCAATCGATGCCAAGTGGACCATTGTGCATTGGAACGCCGAAGCGGACTGGAGCCGCCCTGTAACAAGCGTCTCTTGGCCGTACGGCTGGAGTACAGTTCACTTCTTGTATGCCAGTGGAAAAGCAACATTAGTCACTTTCTGATGTGAACACCAGGGAACTTGTCTGATATTGTTAATTTTTGATAATATTGTGTTATCCAGTCCCAGTATTTTACAGGCTTATCATCCTGGTATGAAGCGTGTTTTTGTACTAATGTAGCTAGTTTTTAAAAACTTGTTCCCCTTAGTGGCAGCAGCCATTGTGTAAACATTTGTCATTAACAGATTCCGACAGATCACCGTGGTATTGCAGCTGATGCGTGGTGTTTTTATTGTGCTGTAAAGTACTCATCACCTTTGCTGTCAATTCTTATAATGCGTATTTAATTATTTTAATTCAGTTTAATTATATTCATGTCCTCATGCATTGCCCCCTCCCTGGTTTTATTAAGTACAAACTTATCCTTCTTTCCAATCCCGTCTGCTTTTGTTTTTGCTACAAAAGCTTTTATCTTAACCTTCTTACTGATGAGGTACTACTCTCCTGCAGGGTATTGTTTAAGCCTGATCCTTGCACCATACTTAGAGGGGGTCTGATTTTTTTTATTTTATTTTTGGAACCAGAAGGTTATTGGTTCAAAATCCATGAGCGGTTATTTTTTTCTTTTGACAGGAATGTGTCTCTGTAGCGCCACAGTGGGTGTGAGGGATCAGTGCGTACTCTGATGACGTGGGATCTGTTTTTCATCATGGTAGTCTCCACACATTTCTGTGCATTCATTTTGGTGTTTTTTTATTAAAAAAAATCTTTTTATGACCGTGGTCCCTGCAAATAAGAACATCAGTGTCCAGATCCTTCCGGTGCATGTGCTGCTGCCTTTGTTAAACTTTTTGGTGGGGCGCGGGGGTTCCCTGGTCACATGGAAGCGGGGAGATCTCCTTGCGTCATTCTTTGCAACATGAAAGATTGTTCTGTGCATTTTTTGCATTTTTCTCCTGCTTTGTAAAACTTTGCGCATCCTGGGCCTTTTGTCACATTCCCTCTTTCTGAAATGCATTGTTTTTTTTTTTTTTGCAAAGGCACTGCTTTGTCACCTGGGACCTTCAAAGTCAGAAGCTGTTTGTTGGGGAATTCTGTAGTGGAACATCCTTACAATGCCGAGCTTAAATGTCAGCTCTGGAGTGCAGCATCCTTGCTCTGCTGACAGTGACGTCCTCGAGTGACTGCTCACACTGCACATACAATGCACATGCATCCACCGCGACTCTTGCTGCCTCTATGCATAAGTGTGCATTAGGAGAAGAGACAAGCTGGTGACCTTCCAGGAATGTGGAGTCCGGCCCATGAAACAAAGTGCTCAGTGTCTGTGTTCCGGCATGAATATGGATGTCAACAAGCCTGTGTGTGTGTCTGTGTGTGTGGTTGTGTGTGTGTGTGTGTGTGTGTGTGTGCGCGCGCGCGTGTCCGCGTGTCCGCGCACCCAAAATGTGATTTAAAAACCTGTGTTCTGATGTTGTGGGGACCATTTTTTCAGTCCCACACAGGAGAAACTCAATTCTAAAAATCTGTGATTGCAATCATAAAACTAAAAAAGTGACTTGTGTATTGTTTGGTTACTTATACTTAAGGGCTGGGTTGGGGTTAAGGTCTTCATTGCTAGGGTTAGGGTTTTGCCCAAAGAAATGAATGGAGAGTCCCCACAAAGTTATAAATGATTGAGTCTGTGTCTCTGTATGTGTGGGGGTGGGTGGGGGGATTGGCATGGCAGGCTCATCCCTGTCTCGGGACCCTCATTTCCGTCCCCCTTGACATCTCAGCACATGCCTTCTCTACTGGGAACCAGAAAGGGAGCGTGCTGAAGTGGGAGGAGGAAGCTTGTCACTTCCTCTTACACAAGGAGGTCACTCCACCATCAGTAACCACCAGCCCGGCCTCGCACCAAGTTCTCCCAGCGTGGCGATCTCCAGATCGCACTAACGTCCCTTTTCAGTCGTATCCCGGGCCGAAGCAGCTGCATTCCTCTGCATATCATTTGAACCTCAGTCTCCTTGAATATTGTTTTATTACAAAATGAAGAACTTGGATCCTTACACGCAAAGCATAACATAATCCCACGGGGTAGATATCGAGCTTACTGGACATTCTTTTGCATCCACGGGGAAGGCACTGCATGCCTCCGTGGTGTAACCGCCATTTGAGATTGTGGGCGGGGCTTGTTGCTACGCCCGGGCAAGCTTCCCTAATGAGGCGTTTGGGAGATCCCTTCCTGTTCGGCGCGGCCCGCCTGGCTCCAGGCTGCGAAGATGCGGACTTGCAGGTGTGCTGCTGTTGGATGGGACTGATTTGGGTGGGGGTGTGGAGAAGAATAGCTTCTTTGTTTCTCACTGGAAAGGACGGCTGCCCTGGGTGGGTATGCAGCCTCCAGGTGAGCGTGTAGTTTCTTCTGGGCTGGGCAGATGAGCGAGGGCTGCCATCAGCTCTGTCGGCCTCCTCGAGCTTCTGAGCTGAGTGGGATGCAGACGCATTTTATGGTTTGTCTGGGTGAGGCTTCCCTATTCTTTAGTTTTTTGGAGGGGTGGGTTTGAGGGCCTTGCTCAAAGTCCCATCTGGGGTTCTCTGCTGAATGCAGGATTCGAACCAACAACCTTCACTGATCACTGGCACGGAGGACTGACCCACTGCGAGGGTTTCTGGATAGTGTCGTGATTGTTTCTTTGCTAGACCCGTTGCTTGCTTGGAGGGGGTTCCCGTCCCGTGCCAGCGACCAGGCCTAGGTGAGGTCAGCCTCTGGCCAGGCATCGGCGAGACCCCAGGGCCGCCGTCCGCCATCTGTATCCCAAGCACTGCCTTCCAGGAACAGGCCGTGAATAGTCCACCTCCACACTCGGGCTAATGCAGCATAATCGCTTAATTCTCTGCGGGCAAAGGTGATAAGGCTGATCTTTCTGATGGTTAATGCTAAATCTCTCGCGCTGCTGTGCGTGCGTTTAGCTCTAATTTCCAAAATACAGTTTCTTACAGGACTCGCAACAAAACGGAACAATAAAATCTAAATGGTGCTGAGCAGGAATCGTAAAATTTATGTTGCTCTTTGTTATTCACTGTTTATAATACCTTTTTGTGCAGGAATTGGGTGATATGCAGAAAGGTTATAAACACATAATATATGCATACTAGAGGCTTGTGTTTTTGTTTGTTCTTGACTGTGAATTAACGTTTAGCATATTTACTTAAAAGCAAATGATAATTAAATCTATGATCAACAGGATCTACATCATAAGGAGGTTTATTGGAATAGCTGGTATGCTGTGATTGGTTCACTGACCACATTCAGTCAGTGGTTTCTGCTAACCTTTGACCCAGGATGTGCTTTGAGTTGAGTTAGTCTTCCTGCTCTTATATACTAATCCTGCGTTCGATTATTTCTCCCCGAGTCGGAACTTGGATGAAAACGTCACTTCCCGTCGGAAACACGCCTCTTTTATGACATTGATGTCGGACAGGATTTTGTTGTCCGAGTTTCCCCTGTGACATAATATCAAAATGGCGGCTTGCACAGTCAACAGTAATTCTGTTTTTTAAATCTTTGAAAATGTTTATTTTGTTAAATGTATTAATAGTTATAAATGTAACTGCACGTGTTCAGTTTAGAGAATACCAAATCATGACTGTGAACAGTATCCTAGCATGCAATATCAGATTTTTACCAGACTTGTTAGTGTCTTTGGTTTGTTTGTAGTTTGTTTGCCGTTCGAAAAAGAATATCGCTATGAATGTGCTAAAATATTTTATAAAGCTTTTAATGTGGTTTGACTTGTTCATGTTTCTTTATTTTTGCCGAGAGACAAACAAACTTCTTACTCCAAATCTGCTAAAATATAAAGCAACAGCACACAGCAGCATGTTCATGGGGGCGGCCATGTTTGTTCAGAGATGTGGCAGCTCGAACGGGAGATGGTCAGACGTGATGTTGCTCACCTCGGAAGTTCCGAGAGAAAATTGAACGCAGAATCAATCCTCCCTGTGTGTTTTTTTTTTTTTTTTTCCTTTTCTTTCTAGCTTCCAATCAAAGCGGGGCCACAGAACACTCACACCAAAGTCAGCACGGAGCACAACAAAGAATGTCTGATCAACATTTCCAAGTACAAGTTTTCCTTGGTAATCAGCGGCCTCACCAACATACTGAAGAATGTGAACAACATGGTGAGTGGGCCAGCCCCAGTCCTGGCTCGCCCGGGCCCGAGTCGTCCGTATGCTTGGCACGGGTTTCTCGCTCGTGCCCTCGTCTTAGACCTTGGAGCGAGTCTGTCGATTGGCTCGGAAGTACTGTCACCCGTGGTGAGACTCTGCCGCTGCTCTCTGCGTGTCACTTCCTGGCCAGACTCTGAACCGAGTGACCAGGAGGTGAGGTAGGAGCTGGCAGGCTGAAAAGGTCACCTGTGGCTATAATCTGTTGGTTGGGGGGGGGGGGGGGGGAGGGTATAGTTGGGAG
>JAODUD010000101.1:1549819-1585009 GCA_026784285.1 Stomatorhinus walkeri
AGAGGCAGGATTTAAAAACTGATGCTATTCTGACCATTTACTGCCTCTTTTCAGAAACAATTAGTCTTAAGTAAGCATTAACTTTAAATCTTGTTTTTACTACATCTGGTTTCTGTGTAATTTGTTTCACATCACCTATACCTATAATGAAATTGTATTTGGAGAAGGGGTGGGTTAAGTGATCCATACACTTAAATTTCACAAAGTGTTCTGGTTGTATTTGTGGTGTGCATTAGAGATTGGGGGGATCAGTAAGATAATGTCCAGAGGGCCAATATTGTTTACAAATCATTTTTTTTTTTTGTTACATACTTGAATTCTGGGAATACATCTCTTTTGAATGCAGTCGGGTATAAAGGGAAGTCTAATTTTCAAGGAGTGACGGTAAGGGTGTCCACAGGAGTATATGAAGTGTTACAGCTCTATAGGTAGTATTAACAAAAGTCAAAGAACTATATATTTGTAAATTGACCTCCAGACTGTCCCGCTGTTTGGCTTCCGATACTGTATTATGGTGAGTGACATCAACTGATGCAGACCCCAGTGGTCTTGATGTGCAAACGACCCCCCGCAGTCTGCAGTGAGTTGTCTTTCTGTGTGTCTGTGAGCAGCGGCGAAGCTAAAAAGCTAGTTTTACGTCAGGTTCCCAGCCTGAGCACAGCAGAGCTCACCCACTGATAGTTTCTTTCGCTGTTGAAATTTCTGGCCGGGCTCCACCGCAGAGGCACAGAATTAGTGTTTGGGATGCTTGTGTTTCTTTTCGTGTTCATTTCTGCTTGGTTTCGTCAAACCATCTCACGTGTGTAGCACATGAACTTGTTTTTCCACACCAAATATAACTCGTTAAAAAACTACAACCAAGAATATTTTACGAATAATCTGCTATAGGTGACCTGGAACTTGTATTATTCACTTGCAGCCAATGAATTAAATCCTTGTTTCTTAAAGGGCCATTACATGTAGCACAATGAAGCTGTTAACCACTCTGTTTGCTTTTGTGGTGGCTTTTGATTGATACTGAGGGAGATTTAAAACCCGCTGAATTAAAAGGATTCGTCGTGTCTATTGACTTACCTGGTGGATCACCCCTGCTGCGTTGTGACAATTTCCCACTTTGGTTGAAGGATTGTACTGTATGAGTTCACCCCCCACCCCCCCACCACACACACACACACACACACACAGAAAACACCAGGCACTCTTGTAGCCTGTCATTGCAAGGTTAACAAGATGGGTGTTAGGCCATAGATCTTTAATTGCAGTCAGATGTTTAGTATGTAAGAAGAAAATGCCTTTGTTAGTCGTGTCTTAAGGTTATGCAAAACAATTTTTTCTCTTTTAAGGATTGGCCACTTTTTTTTTAAATGCCGTATGTTTCACTTCTGTAAATATTTTTTGTGTAAAATTTGACAAAGGTATATTTACTACACTGTAAATACATGTGATTATATTGTATTATTTTGCTTTTTTGTAAAGCAGTTAGTTGCTGTACATGTATAACATATAAATTGAATTATCTAGTGTTAGTATTGAAAACTTTTCTCTCCATGCTGCCACTGCATCGTGTCATTAAAATATTGAGAATAAAAACAATAAAACTGAAATGAGGTATTTGACTTGCTGTGTTAAACTCACAGTGTTTAATGTTCTCATTGGAATTCGCCTGAATCTCATTTAGCTCTGGCGTACCAATATGCACCAGGGGAACTGCTGTCAAAACTGAATGATATACTGTTTAAATTATGTGAAAATTGCTTTAAAAAGTACCATCTCATGATTTTGTCATTTGCATCCCTCGATGTACAGTATGTATTTTTTGGAAGTAAAATGTAAATTTATCCTGTCATATCGCACTGTTTTCGTGCTCTTCATTCAGACGCTATATGTACATCTAAAACTAATTTGTGGATTTGCATATATCACGTGATTTTCTGCTTAAAAAGTTGGCCTTGTTTCATTAACCCTTTCATTTTGCATACGACACTGGGATATCAGCCTTAACATCTCCACGTATTTATATTCACACTGAATATATCACTTATTTAAGGACTTGCCAATAAACAGTTTAACTGTGTGCTGCTGTCATTAATAGACCCTGCACAAAGAGTGGGGGAAATAAAACACTGAAACCCTTTCAAAAGTAAGCGGATAGTTGTAATCGTGCCCATCGTGATTCGAAAGGACACCTGACTTTGGGTAGAGGTTGAGCCAAAATGGCCATGTGCTCCTCGGTTTCTCGTGGCCGAACAAGAAGTTGCGCTGCAACTGCGCTCGTGACTGTACGCGAGAGGCGGCGAACCTCGTCCCGTCCTCCAATTATCGCGATGTTTGATCAGCTGTTGGTCTGTTTTTAGAGTCTAGTGTTCGGACGGTCAACACGTGGGGAGGAGAACCGTGCATACAAGAGAGGGGACGTCTGAGGATTGAGCTGGGGCCCAGAACACGTAGATTAACGTGCACCTATTCACGGTGGCGGTGCGGAATACAATTCACGACAGTAAGTGTGCTTTGTTTGTTTATTCTCCCATTGTCGGTGTTTCGCGTATAGCGGACACCCTATACCGGGCGATTTTAATTGCTGGGACGAGTTGCACAGTGGTGAATGGTGCAGGCGGAGGCTAATGTTCGTTAACGGAGCACATCATCGACGGGGGCTCCTCGCGCGACTTAAATCTACGTCCGCGGCGGCGCGTGCGGTTGCCGGGCACCGCGGCGAAGCGAGCAGGAGACTTTTAAAAGAAAATAAACGTCTTGGGAGATCGGCGGGGCTTGTTAGCTTGATACCCATTTGGCTTCCATTATTTAACTCGATGCCTCAGGTAAGTCCCAGGCCAGCATGGGGATGCGGACCTATCGACACGTACGTGATTTCCTAATTTATTTAACGCTTATAGTAATGCGTGGTCTCCTAACTGTGCCGGATGGCGGTCATCGCCGCTTATCGATCACGGAGAATATGTAGGTGCACGCTTCACTGGTGTATGCGTGCTGCGGTTGCACGCCGCAAGTGGCGTGGATGAATTGTCACTTTCTTTGGAGTGCGACCCGGGCTGGACCGCAAAGGTGCGACCGTGAGCAGGACTGCAGCAGCTGCCGCTACTGCTGCCTGTCGTCCCGCCGAGACGGCAGGTTCACAGCACAGTAAATCTCCGCCGGCTTGTCGGCCCGTCGGGTATTTTAATTTCTCATTTCGACCGGTCGCCTAGCGCCGCGGCCTAGCGCGCTACTGTAGTACGGCTACAGAGGTTAAAAGCGCTCTGGCGGCCGCAGGCTTGACCGTGCTGGTCCAAAAAGCGCGTCCTTCGTACGCGATGCCAAGCGCATCGGCCGCCGGGACATGCATGTACACCGGCCCGCTAACGACGGGCTGAACATAAGGGGATTTCAGGGGGCTGGCCGCCCAGGCGCGGAGGATCGGCAGGGATTATAGACGCTTCGCTCGTGTCCCGTAGCTCCAGTTGAAGGAGGCGCAAGGGTCTCGGCTTTCCCACGCACCGGGGCGTGTTTCGTTGCCCGAAACGTCAGCGGCACCTCGTCCTGGCGAGTGTGTCCGGCGTACCTCCCCATTATGCATGTATACTTAATGTGACTGCCGCTGCGCTCCGGCGCGTTAGCACCGCCGATAGGGGAAAGGGGGGCACTTTGGTGTGTTAGACGGTGCCGGAGCGGCTGCGATGCGCCGCCTTTTACGCTTTCCAGATCCCGGCAGCATATCGGGCAGGTACGGAGTTTGACCCTTTCCCTTATCGGGCTCCAAGGTCGTACGGCGACGCGGCTCGATCCGACTCTTTCCACCCGTTACTCCACCTCCTTCCGAGAGTGGATGCCTTTCGCGTTTTGGGGAGGACACCGGATTAACCTCCCACCCCCCCCCCAACTCTGCACTTATTGTTGGAGAACCCCCCTCCCTTCCCAGGGCGTTTCGTCACTTTCAATGCGGCTGGCCCATTAATTGTAGGAGCCTAGTGTCGGCGGGTCATTATTACTATCAGCCTGCCATGACGGAGACGTTGCATGCCACCGCGGGGCAGGTGACACGCACACCTGGGCGCTGCTCGTTTCTCTGGGATGCGATTCAGCTTTTAGTTTAACAGGAGGCGCTGAGCTTCGTGCACGCTTTAGCGTTTGACCCACACTCCCTGCTCGGCCAATCAGAATCGTCTCGGCATGTCACGTCACGTGATGTTCAGCCGCCGCCACACGTTGGGCTCCTTATTCAGTCTCGCAGTTGCAGCGCGTGAAATGTTTACTTTTCAATCTGATTTCATGCCCGCTAATGCAGGGAAGGCTGTACGAGGCGTGGCACAAACATTTTTTGCGAACGTACTGTTCTGATTAACTGAAGAAATGCTGATTTTTATCTTAAAGCTGAGATCTCCATCTCTGTGTCCGTCTTTTAAGGTTTCCAAAGGATGCGAGGCTGCTGGTTTTTTGGAAACGTGTGAGATGTGGCCATTGACTTGGTGATAGAGCATCAGAGATTACGTACCAGGGGTCCTGTTTAATGTAGTTTCACACCTGAATTTAAAGCAGGTGTTAAATAATGGAAACGTGCTCAGTTGGCCGTGTGTCATCTTTCCTCAAAGATATGTAGATTTTTGTCCCTAAGCCAAAATTGATACGCAAGTTTATATACACGCCTGTCCACCTGTAAGCAGTTTGTAAGGTATATTTACTAGTAAGCTTGTGCAGGAGCCGCTGGCGGTGTAGTCTGCTATTGGTTCATGTCCTGCTTAGGGGAAGGATCACTCTGGCTCCTGTGGGTCCTGATTGGCTGTCTGGCCTCATCACTCGGTCATGTGCACTTTCAAAGTCACACTTCCTTCAAGATTCCTGGCTCAATAAATTGAGTGTATTTTCCAAAGTACTGGATTAAGTATTCCAAAGTGGCATTTTCATATATATTGAATTGGGGGGTGGGGGGGGTTTGGTCAAACACCTAGTTGGCACAATTTGAAAGTATTTTATGGTTTTATGCTGTGCTCTGTGTCCTATCAGATGGGCTCCCTGTCACCTTGGGATAGGGGTGGATACCATTCCCAGCCCAGGAATCTCTGCCACATGACATCAGCTAGGGGTGGGGGGGTGCACAGGGATTGCCTGACATTTTTTGTCATCTTGTGGAGACAGTTGGTGACAGAACGTTGTTAAAGCACATGGTCACACGGGAGGTTTATTTCACAACGTTGGCAGATTGCTGTTAATCTGGTGTTGTTCAGTGTGGGGTTTGTGCATTGCTGTGTCTGTAATGGCCCTCGCTTGCTTGCGCGCGCACGCATGTGTGTGCGCGCTTACCCTTAGTTACTACAAGCCCTTGCATTCTATCTGAAGATTCTTTTGAAGCATTTGGTGTGATCTGTGTCATTACAGAATTCTTGAAACTGGGTTAAGTCATGCTCTTGGGGGGTGGGGGGGGTTGTGACAGCAGTTCATTGGTACATTCTTTTCAGTGTTGGTCTCCATGTCTGTTGAAATCAGTGATGGACAACAGAGACAAACATGTTAATAAGTTAATGGAGTAATTAC
This sequence comes from Stomatorhinus walkeri, assembly GCA_026784285.1. Classification (NCBI taxonomy): domain Eukaryota; kingdom Metazoa; phylum Chordata; class Actinopteri; order Osteoglossiformes; family Mormyridae; genus Stomatorhinus; species Stomatorhinus walkeri. Next base: position 1,555,346 of record JAODUD010000101.1, read on the forward strand.
AGTTGACCTTGTCAAATATGCAAACCTAAGTTTGCATTCAGAATATCTTTCCCCTGAATGTAAATTTTATTGTTAATAACCCTTTAACCTAATAAAGTTTGATAGCATTTTGGAATACTTATATAGTTGAATTCCTTTGATTTTTACAGATTCGTACAGTTCACTTCTACTCGTTATTCATCTTAATTGTATTAAGAATACATCTGTTCCTCATTAATACGGTTCATATCCCATTTTGATGGTAGGCTTGTTATATAAGCTCTTGGTAGGCAGAAAAATTAGTGATTTGATGACTTTGAAAAATGTTCATTGCATGTTATGACCCTCCTAGCATTTAATTAACAAGCAGGTGTTTTTGCCAGCATCTTTTCATTAACGCTGCAGTCTATCGTATGTTAAGCAAAACTGCTGCCTTGGTATATTAAGTCCTGCTCTGATAGAATGCAGTTGTGTACTTTGTGGATGATTGTACGTCTGTTTGGCTTGCCTCAGCACACAGCAGCACCGCAACTGCAGCAAATGTCCATCAGGGGTACGTAGCTGCACCGTAACTGCATTGGGTGGGCTAAGTCCACATGGTTGCCTCATTTCCGGGCCTGCACAGAAATGGTCACTGGTCTTGAAGGGCGAAGGCAGCTGAGCCCCCCCCCACTCTGTAGCAGGCCCGGGTATCTCCCATGATGCATTGCTCCCTGTTGGGGGCTGGCCTCCCTGTTTCTGTTAAGGAAAGGCATGTCTGTTCTTCCTTTTATAAACTTGGAGCAACCTGCCGTTCCCGCCCTGGCCTGCATGTATGTATGTCAGGAAGCCCTTTGAGTTAAATATTACCCCAGGGCTTTTGCAGCCGACCTGATGGGGACTTCAGGATGAATGTTTACCTTTTTCCCACCTTGGGATCTGTGTACCTGTCTCCTGTCCTGATTTCTGTAGTGCTCGACCCCTCAGTTTGTATTTAGTTTTAAAGCTGAGGAACGTGCTATTCTGTAAGGACGCTTTAAGGAGTAATTATTGCGCTCGCATCACAAATATCGTTATAGCTTGGCAAGCATGCTTTGTGGACTGGGAAACTATTGTTTTTATGAACCATGGTGGATGCGTGTTTGTGTGTGTGCAGGTTTTTCAGATGCATTTTCTAATTTTTTGAGAGACACGGCAGATGAGAACAATATTTAGTTGTGCTGGGTGTCGGGGGAAATCCCGTAAACCACAGAGCCGCTTGTGTCTTTGAGGCAGAGCAATCCGGAGCCATGCATAGTCAATGTCTGATTGTTCAGACGTCGGGCTTTTATGACGCCGCTATACACAGCATGCCGTAAAACACGATCGCTGTTCTGCAGGCTGGCGCGCAATATTTCGGTCGTATTCTCGTTCGCGATCGCACTGCATCCCACCATGTTTTGTGAGCCCGGGAAGCCTGATGTTCTGTCGTGGGGTAGGGTGCACTATTCTGATTCCCATAAGGCCACTATTCTACTGTGCTTACTGGGCATAAGAGATTACTTGACCGTCCTGAGTGACGGCGACAGTCAGGGGACACTTTTGGGGGTGTGAGTTTGGGGAGCGGTTTCTTTGTTTTCCTGACTTTTTTTTTCTTTTTTTTTTGTCTTTCCTAGGTGTAGCTGTTAGGGTGCAGAGGAGATGCCATTCAGGTTTCGCTCCTTAGTCCCATACACCGTGCCCGGTGTGCTGGCGCTGTTAGGAGGGTGGTGGTGGTACACTTCTCGTAAGAAAGGACGACTTGCCGGTCACGATGGCACCGAGGGGATGACTGTGGATCTACTCGCCTCCCCCAGCGAAGGCAGCAACGGCCTGACGGAAAGGCATTGCTCCACAGCCGTAGCTGGCGCCCCCTACGGGTCTGACAGACACGGACAGAAAGTTAAAGGGGAGAAAGCGACGGAGCAACAGGCGTTGGCGCAGGTACATTTGCCGGCAGAGGCTAAGCCGCCCAGCGCAGCTCAATCTACGGAGACTGCGGACAGTTGCGCCGTTGCAGCTAGCCCGCAGCTCGACGACGCGGCCGACTGGGAAAACAGCAGCGCGGTAGCCGTGACGGCGACGGCCGTAGCCACGCTTCCGCCGAAGGCGGAGGAGGAGACCCGGGGATCCGAGGGACCAGAGGAGGACGCAGCGAGCGTCCAGATGAGCAGCCCAGCTCCCTGTGGGTCGCCCGCTCCTGGTACAGCGGTAGGGGCGGTGGCAGCAGAGTTGCCCAACTTGGTGCGGCCGGAACCAGAGGGTGAGGTGGCAGCCGACAAAACCACAGTGCCTTACGTGGAGAGCATACAGCTGGACACGGTCAAAGACGACTTGCCCGTGGCCGAGGAGCCGGCCTGTGGGTCGAGCCGGCAGGTGGTGCTCTGCTCTGAGCCCGTTGCAGAGGCTCGGAGTCCTCCCCCCCGGCACGCCCAGCCACCTTCGCTGTCTGCGCCGGGCGCCAAGGAGCCTCAGGAGAACGGGCTGCCCGCCGAAGATATCGAGAGCCTGGCAGCGGGCCTTGTCACCGGCGTCATCTCTGCCGCCGCGCGGGAGGTGCTCGCAGAGGGAGAACGGGACGAGGCTTCCGGCGGGCCGTCGGAGCCCAGCAGCAGCACCCCGGTGACCAACGGCCGCCCGTTCGCGGCTCAGGAGGCTCTGAGGGACGCCGGCTTGACACCCGTCGAGGCTCTCCACCCATCTGTGGGGGAGCACCCTGCCGCGAGCTGTGCGGAGGTGGAAACTGGCGAGGGCGCCCCGGCAGGGCTGCTGTCACAGGACGAGGGTGGCACCGCCGCCGCTGCCACGGAGGTGAACGGCTGCCTGGCGTGGCAGACGCCCGAGAATGACCGTAGCTGGGCGAGGGCAGAAAACGGACCGGAAAGCATCTGTCCCGCCCAAATTCGAGAGGTCACGCCCCCCAGCCTAGCCAAGCTCCAGGCAGAGGAGGCCGTCATCCAGGCGGAGGATTCCGGTTGCAGCACCTGCCAATCAGAAGACGGCATAGGCGGTGAGGACGTCCTACATGGTGCGGGGTCCGTCTGTGCCGGTCCCAACGGAAAGGAGGACCGGAGGCATCTTTCAGGCGCATGCGGGTGGGTCCCAGAGAGGGTGGCACCTCATCCCTTTGCGCACGAGGAGAGGAGCCTGAATGACACCTGCCTGCGGAATGGGAGTCATGTGATCGAGACGGAGACGGACCAATCAGGTGGTGAGTTACTTGCTTTGTGTTAAACTAACTGATAGGCCAGTCTGTCGGCCTTGTTTTCGAGATCTGCGGAGGGGAAAGGCCCGTGGGATCGGCGCGCCGTTACGCCTTTTCTTATATGGCTTCCCCGTGGGTTAAACCGGGAATGTGATTGACAGCGTGGGGCAAATCTTCCCCTTGTGCGTTGAGGCGTCGTTCCTCCTGTTGCTCAGTGCACCTCTTATGTACGTAAATCACCTACCCTGGGGCTACCAGTGCGAAAATCCATGCGTGTCGTTACACCCTCGCTAAATATCTAAGCACCCAAGTTTGCAGCTAACTTCTGTTTTAGCTCAACAAGTCAGTCTTTGGTTTTGCATGGAGGGTCTAGATTTTTAGCGGTCGGATTGCAGGACGTTTGCACAGTTTTCTGGGTAGGGGGGGGTGTGCCGTGTATGTCGGAAGAGGCCAAATGTCGGGGTCAGAGATCCACAGGTCAGTTTGTGTCAGGCAGTTGGAGACGGCTGCAAGGCCAAGCTTAAAGCATGCTGGGTTTGAACTCGAAAAGGAGCTCGTCACCATTCGGGGCATGTGTGGGCCCAGGATGTGGCCGGTAATGGTCTGGTAATCATTGAACTGTCTCAGGGGGGGGTCTGACATCAGGCAGCGTGGCATGGAGGATGATCGCTTCATTCTCATTGGGCCATTATTCCTGTGCCGCGTGAGGCTGTTAGGTTGGTGCGGTGCTGGAAGATGAGGGAGTCTGACCTCTGACCTCCGTGGATGTCATGTGATCTCTCTGCGGCCGCCTCAGACATCTTCCGAGCACGTCCGACTCGGAGGGGTGTGACCGCGCTCCGGGTGTAGCCTAATGTGTGTGCCCCCACCCCTGCCCAGGATCAGACGTGAACAGTATGGACTCTGTGGACAGCGGCTGTACGCTGGGGTTGGCAGACGGGCACCGTGGCGCAGGGAGCCAGCCCGCCCACTCGCAGACCACAGAGCTCATCATCTGGGAGATCGAGGTGCCGAAGGTGAGCCCATGTGACCGTATACACTGTCCAATCACATTTCGGTTTAATTGGCCGTCTTTCTGAATCCTGACTGGTTATTTTTCTGCCGTTTCCCCCCCCCCGATATTACATTTAAAGGTGCTTTTAGTAATGGGCAACCAAGTAGGGTTCTTTCATAATTTTCCTCACAAATGCATTTGATGCATGCCTTGTATTAAGCTTGTTTTGCAATTTTTTGCATTATTTTATCTTTTCATCTAATTTTACTAGACATCACTATCCGCCCATTTTTACGTATCATTTAATTTTCTCTTGTTTCTGTTGATATTTGTATTATCTTAGTTCTTTCCATGAGGCAGCCATAGACACTGATGTGGCATTAACCTTTCAGATAGCTATCTAGATACCAGCCTACCTCACCTGCCTTTTTTTTGCATTTTATAGCACCTCGTTGGCCGATTAATTGGAAAGCAGGGGAGATACGTGAGCTTCCTGAAGCAGACCTCTGGCGCAAAGATCTACATTTCTACATTGCCTTACACTCAGGATTTTCAGATCTGCCACATAGAGGGTGAGTCCCTGTTTACTTTGGAAGTGAAAACGTCTAGCGGTGGGCGTTTGGTGAGGTAGCAGACTGCTCAAGGTCGCCATGCGTGGGCCCCCCAGGCACACAGCAGCAGGTGGACAAAGCCCTCACACTGATTGGCAAGAAGTTCAAAGACCTGGACCTGACGAACCTGTACGCCCCCCCCCCGCTGCCGCTAGGGTTGCCCTCGCTGCCTATGACGTCCTGGGTAAGCGTGCGTGGAACCGCGAGCCGCCGGCAGCCCCGTGTGCATGACCCCTCCCCGGTATGGTGACGCCTACGGCTCTCCCTCTCAGCTCATGCTTCCTAACGGGGTGACGGTGGAGGTCATCGTCGTCAACATCGTGTCGGCAGGCCACATCTTCGTGCAGCAGCACACGCACCCCACGTACCACGCCTTGCGAAGCCTCGACCAGCAGATGTTCCTGTGCTACTCGCAGCCTGGAACCCCCACCCTCCCGTCCCCAATAGAAGGTAAACCCCCACCCTCCCGTCCCCAATAGAAGGTAAACCCCCACCGCAAGGCACGTAACAAACCCAATTCACAATATTGGGTTCACGATAAGAATTTTCCCGTGATATTTTTTGGGAGAAAAATCAAATCAAGAAAATGTTTGCCAAAAAAATTCCTGTTCTTTATCTTTTATATATATTTTTTTTAATTGGATTGTTCTAAACCAACAATATTTACAAATATTTGGGAAGCTTGGAATAAAATGTGGTAGCAATGAAAATATATTAACTTTCAACATTTTCTCAATCATTTTGCCATTTTTTAGCGTTACTTCGCGTTGCACTTGTTGGCTGCAGGTACGGGGTCGGCCACATATTGCACTTTCTGCTGGCTAAACTTCGCAATTACAACTAGAAAAAATGAAGACATCACGCGTCATAATAATTTGAGCCATTTCAGTTTGTTTCCACAATATATCGCAATATAATTGTTTCGATTAATTGTTTTGTGATGTATCGTTACACGCCCCCCCTTGCCTGCCCTCCACCTACAGCATAAAATGCTTATAAAAATGGGGGCCCCCTACAATTCAGGGCCCCGGGGTCACATTCCCCCAGTTTCCGAGTTTCCTGGCCAACCCCCACCAATAAAACGTACACGTTTCCTGTCCGTCCCGTAGTGGGCGTCATATGCGCAGCTCCGGCCGGTGAAGGAGCGTGGTGGAGAGCACAAGTCATCGCCTACTTCAAGGACTCCAGCGAAGTGGAGATCCGATACGTCGACTATGGGGGTTATGACAGGGTCAAGGTCGACACCCTTAGGCAGATAAGGTGAGCTGTGTTTACACTCGTACATCATGAGTATCATTCATTTTTACTCTGTTTTTACTCTGTTCTGGGTAACTGTTGAATGCTTTAACCCTATCATTTGTACTATTAGTCGTTTGATGGGCTCAGAAGCTTTGCTGTTTATTAATCCCAGGGAGATGGATAAATGAATGTTTATTCCTTAATTATCTTTAGGTGTGATGGTTTTCAAGCACATGCTCTGGGCGTCTGTTTTGTCAGGACCCTGTAAACCAGTAGGCTGAAGTAGTAACTGGCTGTGATACGGTAACAGATTTATTAATGGCTGATGGAAAGTTTTCTGGTGACTGTTGGATTTCATTACCGTTACAGATCGGACTTTGTAACACTACCGTTCCAAGGGACCGAAGTTTTAATGGACAACCTGGCGCCCCTCCCAGGTACGCATCATCACCCACCGTCAGTCACATTGGGCACGAGGGGAGACCCTTGCGTCGGAAGTCGGTAGGCCGGTACCCCGGAGGTTGTCCCCGTGATCGCCAGCCTAAATATGCATCTCCGTCTTCCCTAGGAGCGGATCGATTTTCAGCAGAGGCCAGCACAGCATTGGAGGAGATCACCAGGGGTGTAGCGTTACTTGCACAGGTAAGTCAGTCAGATGTTTAATAGAGCTCGTGTCACTACTTTGGCGTGGGTCCACCAGAGGGATTCAGATAGGTGGGGAAACCTTAGTTCATATCAAAGAAACTCATTGAGCGACAGAACCAGAAACATCTGTAGATGAGACATGCAAAGCAGATAGGAAAGGAGCATATTCTGGAGGAACTGAAAGTTGCTGGTTGCACCTTAACTTTTTACACCATCCTCTATCCCTGTAGGTAACAAGCTACGACAGCAACACCGGCCTGCCTTTTATCCAGATGTGGAACATGGTCGGAGATGAGGTGAAGTGTCATTCCTGGTTCCTGTGGTCTGTAGGCCCTGCCTGTGTAGAGACAGGCTCTTTTGCTAATGACGTTTCTGGTTTATAGATCTCACCTCACTGTTTATGCGCTTGATAAAGACGGGGGAGCTCCTTAGGAACCTTGGGTACAGGGTGGGCACAGCGTGGGCAGGGGTGACGGGGCATTTACGGTGCGTTTAGACAGCTGCTGATGTCACAATGGGAAGGCGGGTTCTCCAGTAATGGTCTGTTTCTTTGCTTTCAGCTGGTGTCGGTGAACCGTACACTCATAGAACGAGGACTTGGCACTTGGCTGGACAGCTTCTGATCCTGCCGCCCCCCCAGCCCACCAGATGTCCCTTCCACTACATCCCAAAGACCATCATTTCCGCACTCCTCTTTACTCCCACCACCCCATATTTTTCCCTTCTTTATTTTTCTTCCTGCTGTACACTGGAATCCCGGTAGTCCTGCAGTTCTGCGCTACTGGATTCGCTCTCCAGAGTCTTGTTTTTTTTTTTTTTTTTTTTTTTAAGGCGTTGAAATTGGTGAAGTGGGGGTTTGTTTTTACCCCGCTTTATTTTTTGCAACTTTTTTTTTTTTTTTTTTTTAAGCACCGTTGCCCCCATCCCAGGGTGGAAATCCCGCCCTGCTGCTGGCCCACTCCCTCCTTCTCCCGATATTTATCAAAAAAATAAAATTTGAGGAATGAAATAACCTTCTAGGAAAAAGCACTTATGCTTCTTGTAAATGGGGAATAATAAACCTACCAGTAATAAAGGCTCATGAACTCCGTCCAGCCTGAATTTTTTTCACTCAGGCTTCTGTATAGACCGGACTGTGGAATTTCATGTGGATGTATAGTGAAAAATCACAATACTGTATATGAAGAATTTAGTACAGTACTTACAATGGTAATTGTATAAATTTGTATAGTTCATACCATACAGGTTTTTTCCCCCCTATAAAAGTCTGATGCAAATCCAGATGTTTTTTTTTTCTCCCCCTTTTCATTGTCATCACTATGGTTACCCAGGGGGGTTTTGGGTTGTGGCCCGGACGCTGCTGACATCTTTGTGAGGACCTCTGTAACTGACAGACTGCCACCTCTGCATCTCAGATCCATCTATGACAAATCTCCAGGGTTGTGTGTGTTTTTTTTTTTATTTTTTATTTCCCCTTCCAATGTTCGTTCACATCCCCATTCTGTGGGGTGTGCACCCCCGGCCCTGCCCCCCCAACCAAGAGGATGACTGGAGCTCTAGTTTCCTTAGTTTCCTCTCAGCACTGGGGGGGGGGGGGGGAGTTCATCTTGCTGCCGGACTCCTGTTGGACATTGTGGCCTTAAAAGGGATTGAGTCTGTGATTTTGTGGTTCCGGGTTCAATTGAAAAGCCCTCAGACCCACCCCAACCCCAAACTTGCGAAGTTTTCCCTGTGAATGCTTTTCCTTTGAGATTGGCCGGATGACAAAGACCGTGTTCGCCGCACGCGCCAGCTACGGCATCGCCAGTCTGCCTCACACTGTACACGAGCTCCGATTCTCCCAGATGCGTCGAACACAACCGCACATGGTTTTAAAATCCTTGTTTCGTATCGCCATGGCACCAAGGACTGTCTCGGCTAGCCTCACGCGGCACGTGGACCTAAACCAAACGCTGTATGGATTTGTACGTGGATTCAGGAGGAACTGTCCCTGCACTAAGACCTGCGTGTGGGATTGAAACTCTCCATTTTCACTTCTGGCCTCTTAATTCTTCAGCTCTCTGTCGAGGCTAATCCTTCTGTTGTGATTCATAACACCGCCTTGGCGTTATCTGCACGTCGTTGTGCCCCCCACTCCCCCCGAGGCCACCCCTGTTTTGTTGGAATGTGAATCTGTTCGTCGGTGCCTCCCGTTTTTATCGCGGGAGGCCTGCTGTCTGAAAGCGAGTCATTTCCTGTCCGGGATTTTTAATCTTCGCTAACTAGTCGGAATGGGGCTGCGAGGCGTCACCGTTGCTGCGTTCAGCCGTGACCCGTGACTGCTGCCAGTCTCCCTGTGCTCCGGAAATGATAAAGGAAATGATGTCATCAGGGGAAACTGCCTGCATGCATAGTGGGCCTTAGTGTCATCAGGTCGTGCGGAGTGAAACTAAATCTTGAGGCGATTTTCTGGGTTTGTGTAGATATGAGGATGTCTGGTAAGTTCTGCAGCTGTTTAACTGGTCTGCACACTACTGATTTCAAGGTGGCGGGAGCTGCTGTTGTTTTTTTCTCGACTATTTGCATTACCACTGTTGGTGTGATTGATCCATCTGTTCATTACGTGCGCCTGCTGAGAGAGTTTCTCGCCTGTTTTTACGATGTTTTTCCGAAGACGCTAAAATGATTCACTTCCAGGCCAGTTCTCCTGGAGCCCAGGGTGCCGATTCTTCCCCGCGAGAAAGTCCTTCTCTCTCTCTTCCCAACCACGATTCATACTGATGACGGCCGTCTCCATTAGCCAGACCTTACTACCAAGAACACCCCGATGGTCCAGCCCTTTTTAATAGACTGTGGTTTATTGTGCATCAAATCTTCCAAGTAACATCCCGGAATGGGTTCAGCTCGTAGACTGGCTTTTTAATATAAATAGGAAAGTCTCACTGTGTCTGTCTAAGTCAAGTTCTCTGGTGGTGTGAATCTGGACCTCCTGGCCTTGTTTTGGTTCCCCTTTTCACACATGGTGTAGAACCGTACGCACTTGCTGCTCTGACGGCAAATCATTTTTAACCCCTCGGCTAGTGTTAAAAGTACAGGAGAACGCGGGGAAGGCGGTCCTTCTCCTTCCCGCCTTAACGTGGGGGTGTTTCTGCTAACAATCCTGTCATGGAAATCTCCTTAAGTGTTTTGTGAACCACCCACCACGCCACCTCCAGATGAAATATGCCTAGTACTAACATAGCCCTGCACCACTTATAGAAAGGAAGAAAATATGAACATCCATCTCCATATTCTCGTATTTCATTCAGAACGTTTTCCTATATTCAAATTTATTTATTTATTTTTTTTTAACTCACCATGCCCCGTTCATCCCCAGCTTCCATTGAGCTTGATTTGTTAAACCAGGCTTCCTGACTTGTGTGGATCTCTGTAAATAAGATTTCACTGTACTTTTGTATAACGATGAAGATGATAAGAAATGCAAAGGGAACATAATTGTACGCCGCCGTCCCATTCAATGTTCTCTGTTGAGACTGGTTTGAAGTCTTTGCTTAGCTAGGTGATTGATCATTGGATTATTTAAACTGTGTGTGTGTTAGCGATGCTACCCAAAGCGTCACCGTGTACAGGTCAGTCTGATAGGCTCATGGAAGGTTTGATTCTTGGCTGTAAAGATCTATTAAAAAAAGCAAAATAAAATTATTTAAAAAAAAAAAACCTTCTTTGTTCGTTTTCCCTATGAAAGGAGCCGTCAGAACAGCTTTCAGTGGTTCTTCTTTTTTTTTATTTTCTGCCCTTGCATTTTTAATGCAGGCGATACTGGAAACGGCAGCTTAAATTGCTGCATCCTGACACCTTTTTAAAAAACAGGAACCGATTACTGTATTCTGGTTTAACTGGGTGTTCCTTTACTGGTTTGATCTTGTCTAAATTTTAAATCCTGTCGCTCTTTGAAGGGATGGGGAGATGCGTATTGTAATTATGTTAGTAATTATAACGATTTCTTAACAGCCACACGTTTTAAAGTAGGCAAATCGTTTCCCATACATTACATTTCAGTCTTAAAGCCTAAGAGAGCCGTGGTAATGAATGTGTGTTTTATCTGCATTTTACTGAAACGCGTTACTTTTGTGGGGGGAAATCTGGCAAACTGAGGCACACGTACACAGGTGTTTTTTTTAAATGGTGTTTTTCCTTGTATGTCATAAAAACAAATTCTGTCCACGCAAGCACTGTTTTTGAAAAATCTACGTCCACATGAAAATGCTAAAGACGTTCTGTCAGAAGCAAACTGACCTAATGTAACCGTGAACGCTGCACACTCTCATGTCAGAGTGTGTAGCGGCGCACGCTCTGACATAACAAGACAAGAAGTCCAGTGTTGCAGAAGCCCTATTTTCAGTGACCTGAAACGCCACTTGAATGTGGACAGATGGGCTGAACACATAGAAAAGGCTACGTTTTAAAAAATAGTTGTGCATGTGTGGACAAGGCCTGTGATGTTCTTGCGAGCCCGTTTGGTGCACAATTTCTTCTTATGTGAATCTGAAGTGTTAAAGACCGGTGCTCTTAGTATGAATGGGATGCTTAATGGTCGATGCTTGAGATTGTAGCTGCTGCCTGTCATTTGTCTTTGATTAAATCCCATCAAAGGGGAAACCCGCCAGTCAGCAGTGGGTCACCTCGCCCCTCCGCTTCATCAAAGAGAACCTGACACCTACCCTGTAACTCTATATTCTCCATGTGGACAACATAGTCCCTTTTATTCTGTCGAAAATTCACGTTCGTGCAAACAATATAGCCAAGGATGCCCCTTAACGGGCTTAATGGCATTACTGTGAATCCCGATTTTGACCATATGACATTGCATGCCAAACGCTACATTTATTGTGTTGGTCAATAAATCTCAGTTAAGGGGAAAATATGTCAGTCGCACATTAAACACACAGACTTGATGCTGTGATGTTAAGCTTAGCGATATGGCACCCTATATATGTTCTATAGCCTTGTTTTTCTCTCTTTGCAGGACAATTTAAGATATTGTTACTCTAAATCGGGCCTGAAGACAGAAGTAAATTTCATGAGGGGGTCCAGCAACCCTGCAGATGCATCCCTCTCTACCGCCAGGAGGTAGGGTAGATTCTCCGCAGGTTTGGCAGACCGGGGATGGGTGTGCTGGGTACAGCTGTGTTAGGCTACTGTGATTCTGTTTTCCAACAACCTTCCAGATGCCTCCATGTGTACCAGCTGGTTCCAGTTTCCTTTCTGCAGCAAATTGATCAACATCAGCCTACTTTAATTTGAATAATTATAGAATTCAGTAATTCGCTACTTATTTACCATGAGACATCAAAAACTTTGCTTATATCTAGGCAACTTGGTTGTTATATTTGAAGTTATTTGAAATGGTTCAGATGTGCATGTATGAGTGAATGAGGTGCAAGTGTGAGTGAATGGTGTCTGAGTGAATGGAGTGCGAGTGAATGGTGTGCGAGTGAATGGTGTGTGAGTGTGAGTGAATGGTGTGTGAGTGTGAGTGAACGGTGTGTGAGTGAATGGTGTGAGTGTGAATGGTGTGTAAGTGAATGATGTGTGAATGTGAGTGAATGGTGTGTGAGTGGGAATGGTGTGTGTGAGGGTGAGTGAATGGTGTGTGAGTGAATGGTGTGAGTGTGAGTGAATGGTGTGTGAGTGTGCCCTGCGATGGGTTGGTGCCCCATCCAGTCATAGCCCTGGAAAAATTGGAAAGATCCAGTTTCACTAATTCCTCAGGTTATGGGTTTATGCTTCTGTATAAAACATACATTGTTTTTTTCCCACAAACTCCAGCCTGGTTCTTCCCTGTTTCTCATTAATGAAGGGCTTCTTCCTTGCTTTATGGGACTTCAGTCCTGCTTCTAGGAGCCTAATATAAACTGTCCTAGCCGTGCACTTCACACCTGCACTTAATGTTTCCCATTCCTTGAATGTCACTTGAGTCATCCTCAGATTCATGCGAAACTATTGGATAAGTTAACAGTCACCTCTGCCATTAGAAAGTCACTTCTGCCCTCTACCTGTCTGGTTTCTGGTCATTCCCAGTGTCTCCTGCTTCACCTTATTCTTGTTTACTGCTGTCTTAGAAATTTTGAACCTGGAAACATCCCGCTGCTCAGCGTAGCCTTGTCCCAGCAGCACCAGGATTAAACTAGGATTTAGATAAATTAAGATTTTTTAAAAATCGATCTGGAACCTAACCAGAGATTGGCGTAAGTTACGAGCGAGCCTGCTTATAGAGGTACGGCGTAATGGGAAGATAAATAAGAGAAAACGCAGGAGAGACGAGTCAGACATCAGATAGTCGGAAGTGCAAGTGACCTGTTAATCCTTTTAACAGTTTTGATGCAGAGGTAAAAGGCATTTACACTTCTCAGCTGTTTGATGACGCCATGCACTCGTATCTGCAGTCCCATAATAAATTCCCCCTCATTTGCAGTTATTTATGTCTCAGTGAACGATTGTCACGTTGAACTTTTAATGTATTGCTTTTCGTTGCATGTTGTTTTTCTTTAATACGCCTGAATACCACTGACCACAGTGTTATAAATTATAGTTATTCAGTTTTTCAGTCGAAATTTACTGTCATCAATCATATTTAGAAATAAAATAAATTTCAATCGTATCACGCAGTATAATATTTGATAATACAAATAAATACATAAAAGCACATATTTAGAAGATTCCAGGGTCCCGACGACCCTAACCCGAATAAGCGTTAGATGATGGATGGATTTATGGACGTGAAGAATGTGTCAGGATAAATGATCAAAAAAAGCGAGCGAAAGCAACATTTCTCATGCAATATTCATCCTCTGAAGACAGACGTGTAACTGCTTAATTTAGACACCAGATGGCGCCTGAGGCTTAAATTTCACAGCAGAAGGAAAAACAACGTAAAGAAATTAGTTGATGGAGTGTTTGACTAGATACATCTTTATAACAAGTATCCCCCAGATTTTTTAAGATTTAAAGCAGTTTTTTCAACGTCTCTCGATTTTAGTAAAGCGGCATGAATGAGGCAACGTGTTTTAATACTCGCAGCCTCTTTTAAATAACCGTGTTTGTCATATGTTGATACTATTTCGTGTAAACTTCACCAGTATTTCTTCAAGCTTTAACTATTGGTTTGTACTATATCCTCCTGAGACCCAAGAAAAAAGTGTCCTTCAATTTTAGGTTATTTGTCTTTGGAGGAAATAAGACATCTTACAATTTAGATTTTTTTTTCAAATTTATTTTTATATTTTATTTCACAGCATGTCCTCTTTAGAGTAGAACAGGAATAAATATGTTTCCTTACATCAGTGAAAAGATAGATGCAAAAACAGCATGTCCACTATAATGGACATAAATGAATGGGTGGGGTCTCAGGAGGATATATAGAAATTATTTATATATTTTAATATGACAACTAGCTTGATCGGTTGCTTTCTTACTTTAATTTCTTTTGATTCAATACTTGATACTTCCTCGTAATATTATAACAATTTATTGTTGCAAAACGCCAAAAAAATGTATTAGTGTCTAAATTGGTATTTTTGTTTGAATGCTTTTTAGAGTGTTTTTGACTAGATTTCGCACATCAATGAAGCCAAGACTGTGTTAGACCTTCCCAGGTATCTGCATTGTCTCCCATTTTTTGCTCGCCAAAATACAGCCCATTTTACTCCCAAGCAAATCCTAATGGCCGCTCCCTGGAGCTGCATTAAAAAAATTACACCAGATCACTTAGTAAACCAAGGTCACCGGTAATGACAAGAGATGTAACCAGATGACAGAAGGTACGTTGTATCCAAGGGAACCAGTTGTTAGTAGTTACAGGACACATTCGGTTATTGCACTGACCTCGGACTAACATAGGAGATCGATAGAAATTCGAATCCTTGGCAATTATTATATATTTTGAATAGTGATTAACGATAATTCACACGTGTTGCGTTATCTCCTCCATACTCGCGCGACTGCACTCCAGTGAACCCCCAAATTGCATTTCGAGTAACAGCACGTTTTTATCTCAGATTCCTTTCATACCACGTTGCTGTTGAAATATTTCTCCCCCAAAACATTTTAAAATCAAAATTGCCAGATGAATGAGCGTATTTATCGGATTTTAAATATTTAATTCCTGTAGGATGTGGTTTCTTTGCAAGTAGATCGTTTGACCAAACAGACCAGAACAGTTCACGGGAAGAAATGGGACCAGATGTTCGGAACCGCAAATAACACGGAACCGGTACCCGCGATTTTACAAGAACCCAAAGCAGGGCTGGTTCTGGGATGGTAAGGGATGTCCCTTTTGAGCTTGTATATTAAACTGTAGTTTTAAAACGGCCAGCGTAGTTCTGGGCAATTCTTCTGTCATCGAAATGCTTTTATTTTAAGGACAAGTTCAGTCGGGACCGATGAAACACCCCCGCCAAAGGGCACCTTCATTACGCACTGCGAAAAATGACTCTGTGGCCGCAGCCATATGGATAACGCTACTATATTCGCTCATTTTGTCACTTATATCCGAGCTGTGATATTGTAATGGTTTGGGTGGGGATGGATATCATCAGAAACATTTACTCATGGAAAAGTTGAACGTTCCAGGGACGCCATCCATCAATGCCGCATCCAACTTCAAAATACAAAGAAATAAAATGTAGGCGTGAGATTCTCGCCCTCAGCTTATGAATGAAAAGGCCTCCGGTCCTCTGGGAGTTCATTACAATGAAATGTCTTTTATGTAGTTTTTCTGCTGCTGGCCCGTGGTGAAACGGGGGGGCGATCTTAGCCAGGCAGTCTTTCACAGTCACTGGGCTGAAAAAATAAAATCCGCGGTACGTCACGCTGCAGCCAAAACAAAACATTAAACAGTAGGCCGATGAAGGCACACCGTGCTCTGTGGTGTTTTTATTTCATTGACAAATAAAATCTGTGCTCAAATTAGAAGCTACGAAGTACAGATAATTCTTTTGGTTTGTTTCCAAATCTCTCAAGATCTAAGGGAGGATGGAATAAAACAGGATGTTTTGCTATGTAAAGTTTTTGACAGGATGAATAAGCGTGGGACCAGGAATTCAGAGCTAACTGATATTGGCCAATAGTAAACAACCGCCCAACCCTGCCTCCATCGTTTTTATTGAATCAAGATTTATTTAATGTCCCCAGAGAAGAAGAAAAACACTGGAAATAAGAACCGTTTTTGGAGGTAACATTTTTTTCCTCGCAGAAGAAGACTTCAGGCAGTGAACCTTCTCTTAGCAAATTGAACATGTGCACCTAAGGCGATTTGGCTCAGAATAACAAGATAGCTGTTTGTGTTTGGTGAAGGTGGTGTCAGGAAATCTTAGTTACTTTAGAGGCTGATTTACAGCGTTTAGTCGACTCCTCCGGACTACGTGGCGCGTTGACAGCACACTATCCATCCGTGTGCACAACAACAGGAGATGTCACAGTAATCTGGAAAGTTTTTTTCTGGTGTCTGTATCACGGGCTGATGGATACTGCCAGTCAGGGGATGCCCTGAACCACACATCACCCACGAAAGCTCTACATCCATTTTCGGCAGTTGCTGTGGCAACAGTCCCTATTGTGATCACTTTAACCTCAGGAGGGTAAACCTAGCTTTACTGGGGAAGGTAATGGGGAGCGGCTTTAAAAATATTCCCGCCAGTAGGTTTCTTAAAAGCTTGCGCGGCATTTCCCCCCGCTTTATATTGACAGCTTTCCCCGGCTCCGATTGTCAAACAGGAATTTTATTTACTCAGCTGTGAAATTCGGAGAATAATTGCGCAGTTCCGTGACACTGATTAAAAGATTGCTTTAGAAAAGAGGTGGGAAATAAATTGTTGGTACCTTTGAAGCCATCGCTCAAGACGGGAAAAGAAAACACGTCAGACACTTTTGGACCTCAAAACACGTGTCTGGGCCATTGTCTTGGGGGGAGGGGTGGGTAGCAAATGCACACCTTGCGTCCCTTTTCCTAAGGGGACTGCAGCAGCATTTGCGCTTTTTCCGTCCGCCTGCGTCGCAGTCCACTATAAATGGCGCTGCCTGCTCTCTCTTCCTGACGGTCCAGATGTGGCTCACAGTCACGTGTCCCCTAATTTGCGCACTGAGTGTTTAGCAGCCGGCAGAGGTGCGCACGCCTGGCTCTGAACGGAGCAGTAAACGTGTTCAATGTTTGGTGAAATGAAATGGCTTTTCAAAGACCCCCATTGATTAATTAAATCACAGTTTGTCAGTCTCATTATCTTTGGCTCAGATAATAGAACAGACTCCTTTGCCCAACAACAGACAAAAATACACTTGAGGGCCCTTATTGAATACTTCAGTTCTATCTTTAAACCAGGCGACTAGATTGGTTCTTCCCGTACAATTGAAAGAATGATAAAAGAGTGTATAAAACATGTAATATAATTTCAGCTGCCATTAAATTGTGCCGTATTTTTCAGAGCTGTTATTCTTGTACCTTTTGTCGCTTGGCATGTCAAGCAATCTTCGTACGTCATCCTCGCCGCACCGTTAAGTTGGCTTAATCTCATTCGGCGCACG
Source organism: Stomatorhinus walkeri (assembly GCA_026784285.1). NCBI lineage: Eukaryota > Metazoa > Chordata > Actinopteri > Osteoglossiformes > Mormyridae > Stomatorhinus > Stomatorhinus walkeri. The sequence goes on from JAODUD010000101.1 coordinate 1,572,573, forward strand.
GCTGCGGCTGCGCCGGGCGTCTCCACTCTGGAGATTATGTGCTAATGTTGTCCGCCCGTCTGAAGACTGCACCTTAAATATATTCAGGACTCCGTACCAACTGTAACAATGGCTTTACAGCCTAATCAGAGCATTATTCAGTTCAGTGCCATATGAAAATGAAGGGCTTCCGCTGGAAGGTTTTAACCCATAACTTCCCAAACGACCTTCAGGGGAAGTGACATGCTGTGGCTGCTAACCTTGCGTGCGATGGATCAACAGCAGCACTATAAACATCATAAACACTATATGACGAGTTTGCTTAAATGTAGAGTCCACATTTTCTCTTTCCCTTATTGGGGGGGGGGGGTCATTCTAGTACTCTAAATCACCCGTGACACTAGTGAGAGGCCTCAGTAAGCACAAGTCCTGTCCCATATATCCACCCTCCTCCCCATGCTTCCCAGGAAAGCCCCCATTTTTGCATTCCGTAAGTCTTTGCTGATAATGGACAGGTGAGTGGACGAGCATCCCAAAAGGTCAGCCCGTGTCGACTTCTAAGAGCCAAGCGCAGGTTTTGCACGGATCAGTAAATAATTGCGTGTGGTGGATCTACACAGGAAGGTGGATCACATATTTATTTATAAACATACATATAAATATATCACTACCTATTACAATGGATAAAACAGGCTGATCAGGTTTATCTAACTGAGGCTGAAATTCATTTGCTGTCTTTTTATTCATTTCAGAGTGGATGGGCACAGATTAGTGTCTTTTCCCCATGATATAATCTTAGGGATTTATGAAAATATCATCTGAACCTTCACCCGGAGGGGGGGGGGTTGCAAAGGGTGCATTTTGACAGTTGAATAATTGCATTTTTTTCAGGTCGGTGCAACAGCTTTGCCTGTGAACTCATGTGGCGTGTGAGTCTGCTGGAGAGTCGGCTCTGTCACAGGCAAGGGGGACTGTGCCGTCAGGAGGTTCTCGGTGGCTGTGCCTGTGTTCTCTGCCCCGTGGAGATCCCTGTTCCTGCATCATCTGCTCCATGTCCCCTGCTGTCCCTAGCTCTCGCTCCCTCCCCTTGCTCCCATAATTCCCAGCAGAGTTCCACAGCTTTCACTGACGATAGGCTGCTGTCCTCGGAAACACGGGCATCACCAGGGGTGGGTTTGTTATATCTGGGGCATCTCTCCAAGCCACTTTGGGTTCCCCCCACCCCCGTGTAGTAACTGTTTGCAGACAACAGGGGGACCCCTAGAGTCAGGGACCGCAAGCAAATGCAGGGTTTGCCTTGCAGTGTACTAATGCCACAAGTGACTGTCACGTGACACACATGAGTATTGGGGCACCACGATTGCTGGAGCTTCGCTGCATCGTCTGCCAAGTAAATCAATTTTGTATAGAAAGACACAGGCAGGATTCATCCTCTCCAGTAATAGGGACTCATATTTATCTCTTCATGACATTTAACAACTGTAGGACATTAACATTTAAACTCTTCCCTTAAATACTTCATCAAGTTAATAATGAAACAAAGATGTCATTTTTGCTTCAGGCAGTGTTTGCGAATACATCTATGTTCATAAATTATATTTCTTGACTCACTTCCCCTAACAGGAGTCTTCCATTTACATATTAACTTAAATCGCTCAGCAGAAAATAGGTGCCCTCCGTGTCCAAACACTGACATGTGCTTTTCATTACAGAGCATTAATACGGCGCTATGAACTGTATTTCCAGGTCTTTATGGGTAAAAAGAAACGCGCTTACAGACAGCTGTGCTAAAAGCTGGCGAAGCACAAGAGCTTCCCATCTCTTATGTTGTTTTGTAGGTTTAATGGCTTCTCTGCCACACTCACTTAACACTGATAGCTGCACAGATTAAAGAGAATAAACAAACTCTCAATAAACCTCGGATTTATATGTTTTCATTGAAATAAATAGAACAGCTGTCATAATTACAATGATTTATCCACGGTGAGCACTTGCCCCGTGATGTCTGCTCAACCCAGCGGTAATATCTGTTTGCTGACCTATATATTTGCGCGCTACGCACAAGGAGCTCTCGTCGCAGTCAAGTTAGCATTCACATTTAAATATGGATTTTATTACACGGAAGACGTCTCTTTCCTCTGCCGGCGCGGGGTGATGGTTGCAGTGATGGCAGAACAAGCGAAGAACCCAGGTGATTGAGCAAAACGTCGAAGACGCCCATGTGCGTCACGGTTTCCTGCTGGCCCAGCCTCATTTGTGCAAGGCGTATCGCTGCCGCCAGGAGCCGAGTGTCGAATGGGAGGAGCAATACCGAGCGGGAGGAGAAATATCAAATAGGACGGGGGTGCCCAATCTTATCCGCAAAGGGCCGGGGTGTGTGCGGGTTTTCGCTGCAGCTCCCTAATTAGATTACTAATTAGAGAACTGACTGGCTGAAGAGTCCTCACACCTGGGCTTGAACAGGTGACCTACAGGTTATCCCAAAAACCTGCACACGCACCGCCCTTTGCGGATACGATTGGGCACCGCTGGAGTAGGAGGAGCAATATGGGAGGGGTTTATAGCAATACACTACCTATAAACCCCTCCCACTTTTCGTGATAAACCCCTCCTAATCGACATTTCCCCACCCTCTCGGCTCCCCGTAGTAGCGATATATACTTTTCATTTGTCGCAGCAAAATCGCTTCCATGAGGACTATCATGCAGAAGCGGGTGAATGTAGAAGGTCAAGTAATGTGCCCTAAAATCCCACAGAAAATCAGACTGTAAAGACAAGCGAAATAGGCTTTTAATATTAGGTATTTTCTGTGCTCTCCACAGTGTGCGAGCTCCTGCTGCTACGGGAAAGGGTGTTAAGTCGTTAAGTGCCAGAAAGGGTTAACGGTGACTCCATCGCTAAGGATGGCGGATTGTGTCGGTGCACTTGGGGGGAAAGAAGAAAAAATAAGGACGATTAAGTCGGGCGTCACAAGTGGTCTCGTTGCTGTCCTAAGGGTTTGCAGTATGCCGCAGGAAATGCGTTTCTCATGAATGATAAGTTACTGCGGCTCCATTTGAGGACACACATTTGAAATCGGAGAAAAGCAAATGGGATTTTCGGCGTTTTGTCTGAGCGAATTAGTCAATTTCTAGTAAAATCATAACCTAGAGCCTGCGACTTTGCTATCTAATGAAAATCTAATTAGAAACTGGAGTAATTTGAATTACTATAGATGTCTCATAATGATAATTCTAGTGGGCTTAATTTAAAATGTAATTTTAAAGCGCATTAAAGTTAAAGAGGGATCTACGGCTTGTGTGTTTGTGTATTATCCGAAGGTCATTTGTTACAAACGCATGTGCTGTGTGTGTTTTGTGCTGCATGGCCTGATGGGTTAACCGGTGCTGTCCTTCTATGACCAGTTTGTTCCTCCGGATACCCGCCTTTCTCCTCCTCTTCATCCTTTCATGCCCTGATGCCCAATCCTCTGCGAAGGAAGCCAAGAAGCTTGGGTAGTAATTTCAAACAGAAGTCTGGGTTTGCCTCAGACAGTATCTGACTTCATTTTCCCTAGCACAACAAGGAGTAAATAAGACTAACTCAGTCATACGGGAAACGTAAATAAACGTAAATAGACCTACTTTATTAATATAATGCAGTAGGCTGCTGTATGCATACGAGACACATGTTTAGATATCGCTAAGTGCATCTCACTTTAGATTGGCCTACCTATTCATTCATCTCTTCAGTGTTTATCCTGGTCAAGGTCAGCGAGTGACCCATTTATAAATAAGTAATGTGTCATTGAATTCTTAAACACACATAACGAGCAATGAGCGATGTCTGTTAAAAGAAGCGGTCATATTTTCACAATCCTATAAAGCAAAGAGGCGGGGGCTGTATACGGGTCTGCAGTAACAGCTCGTGGAAGGAGGGTGATCCTTAAATGCCAGACGTTTTCAAGAACGTCTTCTGGACGCCATACATTTCTGGTTATTTCTTGAGATGTGGTTTAATCTGCGATTGGGGCGTGTGGGAGGGGGGTTAGGGACCACAGTGACGTCCTGTTCGGCAAAGCCCCAAAGGTTAGCGGACGGTCCCTAGGGGCCAAGCCGAATTTAACTGAACTCCGTCCGGTAGGAACAAGCCTTCAGACAGAGGGCAAGGGATTTCAAACTATTAGGTTGGGATTAAGCGTCTTCGGCCTCGAAGAGCTTTTCCTTTAGTTTCGAGTGCCACACTTGGCTGGAAATCGTGGTGGCACGGCTAATCCCGATTTTTTAAAAAAAAAAAAAAAACGCAGTGCAGTTCCTAGGCTACCTGAAAAAAGTTTTGTTTTGAGGTTTTCTAACACTTTAAAACTGTGTTTATTTTAATTCCAACCTGTATCAAATTTGCATTTAATTTTCTGACGTTTGTTTAAATTTCTGCACTAAAATACGGATACGGTGAACGTACTCATAATTAGGGGCGCTGAAATTACCTGCGGAAACACGCGTTATATATGTTGTATATGACTGCTGCAATTTCCTAAGAGCTACTCGGTGAAGTGAAACAGCAGCATTCACCTGCCAGTCAGGGGGAATCATGTCAACTTAGCTTAGTCCTTGCCTTGATGTGGCCCCTCCAGTATTTCTTAAAACTTAACTGCCGTCTGGAGGATTTCTTTCGGGAGGGTGGGGGCAAAAGAAAAAATGAAAAGCAAACAGGGAGGGGTGGGGAGAAGGGGAACGGTAAGCCGCCTTTCGAGCCGTGAAGCTCGGAAAGAGAGGAAATAAACAGCAATCACTGTAGCATGACTCGGAATCCACTGAGCTGCTCCCCTTAATTGAGCTCTCACTTTCAGATTTAATGGAAAAGCAGGCCCGCTTCTGCCGGTTACTGAGTAATGAGCATGCATATTTAGAGCTTGTAATAGGATCTTCCAATGCTTTGCTTTCTGTTTCTCTATAATGCTGTATTGTCTTTTCGCCAAATGTCATTTTTATACATAACAGTTTTTTTTAAATATTTTTTTTCGTCGACGGGACGAATTCGAAAAAAAAAACGATGTGCTATTTTACAATTGTTTAACACAACATGGTTGTCAGTTGACAGGCGCGATCCGTTGGTTTAGTCGTAAGAAAATGACATTTTGTTTTGCGGTAGCTTGAAAAGCTACTTCACTGATTTTCACACATCTGTTTTGAAGCGGTGGAGCTGCAAGGTTTCCGAGTGAAAACCGATGTGTTTACATGTCCTAACTTATTACTAGTTAATGCAATTTCTTTATCATGAAATGACTGGGTAATTTCAGGCGAATGAAAGGCGCCTTCAAATCACACTCTTCCCAGTAATGAATGTACTTGCACAATATCAATTTATTTCAATTGACTTTTAGATGAGAACTGTTGTGACGTTTAAAAGCACACTCATCGTTTTTTTCTCCTCTACTTTCCCGTCCTCAGGTAAAACCAGTTTTATTGTAGGTGACTAACTAGAGTTTTTTAATCTCATAAGTTAACCTTTGAAAATGATTTTTTTTCTTTCCAAGAAGCAAAAGATCAAATTTTGGATTATTAAATTCTCCAAGCACAACGTTAAGTTAATTGTTACTGACGTTGCATAAACTCCAGAAACGTGAAATAATAGAGCCAAAACAAATTTTAACTTTAATCTTACACGTATTACCACGTGTTTCTTACGAATCATACTATACAAAACACATTACAGATTATTTTATTAACATATTAAGGTTGAGATTGGCAGAATTTGGGCACATAGCGAACTGATTAATGCATTCTGCTGAAATTTAATTGTTATTCCATTAGCTAGTTTTATAAACTGTGCATTAATCTTCAGCTGAATACTATTTTTAACTCAGCTTGTTTCTGTTTAACAAATAAATGTACTAGCTCAAGAAACTTTTTTTTCCTTGACGATATCATTCAAACATTACATTTTAAGAGCTTGTTTCGGGAAACCCTGTGAAAATATGCTTATCTACGTTTGGTTCACTTAATAAACTACGCCCAGCATGCGCCGCTATTAGTGAAAACCAGGCGGCTTGCAGGAAGCTTGTAAATCAGAGTGGGTTAAGCGAACGACACCGAGATTACAGGAGGACAGTGCGTGCGTGTGACGGTGATCAGCTCAATCAGACGCGGCATTAGCTACTGCTCCAGTCCAACACCCAATCCGCTCCGTCCCACATCGCTCTAAAACATCATTTTAACACTTAATAGACCTATGTGTGAATATCTATTCCCTGTGAAAGTTTAGTGAATGCGAAGCAGTACAGACTACTGGCGTCCAAGCGAGTTGTAATTAAGTTGCAGTACTGAGGGGCAGAAGTTCTGGAAGTGAGTTGCGGAATTCTGCTGCTTTCAATGATTAAACCGAAACGGACGAGGCACATTTGCATGTGTCGTGGACTGCGACCTCGGTTATACATTCATTTCAGGTTGCCTGTACATTTCTGGGTTTGGAAGCATGCAGTGACATACTGGGACGATTTCAGCAGCTGATACTGGTTAAAATGCCACGGATTCTGGCTATATTTTAGGGAATGTCACCCTGAAGGAGCCGCGACACAGTGGGAGGCCGAATCTGCATATATGGAGAATCTGACTTTTCGATTGTTTGAGCATTGTCGGACGTCATGTCATTTTGATCTTGCTATGAAAAATGGATGACACACAGTTTGTAAATGGCATACAAAGGCTGTACCTGATGCAGGCACGTCTGTGCATCTAAATTTACTTTATATTAAACATACATTCATAATAGACACTCCTGGAGAAAGTCTAGATCAGGCATTTTTTTAACTCGGACTGCACGTTGCTATTGATTGCTGTTGTGTTACATCTAAGGGTGCATCTATGGGAAATCATAAAAGAAAAAAAAACACCATGTGAAAGTCTTAGGCAGCCAAAGAAAATTTTCAAAGCTGTTTATCCTGGTAGTAATTGTGTATTAGTTCAGGGGAAAAAACAATGTAACTTTAGAACATATGCAAATCGAGAATAACACAATAAAAATGAGATTTTCTTCTGTTCTCCAAAAAGTTATTGATATCTTCTTGCAACGCTAGATGAACACCGCTTCAGTTCCTAAACCTCTCCTCAGCGGCACCCCAGCCGTTCCATGTATTTGTCAAATTTCATCACCAACTCTCTTAGCTAATTAACTTAATTAGTTAAATATCTCAGTGATGTATTGATTATCCAAACAAGGTGTGCTAGTGGTGGAATCAAAAAATACTCTGGTGTACTGGATGGTTGCTGCAAATGCTGGGGTGATTTTACCAGAGGTTTTGAAATGGCTAAGCTGACACACTTCGATGGATGTAATATCAGTTTGTCACCAACATGAAGATCATTTAAACATAATTTTCTTTGACTGTCTGAGAGTTTTGCACAGCAGTGTATTTTCACAAGTCTCATAAAAAAGTAGGACCCGGGGACTGGTCTTCTATGCATCAGAACACCCTTACGCAGTTTCGTAATTCCTGTATAAGATGAACACTCCACAGAAGGTCAAGTACCGCGAGCTCAGCGCATGAAATAAAAGCCTCGGTATTGAGATTTGGAAAATTACCACGTGCAGCACAATCTCCTTTACTTGGTCGCGTTCGCTCTTGTTCCCTCTGATACACCTGTGCCAAGTCACAGATCGCAGATGTTCTGTTTTCTCCCCTCATTCAAATTGCTGTGTACGGAACAGCCCATTTTGTAAGGACTGAAATGCAATAGCATGCATTAAAGAAACAATGCTCTTTAATGAGTCTTTTTCGGGGTTCACCGTCTCGTCACTGACGGCGTTTTCAGGGCTAGAAAATGCAGTACAAATAATATAATTACTTCGCAGGACTTGAACTAGCCACAGAACACAGATGAATCTTTTTTTCCCTCTAAATAATCAAATTCATGTTTCTGCTTTAATGTGTGACAAGAAGCTCCAGTGTTATCTCGAAGCCATATTGTCTCTCTTTCTCCGACACGATATTTCTTGAGCTTTGCCAGACATGCTGTGTTCTGCCTGTGCAGGGCTGCTGCCTCTGTGGCCTGGTTTGTGGCAGAAAAAAAGGCACGTGTGCGTGGATCAGGCTTTTCTGCTGCTGACCGCAGCAAGCATCTGTGCGCGTAAGATGCATTACATAGCCGTTGTCAAAAAGAGAAATCGGAAGTGGCTCGTTTTAAATGACATGGTTTTATAGGACCACAGCCCTTTGCATATGATTGTATGCTGTTACACAAAGACAACACAGAATGTAATAGCCTATGTGTCACAAGTTTAATTAATTGCGAGCAACCACTAATAATCGTTCTTATGTTTAGGGTTAATGACAGTTAAGGTAGTCCTCAAGTATAGCTAGCATTGTTTTAGTACATGAATTAGAAGGAGGACTATATGTCTTTTTTTCCTTTAATCGTTTTATTTTGTTGTGGTAACAGACTTATGAATGGATTGTGTCTTTAGTGTTTGTCGCTGCTTTTACATTGACATTAGTTATTAATATCCGTCCGTATCTGTATGATAGCCTCACATGGCGACTTGGCTGGGGATGAATAATTTTTATTTTCTGTTCTATTTAGGGAATGTGACCTCATTGGATCGCAGGGGCTATATCTGAAGTCACCGACTGTCCCCCGGACGCCTTTTCGCACTATACCTTCGAAGACATCTTGCTCTTCAACGGGGGATTAACGCACGCTCACTGCGCGCGGCGATATCAATGATGTAATGGTTTCCTCGCGTCGCTTCTCACGGGAGGGAGAGAAGAAAAAAAAAGTCATCAGAACCGGCGTTTCAGCTGAATGTGGGCGGGGCCGACGCGCTGACGTCAATCGAAATGGTTAGGCGACGAGCCCTTGCTCCGCCCCATGTGGGTCTAGGGAGGGGGGAGGGAGCCAGGCTGAGCTGATCCCACGTGTGACGATCGCATTCCCGGCTCAGTAATATTCTCTTAGCGGGGCTTCGTGTAGCTTTTGCCGCGTCTGTGTGTGTTTGTTAGTTACTGGCTATAGTTGGGTTAGCTATGGAGGGAGACGGAAGCCAAGCCACATCTGGAAGCCCGAATGATTCACAACACGACCCGGGGTAAGGGAGCTAATTATAGCGACACTTTTTGCCTTAATTATTTTGTTGAGGCTACATTATTCACACACAAATTTGTCCTCGCCTGTGCACAAGCAAATGTGTGTCTCCTGGACGCAGTGAGTTAACTACACCTTTGTTTGATCATATTTGCAAACGGGGCCTCCCCCCCTCTTTTTTCCAGGATAGCTTTCTGGGCTAGCTGTAACAGCTCTCTCGCTGCTGTCCTTGCCTCTCGTTTAGCTCGCTGTTTTTCTTTTTTTTTGTAGCTAGCTAAGTAGTTAGCTGCACGTCAAAATGGCCGATCTGACATCTGGACTCACTTGTGCCGTGTTTTCCCCTTACAGTAAAATGTTTATCGGTGGCCTCAGCTGGCAGACCTCACCAGGTGAGAGATTTTTCCGTCCGTACCCGAGCGGCCGCCTTTGTTGTTGAGTTGTCTTGTTGTGTTGTTGTTGCAGCCGAGCCAGTCCGCCAGTGCCAGTCGCGATGTGCGGCGTGTGCATTGCCCTTGCGGGATATGCCCGTGTCTTATTTTAAATTTCCACTCATTTAGAGTCCTCTATTCGACCCCTGTGCACATCGGCCGTCGTCTCTTTTCTTCTTTTCCTCATGTTTTTAAATCGAGGAAACTGCATTTGTTCAGTTAAAAAAAGAAACTGCTTACTAAGAAAATAATCTCCCTCTTGTTTCGTTTGCAGACAGCCTTAGAGACTATTTCAGTAAATTCGGGGAGATCAGAGAATGCATGGTGATGCGGGATCCCACGACCAAGCGATCCAGGTAAAAAAGGACGTGTTTTCGGGGGTGCTCGTTTTTCACTTTACTTTAAATTCACACAATGACAGATACACTTTTCCCTCCTATTGGTCGGCACGGCGGACTGTGGCGATCCAGTACTTTTATTTTACACATGAGTTGTGCTTTGTCCGCAATTAAATCGGCGCTTTGCAAAGGTGATACAATTTGACATTGACTTGGGACTTCAGGCGGATTCTTTTTGCTTTACCTCGCCGGCAGTGTGTGGTTTATTTTAAGCAAACAAAATTACAAATGTTTTAAAGTGCCGATTCACGTTTCCCTCGCTGGTTGATAAATATTGTAACTGTTTAAAAAGTAACCTTTTGTATACGGCTGAGGGCGTGTTAAAAGGCAGCGTTATTTTTTTCCCTGTGCAGTCGCCAAGTACCGTTGTATCGGCGTCTTAGTTTTACATGCATGTCTTTCTCTTGCGCTATTATTTTTGTCTTTTTTTCCACGATATTTAGCAAGACATATGTGTCGTAATTGTTCTCTCCTCTAACCGCTCTGACTTAATTTTCTCTCTCTTTTTCTAGGGGATTTGGGTTCGTTACGTTTGCGGATGCTGCCAGTGTAGATAAAGTCTTAGCTCAGCCACACCACGAATTAGACTCAAAGACGGTATGTTTCTCGTTATTGATTAATTATATATATATATATATATATTATGTATTATGTTATGTATTTTTGGATGGATGTTTGTGCCTGTCTGTGATTAACGTGCTTTTTAAAGGGCCACTGTCACATATTCCGTTGTTTCCCTTAGAGTTGCGTAGTGACATTATAAGTAATGTCATTAACACAGCAACACACACTGTTGACGCAAATAAGTAATTATGCTTTCCAACTCATGGTTTTCGTACCGTGTTCCTGCAGCTGCCTTATCTCCATTAACCCTTTCCATACCCAAGTCCTTCAATTCCCCAGTGCGCTTAAACGCCACTTAATTGCTTTTTTTTTAGCCCCCTCCCTTTAGCTAAGCTTGAAATTGTATCCTACACGCTTTCTTTTCACTGCCTCTCCTTTTAGTTATGGGATGATTTTTTTTTCATTAGACTGCCCTAGGATGTCAAAATGGTGATACAAGGCTTTATGCTAGAGAGTGCCTTCATGTGCATTTAAAACTGGGTAGATATGACATTCTCTGGGACCGTTTTGTAATAATGGTTCGAGACACTTGTCAGTTTTACTCTGCGTGAAGAATGTGCTTGGTATTAAATTTGAGCTTTTACTGCCCAGAGAGCTTACCAGCACTGATAGAGCAGTTTACTGGAACATATTAATTTACCGTCCCCCCCTCCCCACCCCTAATATGTACTTACTCGAAACCTTTCAATAAAGCGGTATTAAAAGCTGCCCCCCACCCCACAGCCCAGCTTCTGAGGGGGTGGGGGGGCAGTTGTTATAAAGCCATACTTTCCTCAAATGGTAATATTTATTTCAAAGGCTATTTAAGACCCTTCTGCAGCAGCAGTGCATGTTATGGCAGCACAGCGCACCCTTTAAAGAACCTTCCTTGAGCTATTTAACTGAGAAAATCAAAACCGCTGAAATAATGGGCTAGATATGTCCACATGTTTAAATGATATTTTTTTTAATAAACCTCTGCCTGTGATGATGCGACTGTGTTCATGTGTGGACAGACTGCATGTCGATCACATTTATCCTCTTGCTGGGTTTCTGACATTTGATATTGTACTATTAAATTAAATTAAAGCAAATACTGTTTTGGTGGATTCATGTGCACCTCTGGATTTAATGTATTGATGAAGCACAAATCCTCTAAATATGAACGATGATTTTTTTCTTTGTAGCTTGAAGCTTTTGAACAGTTGAATGCAATTTTGTCTGCAATTGTGTTGCTAAATGTGTTCCCCCCCCCATTGCTGTTATATTGGTATTGAATTTGGCATCAAGGCTATTGCCTTTTTTGTTTTTGAAGATTGTTTTTAAATGTATGATTTAAAGCTCAGATATGCTCTTTAATGTTTTTCAGTTTAATAAATTTGTAACAAATGCAGGTGTCGGATTGTTGGATTTGAATTTGAAAAATTATCATTATCAAATTATTTTCATTGTTGAGTCATGCTGGACATTTATTAAAAAGGTATGTTGGACATGGAGAGAATAACAACACATTTTATTTTTAAAATTAAAAAACGAACAGGTTATAGTAAACAGGTGGTTATTTTAGGTTGTCCGTCCATGCCTAATATGTCACTTAGTTGATCCTTTCTTTCCTGAGTCCCTGTGTGTCATTAGCTGATACTACTAGGAAACCCTTGTTGGAAAATTCTGATTATTGGAGGAGCAGATCTCAGTTCTTCTTCTCGCGGTTTTTAGTCAACGCAAAAGGTACATGTTGATCATATAAATAATTTCTTGTTTCCACTTAGCTCATGTGATGTAATTTTTAATTGTTGCAGATTAAAAATAAAGGCTGGATGCTGAAACCTCTTGATTTAGCGTTGCTGAAATGTTGTGCTCTTGTGTCGGGCGCGTTTTCGTAGTGCCTGATAACATTGTGCATTTTTTAAATAGCATTTTAATAGCAGAAACTCAGAAGAAGTGGTTTAAAGCAAAATTTAAAAAAAAAA
>JAODUD010000101.1:1602238-1616382 GCA_026784285.1 Stomatorhinus walkeri
GAAAGGCTTTGTTGGGGGGGGGGGGGTGTTGGGGGGGGATGAAGGGATGGCGACGCCAGTCATCCGCTGCTCAGCAACAATTGAAGCACTCCTTGGTCGTCATGGCGACCTGTTTATTTATTCACCTGCATATTTTATCAAGGGTTCATTTAAAGGAGTGACTCTTTGTGGTTTGGGGCAGGGGGGGAATAAATAAATAAAGGTGGCATTAAAATGTCCCCTCCTCCCCTGCGAGTGGCCGTCACGCTCCCCTGAGTTTGCTACTTTCACGCCTCTTATTTTCTAATTCCTGCCGCACCTGGGCTCCTGGCGGAGCAGCGGAAGAAGCCATCCCACCCACCTCCGCTCCGCTCGCCGCCCTCCGCCCTCGGCCGGCAGGACGCAGGGGCAGTACCCATCCCGGCCCCACTGATGTTCTGTCGGAACTTCTTCCACAGGAGACGGCGGCGTTATGGTGGGTCGGCCGCGCCCGGGGCATCGGCTTTCGTCAACATGTGTGCGATTTTTTTCTTCGGCCCACAATTCACTGTAATTTTCCGTGTCTAATTACACACTCCACTTTCAAATCGAGTGAAAATCATTGGGGGGGGGGGGGGGGGTTATTGAGAACAGAAAAATACTCCCTGCACATAGAGGTTCTGGAAAATTCTAACAGGAAGCATGCTGCAACAAACATCTGTCCTTCGATTCGATACAGATTCAGCGAAGCGCCCAGCATGCGGACAGGGCAGAGAAACGCAGGGCTGCGGCGCCACCCTGTGGCTACGAGGGGACCCATCTCCCTCGCAAGTCCAGAATGTGCTCATGGCTCGAGGCTATTATTCAACAATGACATTTCCCAGCCAATCAATAACTCATCATTGGCAGTCAACACAGACTGAACCGAGACTTTGTTGGGGGGGGGGGGTCTTTGTGTGGCACCAGAGAGTGTCTGTGAGAATGTGTGCGTGTCCTTCTGCCACCTGCCTCCGGAACGTTCCCCCACAGAAACACTGAATACTGAAGTAGCCTTTCAATATAATATTTCTTAAAGCATGATTATCATCACAAGCGTCCCAGACAATTTTCACTGACCGGGTTTGAAAGGCCACAGCAGAGACGTAATACGGACATCCATGGCCGCCGGCCGGAAGCGTTCCGGAAAAGCAGAGAAACAAAACTGCCGATCGGCGGCCTAAAACAGTCAAATGTCAGTCAGAGTTCAAAAATATATATTTATATATATAAACCTATTCAGCTCTGAGACAAGGAGAGCTGGTATTTTTCATTCCTCTTATCAGAAGACAAGGCTATTGAAGAAGGGGGTGATGGAAGGAGATGTGCTGATAAAGTGAGAATTTATAGCAAATAAATGCACAGGATATCAAAATCCAGATAAAACAAGTCACTCAAAGCCCCCATCCCCCCCAACCCCCCCTCCCCATGAACCTCGCGGGCTCCGATACAGTTACATTTGAGAGCTGTCCGTCAGGGTGACTGACAGGAGGCTCCTTATCACGGACAATAGAAAGGCAAAACAATTAAGGCGCTTTCAGACATTCAGACGGTTTAACGCCGCACAGATGAGATATCTTCATGTCGGCTGGAAGTGAAGGAAACAATGACAGCTGAGCTGAGGGAAAGTTTTGGGGGTAGGGGGGGGGGGGTCGGTTTAATCAGCTACGTCGTTGGCAACGGCTCTGCCAGCCAGAGAGCCACCAGGATGTTTCAAATGTAGACAATTTAGCATGGAAGTCCAGTGTTTACGCGAGATGGGACTGGACCGGATCGGCGCCTCAACCAGATCAGTAGAGTTGGCGTCATTCCACCAAAACATACTCACTTGGTTCATTCATCTGCCACTTCCACTGTGACTTTTCCAGGCTGCTATAAACTTTTACCTCCCAGCCAAGTGTCGAGGGCCTTTGATCTTTCAAACTCCTCCAGTCTTCGCTCGGTCGGAGACGTTTACAGTACGGCGCCAAGTGCTAACCAGGAGTCCAACCCGAAAACTTAGTTACCTGCCGGAGATGATGTCCTCAAAAGGGAACAATGAGACAAATAGAAAAAGGGATAAAAACAGGAGCTTCCCTGTTGAACAGAGCCACCTCCCCGCCCCCCAGAGACACTCACAGCACTCACACGTCTTCAGTGCATTTAGTCGATTTTGGCCTATCGGAGAAACCACTGAACAAACCCAGTGCCGGACACTGCCTTTTGGCACACCGCCAACGTTCGACGTTATGGATGGGGGTGAGCAGGGTGACAGGTGAACCAGGACAATCCGCTTGCAATGCAGATCACACACACTTGCACGGTTACATAAGTCCGAAAGCCGTGAGAGTTCACCGACGGGGAGGGAAAGGCTGCCGCCGCAGCAGGGTGCGTACTCCACGTCCGCAGGCCCGGCCTCAATTTAGCCCAGATGGTTTCCGCCGGAGAGGCTGCCGGGGCGCCCGGCGCTGCCCCCTCCGTCCACCGTGTTTATGATTGAGCCCCGTAGCCACCTGCCTGCGCCCACCCCCCTTATCAGCAGAGGATTACTTTCCAGTCGAATGTGCGCAGACAATCAGTGCTTCCATTATCGGGGAGATATTTCTCTGGCAATAGGGCAGCAGTGATGGCGGAGGGGGGGGTACCTTCAAGATGGACAGTTTTTTTTCCCACACAAAAAAAAGTAAACCCAAAGGTTAATAATTAGACACACCAACAAGGTCAGCGCCTTTAAGAGGCTGTTAGAGTCGTCTCTTTTGTTGTATGAGATGGGGAGAAAAATAGAAGGATGAAAAGAGCTTTGAGAGGAGGGAAAAAAACACACAACAGATTTCTTTCAGCTGGCCTTGTGCTTTCTTGGCTATTACTGGTTGATTAACTTTTTAAAATTGCTGTCGAACTGAGCTGCAACTGTGTGGCACGCAGATCAATCCCCCCGCCCATCGAGACAGAGAGGCACTTTCTCAGCCCCCCCCATCTTGAGACTAATATGAGTCTGTCTCTGCAAAGATTCCCTGCTGGATTCCCCCAGTATCAAAGCACATGTGTGAAAATAAAGGGGTGGGGACATTAATTATGACTTTTCACATTTTCGAGGTGGGAATGTTTTGCGACGGGTGTCTGTGGCGGCAGGCTGCATCCAGGGCCTGCGCTTATCTCTCTGCACCGTCCGGTCCATGCGATTGATGGTCGAGGGTCGTGCCCGCGGACGGTTTTAAAGACCGACGCTTATCAGGTACTCCTTTCAGGGCGCAACGACGATGGAAAATCCAATCCGCTGTCATGCACGGCTGGGATAGCTGTCACGGCAACATGGGGGCGGTTCGTGGCAGAGGAAAGCCACTGTCACACCCCCCACCCTCCACTGAATCGGGGGAGTCCATCAGGCGAACCCACTGCAGCTGTGAAATCTACAAAGTCGTTGTCTGATGCAATCCCTCCCGCCGCACTTTTTGGCGGGAGGGTTACACTGTCCTTGGACATGAGAGCAAAAGCTGTAGGAATACACTATTAGCGATTGAAAGCTACTAACATTAGCATGTAAGCCTTGTAAACCGGTAAATAAAAGAAGTTCTTCAATCCATTCCTGAGACCCCCTAGACCAGAGGTGGGCAATCTTATCTGTAAAGGGCCGGTGTGTATGTGGGTTTTCACCACAACTCCCTAATCAGATTACTAATTAGACGACTGATTGGCTGAAGAGTCCTCACAACCGGGTTTGAACAGCCGACCTGCAGGTCATCACAAAGACCTGCAAAGACACCGGCCCTTTGCGGATAAGACTGCCTACCCCTGCCCTAGACAGTCCACAGTTTTGGTTCCTCCTGGCTCTAAGCCAATCAAGAACAGCAAATACCTGGTAGAGTGCTGGGAGGGAGCAAAAACGTGGACCGTCTGCCAGGGAGCTGGGAGGGAGCAAAAAGGTGGACTGTCATGTGATCCCTAAGTACTGGGTTGAGAGGAAGAGGTGAAAAGGAACAATGCCATTAGAAACTGTAATTAGACAAGAACTTCAGGAAGTTCTTGGTACACACCCTTCCTGCTGCTCAGTCAATACCACCACTGAACACTACAGTCCTGACATCTCTTAGCAGAACGAGCGGCAGATTAGATGCTTGAATATTTAGTAAACAAGACGGCATGTGAGACAAGAGCCAGTTGTGACCATCAGGTTGACATTCAGAGATTAAAGGTGATGCGGGTCTCCCGGTACAGTCATGATTCATGCAGAGGTCCTTCCTCACGCGAAGTGCAAGGCCATATCGCAGGGGCTGCCGGTTTCTCACTCCAGATGTACGCGGTTACCCTTTAAGCGACAGCGCTAATGGACGTTTTCAGTGCTTTCTGAATGCATTCAAAAAACACACATTAAGGACTGGTATAGATTCATCGCAAACGCGGGCACCGCCGTGAGGAATCATATTTAAGAATTAATGGCAATAAATAATACTGTTGTGTGTTAGAAAACATTAATCCTGCCAACTTGGTCTCATGGTAGAATCATCAATATGCTGATGATTTGCAGGAGCCAAAAAAAACTAGCAGTACGTGATGAATTATGCCGTGCATACCATATGGAGCCTGCCCTCCCCTACCCCGAGCTGATTATGCTTTTCGGGGGGGGGGGGGGCTGCGTGAAGGAGAATGTAGCCTGTCGGGGAGCATCAGCGGAATGTGACTGCAAACGGAGGGCATGGGCTTCAGGGTAAACACACACATCACTCATCCCAAGCTACTTCGAAATAAATTAAGTCAATTTATTGCAAATACACTAAATTTAGGCTACAAGGCCCAGTGAAAGGACTGCTCCACCCTCTTCAGTAGAACTTCAGCTTTTGAGCTTTAAACGCCCAGTTATCTAGGAAATATAAAGGCACCGTCTGCGGGCACAAAACCCGCCAAGGAGTGCGCTACCTCAAAGCGGTGCAGCTTTTTTTTTTATACAAGTATGCCCACCAGAATGCTGGCATTTCAAACTCAAAGTGGAGAGCAGTGGGTCGAACGCTACCCAATTTCGGAACCCGCCGATTTCAAAGCGCACTGGCTATTCACCGTGAAGCCACTCTGCCTCTGGGAATAAGCGGCCGGCAGTTATCACGTGCGGAAGGTCCCTCGGCGGCCGTTACGACATTCTGATGAGGATGCTTATGGGCTGCTTTAAAAAAGAATAATAATAATAATAAAACCGGTGACACGGGAAATCATCCTGTTCACCGGAATCGCCCAAAGTCTTCATTAAAGGCTACGCAATGTACAATAAGTTCTGTACGATATAGTTCAGGGCCACCGTGAGAAGGGGGAGAGACTCGGAAGGGGTGACAGAGCATGTGGAAACTGTTTAATGACCACACAAGTTACAGACATTCCCATCAGGTCACTGTAGCCAATAATGGCCACAAGACAAACAGCAAACAGGTTTGTTGGGTGTAACAACTGCACACTTGAACCTTGGTGTATCAATAGTACACTGAGTCACTGCATCAGAAAGTCCCAACACGTGCATTCTGAAAAAGGCCAAAAAGTGTTCCAGGTTATGAACCCCCCCCCCCCCGCAAACAATTGTTCTTCATCTGAAGGTCCGTGGGATAAGGGACAGTGAGGCCAGCTGGTCGGTCCTGCATGGTTCAGCGTCGTCCAAGAATGGACCCGTATTCAAACCACCTGCACTTGAAGGTCAGCGAGGACGTTGTCAGGGCAACAATGAGGCATGTGGTGGCGGTGAAGGGGAGGGGGGGGGGGTAGGCTTTGAGTTATGAGTCCAATCCGGTCTGGCGGGGAAAGGATTTTCAGAACAAAAAACACTACATGTGGATCCAGGAGTGCATTCAGATAGCAGTGACCTGCTATGAGAGGAATGCAGAGCTTACCAAAAACACTGCTACTTCACCACTGCCCTCAGGACACGCATGGAGTGACGGCACGGCGGTGGAATCTGATTGGGCCATCGAGCATGTGCCAGTCGTTGGGCAAAATGTCTCAGTGAGGCGACCCTGTGCTCTCCGCCTGTACCTGCTCCCCCTCTGCCTGTGCCTTTCCAGCCGTGTCTGTCTGCAGCTCTGATAGCATGTCCTTTAGCCTCATTCCCAGAACAGGGTCCCGGTTCTCTGGCGCCACCTGCAGGCACAAAGATATCACTGCCTGGCACCAATTAAAACTAATTTCCCCTTATCTTGGGTTCAGACACATGGCTTCAGACTGATAAATGCACTGCCAAACTGTTCAGCAGAATAGGTATGTATCAATGTCACTCTTACATTATCCCAAGCAAGAATGAGGTTGAACCAGGCCAAATTAGTTTTTCCATTAGAACAAAAAACCTATAAGAGGGTAATAAACAAACTATACAGCACAGTTAGAAATAGAAACAAAGATGATTAAGGGCTCTATCGTTTCTGAAAATTTACTAAACCGTTTGATTCAAGTAAATCTATAAATACTTCAAAGTAAACATCCTTCTATAAGCTACTTGTGAAAAGCATGAGCATTAATTATGAGATAAAAAAAAATCAGATGACAGAAAAATCTGAAAGTCGTCTCTGGTATGAATCATCACGGCAAGTCACAGAACAGATTATTTTTTCCTGTGTATTCTAGTATAGCTCAAAAACATTAATTAACCACTTAATTTAACAGTTTTAAAAGCCCACTGTTACATTGATGTGCAATTTCCTCTAAATCAGGGACAGGACAATTAAAGAGATGTCGGACGACACCTTTCCACTGACCGAGGGTCCGCCTCGTCTCCGGAGCATGACCCCTTCTGCCAGGAGAGCCCTCCCCGTCTCCTCGAACAGCGCCTCTTCCGGCACCTCGCCCTGTTTCTCCAGCTCGCCGTACTTCTCCACAAACCTACGGTCCCACCCAAATATTGCTTTAATAACTGTACCCTACCTGAACAGACATCTCAGAACAGAACTAAACAAAATACAATTAAAAAAAAAAACTACCGTTGGCAGGTGGAGATAAAGTTGGGTTTACTAAGCTCAAAAGCCCTCGGTCCAGTCCCGTAAACTGCATAAAATTTTCTGAAAAAGAAAAAGTCCATTTGTGCAAGAGGGATACGGACGTTACTGAACTTCTCAAAGCAACCACGGCCGCACAGCACCACCTGCTGGCCGTACACTGCTTAACATCGTTCCCACGTTTTCTTCGTGTGCCTCACACTTCGCTGCTAGTTTCCATATCCACGCTTCACGCAATTTAAGATTTTACATAACACAGTTTAAACAGCAGATACCCATATCTGTAACTACAAGGTCTGGGCCCTTGGGTATAAAACAAAAGCTAACTTACGCGCGAACCGCATCCTCCTTGTAGAATATTTCAGGCACAGTTACTGTCACTTTCCCGTATCTCTTAGCCATTGGCTTCACGTACAGAGGATCCTTCTTCGGAGGAAAAGCAGCGTATACATCATACCAGACAGGAACATCCTTTGCTTTCACAACTCCACCGCGAATTAAATCGCCCATCCTACACAGGGAGACAGAAAGTTAAAATGATCGTCTGACTCTAGGACTTAAAGCTAGCTCTTAGCACTAGGGTGCTTGGGGCGCGGTTTCTGGATTATAACGTCAGCTTTAACAACAATGTACAGCTAATACACTATCTGACGAAAATATTCAATGCATTCAATGGTATTATGTCACCCATGCAAGACTATAACCTGTAGAGAAATTATCGTTAATTGAACCAAAAACAGCCATGACATTTTTTCATATATCTATAGCAATTAATGGCCGAATAATTAATCTTTACGCAACACAATTTGGGAAAAGCATGCCAATTCGAAGAGCAGCTCGCCTTTTAACCTTGAAGTGCGTTTCTCGTGTGCTCAGTCAAAACGGCGAACGTAACGCATCCAGGTACGACTGGCTTTCAAACCTACCGCGTGAATATGGTGCCAAACTTTTCAAGTCGGCTTCCAGCCATTGTCCGGTTGTAACCTCTGACTCTGCTACACTATAACAGGAGATTCCTTCGTGCACTTGAGTAGGTCATGATCTGTTTTCCGAAACTGCAAATGTCAAGTCGGCGAACATTCGCTACAGCGCCTGGCGGAAAGCAATATGGCCGTCCGCCTGCGTCACTTCCGGGTCGAACGGAACCGCAAAGTCAAAGTCAGTTGACCAATGAAACATACTATACGCTGTAATGGGAACAAGATTGCTCTTAAAATACATTTTTCCTGAACGTGATAGGAAATTGGAAAAGTTGATAGTAACTATTTTATGTTGTGGATACATTTATTAGGATGAATAATGGTTATAAAATTATGCTAACCTTCTAGAGAATTACTTCGTGTACCTCAGTTCTCGAACTTTTAGAACTCGAATTTCTTAAAACTCAAACCATCCAGTTAGAAAAAAATAACCTAGAGTTCGATCTGAATTTCAGAAGTCAAACCGTGAACGCCAACCTAAGATAATGGAGAACGCGGGGAAATGAGTCACGGGGCACGTCTCTCAGCGGAAACAAGGGGTAAAGCTTCAGCCTTGCATTCGCTGTGATAGCATCGTGCGTGTTTACACTAACTGAATACATATAGACAGTAAAAATACATTTATACAATGATAACAGTAATTATTATTATATAATAAAATACATTTTAAAATAAAGACTTCGTATTCGTTATTTTAATATTAATAATAAACCGTTAATACGTTTAATTATAATAATATTGTGATGTCAGGGTATCGGGGAATACGGAGTTTAATTACAGGTAAGGCAGGCAAAAGCAGGCGGACAATACAATGACCGGGCTGGGCAAACAAACTGAAACGCGAATGAAGTACAGAGGACTAATGACAACAACCAGAAACAGCTGATCACATGGGGATTCCACGCGGGATTTTCGAAGGTGCGTGGCACACGGAAGGAGCGCACGATCTGGGCATGACACATTGTTTGGATACATTAATTTTCTTACTTTATTGTTTTGATAAATGTGCTTAGATGTGTTTAGTACAGTATATGCTCTTCTTGTTTTATCCGGTTAATTTTGTGTTTAAATGCTAAAAAAACATATTTAGGTGTAATTTTTTTGGGGCCGGGAACCAATCAATTGGTTTTCCATTATATTTTATGGGGAAAATTCGATCACAACTCGAACTTTTTAGGATTCGATCCGGAGTTCTGAACAGATTAATTTCGAGTTCTGAGGTACCACTGTACTTATGAGTTGGGGTCAATCATAAGCTGAGCAATCATGATTAGGTTAGACTATCACAGTTACATTGGGTCAAGTAAAAACCTATACAGGGCTGCCAACTCTCACGCATCACGTGACACTCACACTCCCAGACTCATACTCATGCAAATCCTCATATATGGCAAATTTATATCGTTCTACTATAAACAAAAATCAGCTACGTCAAAACCATTGGGGTAGTTTGCATACCCTACAGACAAAAACTGTTACATACATGTAACTTTGTGTGCAGACTTGTCTGGAATTGAAAGTCTCACGCCAGCCAGCTGACCGAAGTTGGCAACCCTATCTATACACTCTGAACATTTCATCAGGCTCCCTGCCTAGTAATGTGTAAGACTTCCGGTTGCCTCTAAACTTGCTTCAAGATTTAACTGCTTGCGTGTTCAGAGATCTTTCTGTACACCAACACTGAGCTGTTTCCTTTACATTTGTGGTCTTCCTGTTCACTAGTGACTTACCTTTACACTGAGAACTGCCATTGACTGGAGATAAATATATGTATAAACTATGTTGTGTGTAAAAATACCAGGATAGTGGTTTCTGAGATGCTGCAGTCACCACTTCTGCTACCAATAATCGTACCATGTACAAAATCCACTTTGATCACGTCTTTTTCACACTAACGCTTAGTCTCACGGTCAATTAACCTCGTCATCCCCTCACCCTCTCTATCTATTGCAGTGGTTACCAAACAATCGACCAACAAAACACAACCCCCTCCTCCAACCCCAGTCAGAAAAATGCCAAGCTTCCCAGGGAACCCCCCCCCCCCTCCCCCTTCATTGTGATTTGGTAGCTCCTAAGGTTATATTCTTTGTTAATGTATTTCTCACTGTAAAAAATGGTTGGAGATCAATTATATATAGGGTTGTAGCCATACCACTCTTTTGCTTTTTGTGTTAATGAGCAAGTTTACTTAGTAAACGAATAGACTTCAGATCCCCTGTGACCGTGAATGGAATAAACAGCTACAGGAGGCACCATCCGGCATCCACACCATGCTTTGTAGTTCTTCAACACTCAAAAGGACTTTAATACTCACATTTAGAGCTGCATAACTAGGCCATTATAGGACTTGAAGTAAAAGGGAGCACTGGAATACAGCTGCTGTTGGGTTTCAGAATAATGTACTAAGGCTTCCACACTGAATTGCAACTTTTTTTTTTCCTCATAAAAGCAAATTACATTTTTAAGTGAACAATATGCAATAAAACATGTTCAGCTTTTAAATATTTATTTTTACTTTATCAGTAGGTAACAGTAAAATTATTTACAAATTGGACACATACCAAGTTTTACAATAAATCATGTAGTATGGTACTATTGTTAAACAAGCCCTAATCATGCACTAATAAGTAATATACTGGTTTATTTTGTTACAAAAACCTTTAAAAAATGTAGGAAGTTCTAGAAACAATTAGTGCTTAAAATGTTCTATTTAAGGATATAACACAGTGAGATTATCAGCAAGCTATGAAGGGCAATAAATTGCGGTGTGTCAAATTTTCATGTACAGAAACATAGAATTGTATAAACAGAGATTGTATTATCAGATAGTGAATGTACAAAAGCACAAAAAAGGAACAGGAACAGGTTTTAAATGACCAGGATGAAATTACATCCATGTAATCAGAGAGAACAAAGATCATTGCACAATCGCCACATATTTTTCTCACTTGAAATTGAACTGTAAATAATTTTCACAGCCTGTGACGCCTGGAACCGTTCCCTTATGCTTGTTCCTCCCTCACACAGCGTCCACTTGGCATTTTGGCTGGCAACATCTCTCTGTTGTATAAACAGAAGACTGGCAGAGGAATGTATTTCAACATAGTGAGCCATTAACTTGAAGTTCAGACTATAAGACTGAGTCTCCATCCCTCGACTCCCACTTTGCACCGCTCTCTAGACTCGTTGCAAAGCCTGATCACTACTCAGCTTCTGTTATGTCCGAACGGTTGCTCCAAAGTCATCTACATGGAACCTCTTCTGGAGCTGTCAAAAACAAGACAGAGGTAAATGATGGTAACAAATAAATCATGATTTTATATGGCATAGGTGCCTGACGATCAATAAAAGCACAATATCTCAAAGCTTGACTATACATATTTTCAATGACAACCAGAAATGGTGTTTCTATTTACTCACTGTTGCTATATCAACATATTTGCTTTGTTTCTGTTAAAAAAACAATGCCTACCTTGAGCTGGGCCATGTATTCCACAGCAGCGGTGGGATTCAATTCCAGATGCTTGGCCAGGATGTCCTGCACTGTGTCGGTTACATCCTGGACCATTCTTCCATTCCCACAGATGTAGAGATGCCCCTGTTCCCAGTGCAGGACCCTCACCACTTCCCGTACCAACCTTTCCCTCAAGACATCTTGGACGTACATCTGATTATGGAGACCACAAGGAAACAAGGTCATCCCAACTGTTCATTATATGTTGTGCCAATATACATTGACAATTCCAACTTTACGGACTCTTTCTTTGATAATTGATTTCATTTTAGCAAACAATGAGGTTACAGTACTTATTAGAAGCAAACAAGCATTATGTACGAATCTTCGCCTTGCACACAACTGGATACTCAGATGACATAGTTAAGTTATAAAAACACACCTTAGGGTGGCCAGCTTCACGGGAGTATGCAGGAAAGACCTCACTGAGCACCCCATTCTTCATCATCTGCTGGGTTTCTTCTTTGTAGATGTGGTCTTTGTCTGAACTTTGGCAGCCAAACACGAGTGTCATGGGTGCACTTCTCACACCTGGACACAGAACAAGACAAGACCAAATAGCGTAAATATACAGGCAAGACAGCCAGTGAAGACTGTAGTGCTCAGTAGGGGTGGGGGAAAATATTGATTTTATGATTGCTCTTGTTACTGGTTTTGATGATCCAGTATCGATTCCCAAAATCCCAGTATCGATCTTGCTAATTTATGCCTTTTCTCCATGACTTATAATCAATCCTTTATTGTCCCCGTAGGGAAATTCTTTTTATGCCTCCCTCAACTTGCTCTTTGTAGAGTAAGCTGTCCGTGAGGGGCAGCCACCTGTTGGGGCACCCAGGGAGCTGGGGGTTAAGGGCCTTGCTCAAGGACCCACAGACAAGCTGAGACTGGGTTTGAACCAGCGACCTTGTGATTACAAGCACACAGGCTTAGCCCACTGGGCCACACACTCAATTTTACTTAACGACGATCAACAACTTAGCAACGATCGATTTTACTTAACAACAACCTTGTCTGTTTAATTGTTTTACATGGTAAGACATCAGACAGCATTTGGCAACTACAGTGCGCTATTCTTAAAAAAAAAAAAAATGTAACAATTAAATTTGAATTGAATCGGGCGCTTGGGAATCAAAATCAGAACAAATTATGAGCGCACTATTTTTCATGAAAGGTGTTACAGGGATGCGTGCCACAGGCCATAGGAACGTTAATCACAGAAACTTTTTTCCCATGTTACCTTTAGTTTGCACGTCATACAGCCGCTGTTGCCAAAAGCCTCTGAAGGGGGCAATGCCACTGCCTGTCCCCACTAGGATGGCTGGAGAGATGGGCTCCGCCGGGAGGTGAAAATCACTGGAACTGGAAGTGAGAGACAGACCCAATAATCACCTTCTTGAATGGCCCAACATGAACAGCACAGTACAGCATTTGCGGCTGGCCTGGGGTCAGTTTAAAAATGGTTAGATAGGTATCTACAGGGCTAAAAGACCAGGTACACTGATCAGACACTGAAGGTGACAGATGCTGGTGTCTCATACCTGCGGATAAAGCAAGGAACCATGTCTCCCTCCTTGATGGTGTTCAGCCAGGTGCTGGAGACACCGTGATGCATTGGACCTTGTCCCTCTGGAACGTGAAGGTCGGATGTCACCACCCAGAAACAGCCACCTGACGGCCAGCGCACCGTGAGTCATGCAGAAACTCCGTACCTTGTGTATGATAGTTGACCACAGTCACAGTGAGATGGATCTCCCTGGGGTTGAGTTCAGGGGAGGAGCTTATGGAATAGAGGCGGGGCTTTAAAGGAGGCAGCTGGCTGAGCAGGAAAGTCGCCGGGGGCTCCAAGGAGGAGAATTCCTCCAAAACCTCCAAGAAGGTAGGTTTGTGAAATGCTTTCCAGGAATTGTACTCCTCGGCGTCCTACAAGATCCAGTACGACATTCCAAACTTCAAATCCCAGCCTTTGTACTCCCGTGTAACAGTGCTAATGGTATCTAAAGGATAAACTTGGTCATAAAATAGTATAGCGCTTGAGTACCTGGACTTACGACTGAAAAGTGAGCGCCGTCTCTTGTATCTCCTAAATGAGGTACTCAGCCTAAATTGCCTCAGTAGATTGTCCAGCAGAGTTAAAAGCCATTCCGCTCTTTTTAGTCTACTAAGCAATAGCAATAACTGCAAAAATGTATGGCTACTAAATTATGGTCTCAGCTGTTTTCAATACCCTTGGAGGGACAGAAGAGTGTAGGAGGACATATTACTCTGTCTGGGGTGCAGCTGAGGGTAAGCGAAGGAGCAGTGCTGCAGGTGTACTAACCCGGGAGAGCTTTAACAGCCTCTGGCGATGACCCTCTTGGCCTGCCAGCTGGGACAGCTTGTGAAGAAGATTCTGCGAAGGGGGCGTGGTAATATCCAGGAAGTAGGTCAGTGCCTGGGACAGAGGGCATGCTGGGATATGGTCGTTGTCCTGCCAGCCTTCGTCTCCATCTGTGGCACAGAGAAAGCAAGTATATCCTTGAGGCTGTATATTCTTCTTCATGAACTATTTGGATGCCATGGTGAACTTTATCTGAATTCCAAATGCTATGTTACTCATGTTTGTTACAATTCATCTGATTTGGCAGATACTTTTATTCAAAGGGACATACACGCATCCATTTTCTACAGTGTTGGGCATTTCAGGTCCAGAAGCTACAAATCCAGACCATGGTTTTG
>JAODUD010000101.1:1616482-1626500 GCA_026784285.1 Stomatorhinus walkeri
CACACACCATTCACACACACAGGCACACCTACAGGCAATTTAG
Organism: Stomatorhinus walkeri; assembly: GCA_026784285.1. Classification (NCBI taxonomy): domain Eukaryota; kingdom Metazoa; phylum Chordata; class Actinopteri; order Osteoglossiformes; family Mormyridae; genus Stomatorhinus; species Stomatorhinus walkeri. Next base: position 1,616,526 of record JAODUD010000101.1, read on the forward strand.
TAACTCCAATCAGCCTCAGCATGTCTTTGGAGGGAAACCGGAGTGCACGGAGGAAACCCCACGACGACACGGGGAGAACATGCAAACTCCACACACATGTAACCCAGGCAAAGACTCGAACCCAGGTCCCAGAGGTGTGAGTCAACAGTGCTAACCACTGCACCACCGTGCCACCCAGGACATACATAGTTTTTTAAAATTTATTTTTCAGAAATCACTTCAGGATCACAGTCCCTAGAGCGACATACTTGCACTTGTGCCTGATCGATACTGAAGTTGCACACTCTGGTTGCTGGGAGGTGCATTGGCAACGTGCTTAAGGATGCCCGTGACCAGCTGCCTCGAGTTCCCCGGGAAAAGCCCGACGTGATCACCGGGCAGGTACTGCACGCCCTCTGTGCCGTCCTCACTCTCCAGCTCCACCAGAATAGTGGCACGGCTGAAACGTAAAACGTCGTAACGGTTGGCACCTTCCTGCATGCCACACTGTACCCTGAAGCGCTGCAGATTTCATCATAAGGAGTGGCAGTCTTCTGCGAAACGTGGCTTGTCATGCTCTCATACTTTCCCATAAATTAATAAAGCATCTATTATGAAACCTAAGCCACGTGCACAAATAAAAAATCGGCACATACACTACGGTAGTAAGTCACATGTCTTAGTAAGACCAAACCAGGGCCATATATTAGTACTTTTATGTTTTAAGTAAAATCTGGATCGCAAGAACACCATAACCTTTTAATATATCTTGTAATGTCTTAGAAGAAAATAATCTACTGATTTTTCTACTCCTGATTTATCTGAATATCAAAGCTCTGCACATCCCTTAAGATTCCAGTATAATTTATTCCCTGCCAGCACGATGCAAACGAAGGACAATTAAAGCAAATAACATGACGAGAATCAAACGGCTCTCATGTTTAAGAGTGAGCCAAAGAGAAGCATGCATCTCACGTCCAGGGTAGGATAGGAGAACGTAACGGGTCCTGCACCTTGACTGAGAGCTTTGGAGGTTCTGCCTTCTCTTCAGCTTCATGGGGAGAATTTTTTTGGAGTGGATGGCTGAGAGGACTGCAGATGAAGACAGAGAATATGCACAAAAACCTGAATCTAATGTACAACTTCGCAGGGTCTGTAAAACACTAGCAGAAGGCATTTGGATCCTATGTGTTGATATCTGCAGTCGACTCGGACGGGAAGAGGCTTACCGGTGATGTGGTCTTGGGTGGATTTTTTGTGCTGCAGCTGGTATCTCCTTGGGTCCCAGTCATCAGTGTGCTGGTCCATCCCCGGCAGCCGGATATCCAGCTGGGTACTGATTCCAAATTCCTGACAGGCATCCTTTTGCCCAGAAATCAACGACAACAATCAGGGGATGGAGAGACAGCAAGGACAAAAGATGAACCAGTGATCTTTTTCTTTTTTTTTTTAACAAATACAAAATGACAGCAAACGTGGCTAAAAATAAAAACATTCTCTTGGCCTACCGCGAAGGCTTTCTTGGCCCAGATGATGAACGCTTTGTCCTGTCCGCCCAGCTCATCGCCCTCTCCCATGGACGTCAAGCGCTTGGCCCCAAGAGCCGCAAGCTTGGTGTCCACAGACTTGGCGAAAGCACAGAACTGTGGGTAAATGCGGGAGCCCAGGCCAAATACACAGTACCTACGCAGCAAGAGAAGACCCAGCATTACCCACCGCCATCCATCCAACCAATCATCTCCTTAGCTTTAGGGGCAGTATTTAAGAACAAAAGAAATCTACAAATGAGAGGAAGCCATTCAGTCCATCAAACTCTTTTAAAGTAATAGCTCAGCGTTGTTAAAACCTTGTCTAGCTCTGATTTAAAGGAACCCAGGGTTTTAGCTTCCGCTACACTAGAAGGAAGAATATTCCATGCTATAACTGCATGCTGTGTAAAGAATTGCTTCCTCAAATTCATTTAAAAATGTTCTTTCCGTGAGGGATGTACCTGAATTTGTTTGTAAGGCACGGCAAGGCATAAAGATGCTTCCAGAAGCTCTGTAAGATGAAGACATGAACAAGAAGGACAGAAAGTCAACTTCATTGACTACTAATCAATGAGAAAAAGTCAGAGGCTGTTGAAAAGGTCATTATAAATGCAGACCTTTCCGTTCTCTGGGGATTCTCCATTGCCAAAGGTGCTGGTTACCACAACCAGAAAGGACTCTTTCTCCAGGTCAGCGATGTTATAGTCATGCATGCACAGCACCTGCATGAGGCCAGAGCCATTTAGGACCCGAAATATGCATTAAAAGACGTCTTTCTCTTTTCTCATTTTGCTTGTATAAATAAAGAATTACTTGAGTACAACCAAGAAGGATTACGATGTCACGTGTTTATAAGACCATTGGCTCTCTAGTAGTCAAGGGAGGTGGGTCTCTTACCCTGGAACTGAAGGCACTGTTCAGCATCGAGTTGAGTTTTTTGGCGAAGGACTGTGATTTGCCTGTCTCTGTAGCGTAAATTACAGTACACCGTACCCTCTGAGCAATGAAGCGGCGCATCACCGTGGAGCAGAAGAGTACCATTCTGCAGAAAGGTGCAGTTTCATGAGTTTGACGGTGCAGCCCGCAGTGATAATGTCTGCAGCAGACATTATGGATTGTATCAGCTGATCATTCACTGTTTTACCTGGCTAGTCCTTTGAAAGACACGAGTTTCCCTTGTCTCCACACATTATTTTTCCAGTTGTGTGTTAACCAGGCCTCTGGCTGTAAAAAGCGTGAAAGAAGAAAAAAAAAAAACAGATGAGGAAATGATAGAAATCATGGCTGGTAAAACATGCAAATTTGACATGCATGGCTAAGAGTGGATAAATGTACTGCACAATCGTTGGCCACTTTATTAACTACACCTGCTTGCTAATGCAAACAGCCAATCATGTGGCTGCAATTGGTAATAGCACACAGAAAAATGTGGGACCTACCCAATTATGCTACAGGCTATCAGTGCTAGGGCTACTAAGTCTATGTGTTCTTCGATTGATTTGGACCTTGTATTATGAAGCTGGAACTTTAGGTTAGCAAGATAACGTGTCAGATTTAAGGTGGTCTGAGCTAAATGCATGCGAATGAATGAAAAATCCATTTTAACTGTGGCACCTTAAATGCGGCAAGTTATCTAGCTATCGGAAAAATCTCGCCTCATGACGGATAACTGACGGCAACTCATCTCTTTAATTATCAATATACTGTAATTAATGAGCTTGTTGGGGCAAGGAGGAGGTCAGAGCACCTGATAGTAAAAGAAAGGTGAGAGGACATAGTTGACCATCTCCTGGTGGAAGACAGGTGTGATGGAGCCGGACATGGGTGGGACCAGCCAGGTCCAGTCAGCCGGGCAGCCCCCGCGCAGCTGGAACTCAGTCTCCATGTGTCTTATGAAGGACTCAGTGGCGGAGTGATGGTCCGTAATGGTCACATTATGCTTCTGTGGCCCCCCCCGTATGAAAAGCAGGCATCGGTCATTGCGTTTCTTGGAAGCCGCTACCGGTAACTAATCTTATACATGAACCACTGACCTTCCGTGTGCTGACATTTACTTTATCTGTCCCAGGATGATTAAGACAAATAATCTGAATCATCAACACCCAGAGCTGTAGCTAGAAATTCTGGGTCCCACAAAAGAATGTCAACCCCCCCCCCCCCCCCCCCACCTGCCCATTTTTATGTATGATTTCACGTATTCAAGGGCCCCTGTAAATTGCTGGGGCCCCCCTGAATCTGCCAGGGTATCCATGCCTCTACTTCATTCCCGGTGATGCACAGGACATCCAGGTATCGGGAACAAATACCAGAAATATTTCCTCATACATTTCACTTGGTCAAGTTTGCTTCTGGAAATTTGAGTTTCCGCATATTTGATGTTATGAAACAGGTTACAACAAGAGTAGCCAGCCCACCCCCAGAGTGTAACGCGCAGGTGGCTGTACCTGGAAGCTGTGCATGACAGCGATATTGACGGCTACTAAGGCCACGTCCTTCCAGAGCGACGAGGGATTGTCCGTCTCCAGGCCCATCTTGCTGCCAACAGTCTGAGAGCGAAGCAGAGACCAAAAGAGACAGAAAAGAGAAAGTGAAAAATTATTTAAATGTGTTGACACAAGGAAGTGTGATCACGGTAATTTTAGTTTCGGGTTTAAAAACTAGTGTTCATCTTAACACTTTTTCATTTTAATTTCAATTTTATGAGTTTCCGACATTTTTATTTCAGCTTGTATTTTTACTGAGCTTCATAATTTAGTTTTAATTTCAGCTTCTAAAAAGAAGCCATTAAATGAAAACTCACAGTACAAATCATTTACGAATAAAGGCAAGACTCTGATTAACACTCTGACTCTGAGTCTTAGAGCATAACCACAGAGATGCGCGTTTCTCTTCTCTCACTTATGCCATGGGGCTGTTCCTCTGGTCAAGGAGCAGACCTCTAATTCAACCTCTAGCACTGCCGGCATTTTGAACTTTGGGTTGAGGATGTTACAGGACTGTGAAAAGGCTGCCAATTCACATAACCTACATGATGTCCCTGATTCAGTGAAGAGCAGAAGAAGGGTCCTCTCCCCCTTTTTAAGTTTGAGTGACTGAATCAGCCAGAGGGTCTAGTTAGTCACACACGCAGTTTTGGCATCCAGACACTGCATTTTTCACAGGGGCCGTCAAAGTTAACACATTAGCGTTAGTTTTAAAGTGGTAACTTGTTATTATTTCTTTGATTGCGCCAACACTTGTGGTAACTTGATTTCCAAATGGGAAAATAGTATGTGCAAAGATTTTTAATTCCTTATTGGCTGTAAACAATGTAAAAACTTTGGTCATGATGTTACACAAGATGCCAGATTCACAGGGATGCTAACTGAGGAGAAAGGCTGGGAAACATTGTTGATTTTGCTTGAAGAAGATAAATGCATTCCTATATTGAATACACTATGACTATGTGTGATATACTGTGATATTTATGTTTAAACATTATTTTTTTATCATCATTTGACAGCCCTAAGGGGTATTTTACAAACCAAGATTTCTTGCATAGCCAGTTTGTTGGATTTAAGGTAGTCTGAGCTAAATGGACATCTTTATCCACTTAAATGTAGCTCAGACTACCTTAATTCTGACAAGTTATCCGGCTAAGCAAGAAATTCCGGTTTGTGTAATACCGCCTGTTTTAATGTCACCTCATATTTTGGTCCTTTTTTTTCATGGTGTTGTAGTGAGGGCATATGTAATGCTGTCAATTTGAGATGTTTATCACAGACCACACTTACTATCAATTATTTAAAGGAGGGACATCTGGCAGTCTAAAAAGGAAGCAGGTTTTTGAACTCAAAAACAGAAGTTTAAAATAGAACTACGCATTTTTGTTTTATTTCAGTCAGTCTTGTAGTTCATTTTGATTTTTGAAACGCTTTTGTCCTCATTGTACTTTCAGGTGGTTGGGGGAGCTGGAGCCCCAGCCCATTCCGGCCAAACTATTTAACGTGAACTTGTGCACGAGCTTTAAAGGTACTTTTTTTTTATCTTTGGGCTCTTCAAAGCCTCTGCACAGCCCAAACGGTTTAGGATTCTGGGAGGAAACCTCACGACGACACGGGGAGAACATGCAAACACCACACACACAGAGCTGTGGCAGAGACTCGAACCCTGTTCCTGAAAGTGTGAGGTAACAGCGATAAACCACTGCACATCCGTGCCACAATATTACTCTGATAGAAGATATTCAATAATATTCAAAACCTTTTACGTGGACCTAGAATCACTGAAAGATCAGCTCTGTGTTTGACTGACACCTTGTAATGTACGTTTAAGTCACTTTCTCAAATTCCTCCATAAAACATGAGAAGGCGTGACCAGCCTCACCTCCAGCATGTTGTAGCGCTGGGGGTCACAGAAGTCCCGCGCCCCGATCTCCGTGCCCATGTACCAGCCATTGAAGGGACACGCAGGAAACTCCAGGCCCCCGACCTCCAATAACATGTTGGAGACTGCGGGGAGGGCGTACCACCGGAGCCCCAGGTCCCTAAACCACTCATACCTGGGCAAGGTGGGGGGGTCATCAGTCTTACAGCCACCGTCCGAACAAGGGAATATGTCCATTTTTGCAAATAACCTATACATAGTTAAATGGTTTAGATACTCAATGACTTTTTCCAATAAAATATAGTACACAATAGCATAGCATAGTAATATGTAGCAGTAGTAAGTATAGTACAGTAAAATATACTAGTAGTACATATGCAGTATAGTATAGTATAGTATAGTATAACAGTAAATATATTAATTAATGCCTCATAATGATTAAATATTGCACAAACTTTTCTGTTATTTGATGCATTTGGAGTCAACTTTACCTCAAGTTTACTTCCTGGCACTGCCAAAACATAAGCCTATCCTGTCATTTTTGTAATAGTAAAAATTGACTATAATTATAATATTATAATTAATATTATTATTAATAATAACAATAAGAGAAGACACAATTTCAGAAAATAATGGATGGTTCCGAGGTGTGTAATTAGTGATGTGGGAATTCGCTTGGGACGTTAATCCTACAGAAACAGGCCACCATTCCACCAGTGCACTTAAAACGCTTGATTTAACCTCTGGCTCTGCTCGTAGAGATTAATGAACTGGTTTTAAGTGGCTGGTATGTAAAGAGGCAGAGAAATCAGCTTGCTAGATAATTAGGCTTTGGGTCTCAATTATTTAATATCGGGTGAAAGAATGTACCCCAACAATGCATTCTGACGGATGTAGGGCTCTCCAGATTAGCACTGCCCCTCAAACTGCAGTGGCCAGTTGGTTTGAAAGGTCTCTTTAAATTTTTAGCTCTCCAGAGAAAGGAGACTGGTCTAATTCAGTCATTAAAAAAAACAATCGATTTAATTAGGCAAATACAGGATGAGGTATAATGAAAATCAGATATACTCTGGCTCTCGAGACCTACAAATTTGTAACCATTTTAGAATGTCAATATTCTAACAAGCTAACATTCCTTCGATTTCTTAAAACGACTGTGTGTCTATTTCCGCGGTATGCTTCTATTTTACATCAAGTACGACATGTTCAATAAATTGGCAGGGTGACCAAGAACCAAATGAGTAACTAATTAATTCCTGATACTGAACCCTCAGTATGTATACAGTGCCACTGATTTATTTTCATGGGACTCACCGAGGATGCTCCATTGAGACTTCCAGGACGATCTCTGAAGGAATATCGAAGACCTCAGGATCTTCACCATTAGCTTGCAGGACTAGAGGCAGCACATCAAAGCGGCCATATTTTGGTGTCCACCCCAGCTGGATGCAAAGCTAAGGAGAGGGGAGAAGTGTGGCATTAGAGTGAGATTCTAAATAGCATGAGGCATGAAACAGGAGCAAGAGGGGTTATAAACGTCAGACGTCTCTGACAGCTACCTCTGTAAACTCAGTGTTAGCTGGATCGCCTAGAATACTCCCGTCCGACATGTGGTACCCAGCGTACCGCACCAGCTGACTGTTCCACACTCTGAAGTCACGCTTTCCATCCCATCTCTGGGGGAAAATCGTAATTGTAGACCTGTTGCGAAACACGACAATGACCATTATACCAAAAGGCAGAACTCTGGCCCATGTCTTTTAAGGTTTAAATAATAACCTAGAGCCAAATACCAGCACTGGAGATTCTGGAAGACGTCACCTACCTCAAGTTCCCTCCGTTCGTGGCGAATTCGATGTGCCTGCACAGGAAGTCGAACATTTCTCGGGCCGTGCTACACTTTCGTGCATCAAACACCTGTGCGCCAGTTGAGAAGCACATTCAGGCAATCGAGGAACGATCTTCTATACTACTCATATGGGTTGGGATGAAATTAAGACGTGGTCCGGGCAGCTTTCGCTACTCACCTGCAAGTTCGACCACTGGATCCTGCCAATGCACCTCGGGGCGTTTCGCCAGGCCTGTTTGGCTCCAAACACCAGCTCTTCCAGGGTCAGCTGATAGGTTCCTGTGGCATCTATCTCCTTGACAACAGCTTCCACACGAGCAAGATGGTCTTCAGGTTTAGCACTACAAATCAATATGAAGGAATATGTCACTCAAATTCCATTTCATACCAGAACAGTACTGGCTCAACTTTAATATTAATCTAATTTAGTATTATCTTATAATGTATTATAACTAAATCATATTTAACTTATAACACATTATAATTACAATGTTGATATAAAATTGAGGTGTGACTAAATCAGTATAAAGCACGGAAAATGAATCCATGCTCACTTAATACACAAAACCATATGCATCTTAGCTCTATGCCACATCAGTACTAATCAGTACACATCATTTAATTGCACATTAAAAGTATTATTATGTATTACTGTCTATTACTTATTATTACTTTGTGATTTATTCTTATCCAGAACTGTTTCTCAATCATGGCATCGCTTTTGAAGCAGAGCACATCATTTAGAATTTACGTGAAGGCATTTGATATGAAAAACGCATCTGAAAATATTTCTTTAATAATATCTCTGTTGGCCAGCTCACATTTTCTGAGAGTGGTAGTACTGGTTGATGAAGTCGATGGCTTGCACTAGGATGTCGTCTGGGGACGCTGGGCATTTCTGCGGCTCCACCACCAGGGACTCGGGTGTCATTTTGGAATTCTCACATACTTTTGATGTACACAGCTGATTCTAGGGGAGGGTAGGAGTGCATATGTTTTCGTTACAAGTTATGAATTATAAGCTCAATGCTTCTTCAGTTTTTTTTTGTCACAAGGGAATTTCCATAATCAATACAAATTTAGAAATATATTAACATATTAAATATATAAGAACATATATGAATATAAATACTCAGACATCTGCCTGTCAGATACAGATGGGAAATTCCAAATAGGTTGAAGAGGTTGAAAATGACAATGATTATTTTTAGCTAAGCAGCCGCATTTTGGAGATGGTCCCCTAAGAATCGCAAAATTCCTTATTTTCTTATGTAACGTTCCCTCATCTTAATCAGTCTCACTTTGGACCCTTGACTAATGCAGCTGTAGTCAACAAATTAATAATGAACTCTTAATGTACTGATACATGGATAATTAACGTTAAAGATTTAAAACACTCACTTTGCTCTGAAATCTATAACACTTACTAATACAGTTACAGAAAGTGCATAGATAGAAAGGAAAATCATTTAACAAGTATTCAATTCGGAGTAGTCATAATTAAAAATGCACAAAGTTATAATACACATTAACTCATAAGACCGCGTGCGTTAAACGCGACATCACAGTCATTTTAGCAAATAAACAAAAAGCGACCCATGGTTTTATAAACTCGATAAATATTACTATGACAATTTGCCAACATCGTGTTGTGCTCTGAAATGAAAATAATTGTCATTATAGGTTTCATACCTTCACAGCTTTATGGTGCAAAGTGTCCTGACAGTTTGAACCGTCGATCAGGTTGCGGACGTGTAAGAACGGGCACCTGCCGGGGGCCGCTCTCTGTCCCGGGAAGGACAGCGGGTATAGATTAAGAACACAAATACGCTGACACATGTATAAATACATTTTTTTTTAATTATTGAAAATTCAGTACCTTGATCACCTGCGCTTGGCGTGTATTTTTCACGTTCTCTTCTTGAAGTACTTTCATTTTGTCAACGAATTGCTTAAATGGAAAAAAAATATTTAAAATTATGGCTATCAATATATTAATATTTTAATAAGCAAAACAGACTAGAAGGAGGAGCGCGGTTGCTAAAACACATATATTCAATATTGATATTACGTACATAACGGTACTGCGCGAAGAATAAAGATGCACTGTCTGCACTAGAAGTTATCTCAGCCTTCCTACAAGTATCTGATCGGATGCGTTGCAAAGATGTCTGAACATGTGAAACAATAATTAACTATAGATGTAGATCTTATATAGTATTCAAATGGTGTGTGTGGGTGGAGGTGGGGGAG
>JAODUD010000101.1:1630827-1642457 GCA_026784285.1 Stomatorhinus walkeri
CCGTCCAGGGTTGTTCCCTGCCTCGTGCCCATTGCTTCCGGGATAGGCTCCGGACCCCCCCGCGACCCAGTAGGATACGCGGGTATAGAACATGGATGGATGGGAAGGCTGTGCAGTAAACAGCATTCTAGGCCAGCTCAAGGAAACCCAAGATATTTTTTTTTTTTTTTTTCGCAACCCAAGATATTTCTGACTTCAAATAAAATATGGTAGTCATCTTTAGTCTTCAATAACCATTTAGATGTTAACTAAAATAAAGCCATATATAATACCATTTTCCAATAACTAATATTTGGCAAAAATACAAAGCTAGCAGAAGAAGAATTTGCCTTAATTGGTCATTGATGTATACCAAATATATTAGATATTAAACTTGTTTTCAGTGAGACAATCAAAACAGAAACTAAAATACATAAAAACTAAGCAGAAATATATATTTAAAAAAACCACACTGCAAGCAAGCTGGATTTCGAATGAAATTTGAAAATGATACAAACGTAAAAACTAAATAAAAAAAATGCAAACTCTACGCTGACCATTTAGCTGCCAAGGATGAGTCATTGCCATATTCAGTATGGCCCTCCGGGGTGACAGTACATACAGTACATCAGCTTCTCATGCTACACACATACTTGCAGTGGGGGGGGTCCCCTGTACAGTCAGACTTAACATGGCTAGCTTAACAAGCCGATGAATAACCGCAGGCGAGACGCTGAAGGCCTGTACCATATCTAGGTCACAGACTCTTCCTTGTGCTCATTAATACTTGGAAAGCTAGTCATAACATTCCTGACAATAAAAACAACAAAAGACAAAACTAATTCCAACTTCTGGAGAAACAATCCCTACCATTGATCAGTCACCGAAGCTTCCTCCTTGGGCATGTCTCTACCAGTCTATCCTGCTTCCTTTTCTAATAAGGAAAAGAGCAACATCCTCAATGCTCTTTTCCCCTTTAAAATCAAGATAGGCCTGCAGTACCTGCTCAGCTGGCTCCTCCTGGTTTTCAGTATCTTAACAGAGATGGGTCATTCGCTACCCATCATATGTGCTTAAATAACTTAGAGCATCACCACAAGACAGGTATGCTCCAACCCAGACAAAATGAATAATCCAAAGTACTCCTGAACCTACGTGGATGTCCACTGCTACAAGTCCTTCCTGTCCTCTCGTCCCTGTGTTTCCGCTTGACCCTTTAATCTGCAGATGGTCTTACCTGGCCATCTTCCAGCGAATGGACCTCCCAATTAGCCTTTTAGAGTAGCTCACTAGGTACACAATGTAACCTTCCTGTGCAAGTGCCGGGCAATTGCAATTATATGTCAAATTACAAAAAAACTCAACTACTCTTAACTGTAAATGCAGGTTTGGTACCTTATTCTGGTTGCAGCTGTTCTTAATTAAGGAAAGAGACATGAAGCCTATATTTAGGCACATCTTGAATTTAAAGATAATCATCTAAAAAAATTGTTAAATTTAGAGGCTTTCTGTCCAAGAAAGGCTTAGAGAAGCGTGTTAAGCCATTATTTACCGTATGATGCCGCCCTTCCAAAAAGGCCATTAGACAGCTGCCACTCTTTCAAAATGCTGCTGCTAGAATTTTAGCAAATACCAAGAAAAATCAACTCATTATTCTTTTTAAAATGACGCCACTGGCTCCCCTTAACTTTTAGTACGGATTTTAAATGGGCAACTCACTCCAAAGCTGTTCTACTGAGAGTCGTCTAGTATTGGAGGTTATCGGCTGTAGAAATGTCAGGCTTCTCTCGAATTTAGTGGGAGAAAATGACATCCGTTCCGTGGTAATTAAAGTGCCAAAAAATACATCTGAAAAATTCACAGCAATGTCTCTTATCAGAGATCATGACCTGGTTAGATAATCAGGAGACATTGTGGTCGAGCCGTTTAATATACGAACTATTAGCCCCAGCGATGTGATAATTGGTACGTTTTTTCTGACACTGTAGGAACCCCAGGCGAGCCTCAATCTTGTGCTTTTAAATATATGCTAAAATTTCTGCTGCTTTTAATTTTTATCCCGGAACCCCCCCACGACCCAGAAGAATAAGCAGTTTGAAAAACAGATGGATGGATCATGATTACATTTTATATTTTTATTTAAAATAAAAATATATACATATAATATTATGCTATTACTCTGTTTTATTTTAGCTTATTTCATATGTTTTCTATTTTCATTTCTTATTTTATGTATAGTAAACTTGCTTTCCCTTCCCATACCCTAAGCAAATTCATTTATGATAATTATGTTTATAAATTAAAACCAATGCCATTTATTAAATCTGACATGACTTTATGGGTCACATGTTAGTCATTTAAAAAGGCCATTGAGGTGTGGCAGGTTAATATGATTGTCATTTTGACAGGCCGCATAAAGAAGATGGTTAAGATGACTGAGTGCAATACAGTTGTGAAGTACCTCTGGGAAAGCTGAACTACGGGAAGAAAGCAAGTCAGTCGAGGCAGTGTGATGCTCTGGGCAATGTTCTGCTGGGAAGCCTTGGGTCTCTGCATTCATGTTTGTTACTACCACCTACCTTAAACACTGCTGCAGACCAAGTACAGTACACCCCTTCGTGGCAACGGTATTCCCCAATGGCGGTGGCCTCTTTCAGCAGGATAGTGCGCCCCGCCAGACCGCAAAAATTGTTCAGGAATGGTTTGAGGAACATGAAAAAGTTAAAGGTGTTAACCTGGCCGGCAAATTCCCCAGATCTCATGCTGACTGAACATCGGTGAGATGTGCTGGGCAAACAAGTCCATTGCAAAAAAATAGGCTTTCAAATTTAAGGTAATCAGTTTCTGCTTTGAGACAAGGCGGCCTAAAATTAGCAAAATTATCCAGTGCAGTAAGAAAATTATACTTCAGGTCAGGATTTCCTAAAAATAAGACAATACACGTAAATACACAGAAAATCTTATTCGCAAATGTGGTGTTAGTTTAGTTTTACTTGCTTAAATGTTCATTTTTTCAGGGTATCCAATCCAGGAATGCTCCTCCTAGCAATATTCCGGACTTCAAGAATCTGCTGCCAACATCTTGGTGCCAGATACCACAGGACATCTTCAGAGGTCTTGGGGGGTCCGGGCCTCGACCGGTTAGAGCCGTTTTGGCAGCACAAAGGGGAACAATATCAAATATTAATTTTACGGCTGATTGGTGTATGATGTAGTAATGTATCACAACACACACATGTAACGTGCCTTGGGGTCACTCTGTTGGCGCTATATAAAAATAAAGTCAAGATACACCTAATCTGATTGCATTTCTGAATTGTATAGACAAAGTTAGTCCTGGTCACAACATTTTAAGGCTGTACATGGGCTGTAGTTTTAAAACTGCTAGAGACACTGACCAAATATTTGGGATTTCTCCATAAGTTTGGTATCAGAGCACCTGTGAATTTTTTTTCAGGGGAACCCGAGAGGGTGACCCAGGAAATTTTTCTCCAGCATCGTGATTTAATGTTGAGTGACTCAGTCAAACTAATTAAAATGCAACACAAAGGCAACACTAAAAAAATTCCAACAATTAGCCAAGCATGTTATTCAAAACAAACCACAGTAGTATTTATTTTCAGTATTTACATTCACAAATAAAATAAATCTCATTGTAAAATGTGTTGTGTATTTTTTCTAACATCAGAATAAATCGAAAATGAATTTCATTTATCACAAAATGTTTATGGATCTGTGACAATCTATTTTGAGATGTAACCCCCTTTCTTAATCATTGACACTATACATTTGGTGAAAACCTCCAATGCAGCCTTTCAGAAGCAAAATTTCCATTTGAAAGTATTGATGTAGTAACATACTCTTCTGTCACATCATGTAATCAAAACTGATGTCAAGACAACAACATGGCCAGTCTATAATCCTATTGACTTTAAAGCCATGGAATTCCAGTCAACATAAAAAGCATGACAATGAATGGTCTTAAATAGATATCACCTGTTTCTCGAATCCAACTTGTTCTTTTGTCAGTTGAAGGAGGAAGTGTTTATCTAGAACCTCATCTTTGTCATTGCCTGTTGACCTCATCAGTGACTTTCACCATGCAAAGATCATGACACCTGTTTTTTCCATTTCAATCAAACAGAAACCTCTATACCTGTTTGTGTCCGGCCATGGGCTTAAGTGTCACGTTAATCTAAAGTTTCACTTAAGTACTTTTCCTCCTACAAGGCTCTGAAACGGCCAACAGGTGTCTTGTGAAAAAACTTCAAATTTGGTTCATGGATTGAGATCGAAGTACTGTACATTTGGGAATAATACTATTACAAATTTCTTACCATACTGCAGAACTAAAAAGTCATTTCCCGATCCCATTCCCAAATTGGTTTCAAAGCATCAAGAGACTACGAGTATGAAAAGAGAAGCAGCGAGTAGATCTCATAAATCTTGCCCTAGAGCAGGGGCGGGCAATCTTATCCAGAAAGGGTTGCAGTGTATGCGGATTTACGCTGAAACTCCCTAACTGAATTACCAATTAGAGGACTGGTTGGCTGAAGAGTCCTCACACCTGGGTTTGAACAACTGACCTAAAGGTTACCATACAAACCTGCACACACACCGGCCCTTTGCGGATACGATTGGCCACCCCTGCTCTAGACTGTCCTGGGAGAAAGCAAAAGATTTTCCAAGATCTGAAAAGTTTAAAAGTACCCCCATCCCTCTTTTAACAGAGTTAACAAGGTGTCGTGTTTAAAAGAATTTGTAAAAATCCTTATGTGGGATGTCAATGTCAGTCCTAAGTTGTTCAAAAAACTTTAAGGAGCCATTGATTAGTAGATCTGAGAAATCTAACAAATTATATAACCTCCATTCTAATAAACCAATGTTCCTAAGTTGACCAGGAAAATCAGGATTTGATGCTAAAGGGGAGATTAAAGGGGAGATCAGACCAAATTAGAGGGATTTAAAAATATTTTTTCATAACCTTATTTTTCATAACCTTTCTAGCAAGGTCTTTACCGATAACATTTTTTTTTAATCAAGACCAATTTTTTTGTGTTCATTTTTATAACATTCATCCTACCAAGGAAAGAAGTTGGTAGAGATGACCATTTCTCCAAGTCCCTTTTACTAGAGGAGGGAAATTAGCCTGAAACAGATTGTCAAAGGTCAGAGGTAACAAAGATGGCCAAGTAGGTAAATCCTCTTTCAGAGGTACAAAAAGGAAAATGTGTAGGTCTATCTTGGGGAAGATTCAAAGGTAGCGCTACAGATTTTCCCAAGTTTATTATATAACCAGACAATTCACTATAGGAAGATATAGTTTTTATTATTAATGCTGGACTTTTGTGAGTATCAAGGTACTGAATTACACTGAGTGCTCGACATACATTATCAGTACCATATCCTGACCTCACAAAACCAGTTTGGTCAGGCTTAATTATGTTATGAAGCAAAGTCTCCAGTCTATGGGCTAATACTTTTGTAACCATTTTTGTGTTCTACGTTAAGTAGGCTGATGGGTCTATAAGACAGGCAGTCAGAGAGATTTTTATCTTTCTTTAATAATAAACTTACTGACGCATATTTCCAAGAAGGAGTATGCCCTGACAAAATATCATTGATAGCGGGCATAATTTATTTAATCTCTGGCCAAACTTTTGTTATTAAATTCTATGGGAAATCCATCAGGGCTCTGGGTTTTACCATTAGGCATAGTTTGGATCATCACAAATACTTCCTCTAGGGTAAATACAGCATTTAATTTGGAACACCCCTCCTCTGTTATCATAGGCAAGGAAATGTCAAGTAAGTAAGTGGCAATAGACGGATCAGAGTCTGATATATCGGAGCTACAAAAAGATTGATAGAAGTCTCTAAATGTTTTATTAATGGTCAATGGGTTGTAAGAAACCTGAGGTATCTTTAACATAGTAATGGAACTACTACTGCTCTGATTCCTAAGCTGCTAGGCACGCAAGCAGCTAGATTTGTTACCAAGTTCATAATATTTTTGTCTGGAAAAAAGCAATAATTTCTGGGCATGGCGAGTATGGTCCAAATTTAGTTTAGTCCTAGCATTTATTAATAATTTGAAATTTGCTATAGTAAGTATATGTGTGACGACCGTGCTGCGGGTCTGGCGAGCAGGGAAGCAGGCTGGAAGCAGCGGAGTCGTGCAAAGGCTTTTATTCTCCATGTAGACGGAGCACGGAGTATAAAGGGAACGAAACGAAAGCAAACTGGGGCAAACAAACAAAGCAGGCAAACGCACGAACTTACAAAATGACCGATCTGATGCAGACTGGGTGAGACAAGGTTAAGAACACAAGACAATCAGATGTTAGTTAACAGCTGGTTTCCATGGGGAGCAGACACTAGGTAACGAGGACGGCGTGGCACACAGGAGGCTCTGACAGGCGGATCATGACAGTATGTTTATGCAGTAGTTCCAACCTCTTTACTTTGTTCTCCAGCACTGCTCTTTCCTATTACTTTCCAAAATTTTTTTTTGGTACGAAGTATGACAAATATGAAGACCACATAGAGTGGCCTTAGCCTCATCCCATATGGTAACCGGAGATACTGGAGAATATTAATTATCAAGCCAAAACTGGGGGCGGCATGGTGGTGCAGTGGTTAGCACTGTTGCCTCACACCTCTGGGACCCGGGTTAGAGTGCCCGCCTAGGTTCCATGTGTGTGGAGTTTGCATGTTCTCCCTGTGTTCTCACAGTCCAAAGACATGCTGAGGCTAATTGGAGTTACTAAATTGCCCGTAGGTGTGCCTGTGTGTGTGAATGGTGTGTGTGTGGGTGTGCCCTGCGATGGGCTGGCCCCCCGTCCAGGGTTGTTCCCTGCCTCGTGCCCATTGCTTCCGGGTAGGCTCCGGACCCCCTGTGACCCAGTAGGATAAGCGGGTATAGAAAATGGATGGATGGATGAAGCCAAAACTGAAGTATATTTTCAATGATATATGAACAGGAGGAATTACTATTTAAAAGTGATGTATTAAACTTCCACACTGGAATTTTAGGTATATGAAATGTTGGGGCTATATGCAAATGTACTGAAATGTGGTCTGAGAGGACGATGGAGTATATAAAACAAGCTTAAACAGCATGTGAAATAGTGTTGGGAATAAAAATGTAATCAGTTCTAGAGTACGAGTGGTGTGGATGTGAATAAAATGTATAATCTCTCATTGTTTGGTTCTGCAGTAGCCAGACATCTACAAGCCCAACATCCATGGTCATATTTTTAAGCGCATTTGAGGATTTTCAGTTAGCCGTTTTAATCAAAGAGGATTTATCTAAAGTAAGATTCATTATACAATTAAGGTCGCCAGCTAGAAAACCTAAGCTTTTACAGTGCTAGTTAAACATAAGAATATAAAAAAAATTTATAAAACGGGAGGGAGCCATTCAGCCCATCAAGCTCATTTGGAAAGAACTTAACTAATAGCTCAGAGTAGCTAAAATCTTATCTAGCTCTGATTTAACCCAGGGTTTTAGCTTCCGCTACACTAGCACTTCCATACTCTAACTACAGTCTGTGTAAAGAAGTGCTTTCTCAAATTCATTTTAAAATGTTCTCCCGGTAATTTCCACTTATGGCCACGAGTTCTAGTATTTAAACTAATATTGATGTAGCCATTTGGATGGACAGCATCCAGATCTGTTAGAATCTTATATACCTGGACCATTGTCCCCGCTTAGTCTCCTTTGCTCAAGGCTAAACAGATTCAGCTCAGCTAACCTCTCCTCATAAGACATTCCTATAAGACCAGGAATCATTCTCGTAGCCCTATGTTGCACCCTTTCCAAGGCAGCAATTTCCTTTTTAAGGTATGGTGACCAAACCTGCACACAATATTCGAGGTGGGGTCTTACCAAGGAATTGTATAATCATAGCATCCCCTCCCCTGACTTAAACTCCATACACCTAGAGATGTAACCCAACATCCTACTGGCCTCTTTTATTGCTTCTCCACACTGGTGAGAGTGGGACATGGAAGCATCAACTTACACACAGAGGTCTTTCTAATAATGAAATACCTTTATTTCAGTGGAATCCATAATATATCTGTACTGTACATTTCTGCTCCCTGCATGTATCTACATTAAATTTCATCTGCCAAATATTAGCTCAGTCGCTAATTAAATCAAGATCCCATTGTAGCCTCTGTGCTGCTAGTTCAGTATCTGCTACACCACCCACCTTGATGTCATCTGGAAATTTAACCAGTTTACTGTTTGTATTGCTGTCAATATCATTAATGTATATTAGGAACAATTGTGGTCCTAAAATTAAACCCTGCGGTACCCCACTATGAACACAGGCCCACACTGACATTGTGCCTCTAATAACTACTTGCTGCTTCCCATCTGTTAACCAGTTTTTGATCCAAGCTGCTACAGTTCCTAAAATTCCTGCATCTTTGAGTTTAAGCAAGAGCCGTTTGTGGGGGACAACATCAAAGGCCTTCTGAAAATCTAAGTAGATAGGCCTTTTTGTGATCAAGATTGAATATGGGTGTTATATTAGCATGCTTCCAATCAGAAGGTACCACACCAGCAGATAAGGATTTCTGGAACAGTAAAGTTAAGGCTAACAATAAAATCATACATGATATAAATTTAGGGGAATCGCAATTTGGTGCATACACGTTCAAGATTATTATGTGATGACTCAAGATTGCGGCTACTAATCAAAATAAAATTCCTTCTGGATCTTTCTCCTTCTTTTCCAGAACAATGGGGAAGTTTATGTATAAGAATGGCTGTGCCCATTTTTTTTTTACTCATACTAAGAAAAGTAAACTTGGCCAACCCAATCTCTTTTGAGCTTTAAATGTTCAACATTTGATAACTATAGCATTTCTCCAGGAAAGTTCTTTTGTTTTGTTAGATGAGTTAATTTTTCCCCTTTTTATTACATTACGAATCCCCTGAACATTCCAGGTATTAAGTTTAAGAGACTTGGACATATTGGTCAAAAACTTTGTAGGTAAACAAGTAAAAAAACAATTAAGGCCAGATTCATTGAAAGATAGTGAAGAGTGATAAAACTGAAAACAGTGATACCTCCAAATATTCACAATAAAATCACTGACAACACTGTTGGGCTCTCACCCTGTTCCCAAATCTGGTTAGTAAAACCCAAATGACGTCACCGAAACACTTAAACGTGAACTCTTCTAACAAAGTAGGACAACCCACAACTACAATTTAGTCGCCAAAGGTCGACCTAACTCTGTGAGCAAAAAAAGCCACTTTTTGACTCCTACAAAATGTCCCAAAAATAAACTATACAATACACGTAATAGTGCAGAAAAATAATAAATAACGAGCCATATGGGCACAACGCAAAACACAGTGTCCTCCATATTAACTTACGAAAGAAATGAGGCAAGTCACTTAGTCGTTTCTAGGAAAGCCGCTGCAGATTCGAGGTCGACAAAAAGACGAATCCGACCATCATGAAGGTACCTGAGACGTGCAGGATAGGCAAAGCCACGGCTTATGTTCATTCGAATAATCGCCTTACCCTCGATTCGGAGTCGGTGTGGGAGCCAGGATTCGATACGCTCGTTCGATTTCCAGCGGGGGAACCTGCCGGGAGTCCGACCCTGGTCGGAATCATTGATTTAAGAAATTCCACGACAGGGGTAGTACTTTCGGCTTTCTCGTCAAGACTAATAATCTTCGAACTTTTGCGGCGCCCCCGATTCTCCAGGTCGTCAGAGTTTAACAGCAACTGTTCTACGCTTTTCTGCATGTTCGTTGGCTGGCGATTATGGCGGTCGCGGGTGCCCTCCGTGCGGGGACTTCTGCTCTCGGCTTCCTCTATGAGCGTCTCTAAATCGGTCACTGTTTTTTAGGTTTGAGAAGGAGTTTTCTAATGAGGAAACAGACGTTTTTATATCGTTTAGGGAATCGTCCAGACGACTATCCACAGACTTGGACACAATTTGCTTCAGGGTTGCTAGGCTAGTTGTCTGCGCTGAATTAGCCTCGGTAGCTTTGCTCTCATTAACCACTTGCGTCGTTATTCTTTAGTTCCCAGACTGAGAGCGGGTTGATGAGAAAAGTGGAAAATCCTTATCTCTTTTTGAAATAGACATATTACCAACACGCTTTAAGTGACACCGCCTAAGCAATTTCGACCAAAACGCAAGTATTACATAGGTCACCGTTTCAGAATTGGCACATAGACTTATGTCAATAAGAGGAACATTCTACCCCGTCATAAAAGAATGCTATAGAGTGAAAATAGGCCTGTATATTTCAGGTTGGTAAATTTTATCACCAGTAATGGATAAATACAGTGAGAACTTTGTTTCAGGGCTTAAACAATCATAGTAAATAGTATTCAGATTGATAGTGACAATTTCATAGTGACAAGTCAATTTCACAAAAATGATGTATTCTCTTGACTCGCAAGGTCTTGGAAAGACAAATGCTGGGCACCATTACAATATATCACGTGTCTCATCAGTGCATCTAACACTCAAGGTAGTAGTGCTTCCAGTTACACAATTAGTTCCAGTGACGTACAAAATTACCGAGTAATGTCATGTCCAATGTATGTCATTCAGGTCATTGCATTAATTGTGATACTGATGTTCTGAAGTTCGTCAAAATGATAAACTATAGAATTAAGGTATTACCCAAAATCTGTAACACTAATCTTAAAAGTTATTTGGTGAAGTGCTGACTTGTCACTATGAATCCAAATACCATTTTAATGTTCTGAATACCATGTTTGTTCTGAAAAGAAAACGTTTTCACTGTATCTATTACTGGTGGTAATGCTTTAACATGTTTGGATAATCAATAAAATTATCTATCTGGGGGAAAAAACTGGGTAACATTTTACTTGAAGCCATCGTCTATAATGCACTATAGTTACTTTCATAATGCATTACAAAGCATCCATAACGCATTATAATGATCAGTATAAAAATAAAGCATTATAATGATCAGTATAAGAATAAAGCATTATAATGATCAGTATAAGAATAAAGCATTACAGTATTTTCCATTGACAGTCTTCAGGTTGATTATAGTACTTCATACACTCCAATGGAGCTCACACTGACAATTATAAAGCATTATGAAGGTTAAAATACACATTTTCAGAGTTTAGTACATAGATACACCTGATCTTATTACATCTTCAAATTGTACATAAAACAAGCTTCAAAGGTGTACATCATATCAAAAGGGCATATCAAAACTATTAGAGATACAGATCAAATATCTGGGATTTCCCAGCAAGTTTGGCATAGGAACACCTGTGAATTTTCTTTCTTCTTTGTGATTTGATACAGAATGACCCCCCAGTCCAGGTCACACCACTTCTCACCTTTTTTTTTGGGGGGGGGGGGCTTAAATTTTTTTCTCTTTCTATTTGTTGCATGATGGTACGAAGCAGAGCTTAGGCATTTAACGACAGGTTTTTTGTTTTTAATATCAGTCTCCCTTTGCTTCTGTTCTTGAGTATTACACTTCGGCAGTGGAAGATGACGGCAAAAGTACCCAGGAATGGTCAAGCATGCATACTGATAAACACCCTGTGACTGAGAAAGACACTAATTCTAATAATAATAATAATAATTGATACTTTATTGGAAATTCTCTTTACGCC
>JAODUD010000101.1:1663731-1674467 GCA_026784285.1 Stomatorhinus walkeri
GGGGCTGTGGGGGGTGGCCTCGAAACTGCCATCACTGTGATTTTTCCCTTAATTAAGCATACCTCACCTTTGCATTGCGTCCCTGACGGCGCGTGGGAGTCACTTGTTAGCCGTCGATACTGCGCAACCGCATCAGCTTTGGCCCGAGCCGCCGGGTGCGGCTATTTACGGCACCCTAGCGGGACGCGAACGTCGAGATTAAATGCGTGACGCTTACTTGCAGGCCATTCGCCAAGTCGTACGCCGACGGCTCTGGCAGCACCTCACTGCTGTGGCTTCCCCACACTTTTTCTGGAGAACGCATACTGCACACGGACACGGGAAAAATGTAAATAATAGAATAAAAAAAATAAAGGCAGGCACACTTGATCGCCTTGACAACGTTCCGTTCCGCTTGAAAGTCCGCGCGGTGGCATTCATGCCCCCTCCCCCCGGAACACCCTACAGATGGGTCACCGTAATGAGGCTCGCTTACAGCGCCCGGCACACACTTTTGTCCAACTCAACCCGCCTGACTTAAGAGCCTCACGCATTCCCCTCCAGCCTCAGCTCATGCAAATTCAGGTTTTGCTCAAGGGTACAACGGTAATCCCTCCCTGGAGACTGGGGGCCGCCACGTTTTTGGTCACTGGCTTTGCTCCTACCTGCTTCCTTGTACATCCCAGTGGCAAAGGGGGCAAGGTGGAGGGGGTTTAATAAGTGTCATCTAAAATAGCCAGCCAATAAACGAATAGAGCAATTAACCCCTTGCTGACACATGGAGCCTTCAGACAAGACTGGCATGTTCAGGGCGGAGTCAGAGCGGCCTGCTCTTCATTTGTCCTTCATTGATGGCCACAGTAGTGGCCACAATTCTTCCAAGAGCCACCCCTTGGAATTTTTTACTTTTTAACACAACACATGCTTTCATCTAAAGCAGCATACATTTTTGAGAAAGCAAGATCAGACAGTCTGTGGGGCACCTGAGGGTTAAGGACTATGCTCAAGGTCCCAATGATGAAATCACTCTGCCGACCCTGGGATTTGAATCGACAGGCACAGCGCTCCAACCCGCTGAGCCACACACCGACATCAGGAAGCATAACATGGATCTTATGTCACGCTGGGTGACATACAGGTCGGACCAGCGCCAGGATTAGCAAAGGTACACTGGCATTTAGGCTTGGGTCCAGCCTGGGGGGCCCTCCCGCTCGCTACCGTGACAGGGTGCGCAAATCCACACCCACAAAAGCTTAAGCTATAAAAGAAACAAACGGACCCAGCGGTGATGAGGATCCCCAACGTCTTTGGCTTTTCTAATGCACACGTCATGATGGAGTCAAACAGGTGTGGCTGACATCTGCAGCGAGAATCACTATCGCTCGTAACAAAAATAAAAAAATGTCTTTCTTGACACCGAGTCAACTCAGTGCTCGTTCTCTGTGTTTGTTCAGAGGGTCGACGGGATGCATTCGAGGCAAGAATGCCGTGGGTGGAGAGGCGGAGAAGATTAAAGGATAAAATGAAGGGCCTGAGCGGGGATGGAAGGGGGCACGCAGACTCAAGGTGCTCCTGGGCTTGGCTTTTAGAGGGGGGGGGAGATCTCCGGCTGCGATCTGAAGCAAGGGGGCTTAGGGAAGTTCACTGCTCCCACCTGGGTGCCGTACCCACCAGTCTCCATTCCATCTCACAAGGGCTGAGAACATGTAACCACGGAGACAAAAGGGTGGGGGATGAAGGCAAGTGGGGCGGACAAAAACCTAAGTGGGGGTTGATGGATCATTCCAGCTCCCACTCATTTGAAAACAAGCACGATGCCCCATCAGCTCTCTGACCTGCGGTATCTTATCGCAGCGTGGCCCAGTGGCACGATACCCAGAATGCAATGGGCCCCCTCTTCAGGCTTACATTGTTTTTCCAAAGGGTACACATGTGCAGGTCCTGTGGGAGGAGCCCAAAATCATACAAATATTAACCATTGCTGTAGTATACAGCCAATTCCTTCGTAATTAATGCCTGAAGGGTTTTTCTTACCATTTGCAGAAATCAGGAATCAGCACTTTGCAGGGAGACGGTAATCATAAATTGTCACTTGTAGAGAAAAAGGGGGGTGTGTCCCATGTACCAGAAATTGCACTGACAAAGTGTTTTGCCCCCCCCCCTCCCCAGAAACTGTCTACTGGCTACGCTTTCTCCATTAACAAAGCATTCTGGGAATTTTCATAAAAGCAGTCACCCACCCTACCCTGCACTGCTGTACCTTCTACAGACACTGCTGCTCTGGTCTCTGTTACAGAAATGCGACGAGGGGCACGTCAGTGTCTAATGCGCTATCAGACCTCAAAGCCGAACGTTTTAATAAAGCATGGGAATTCCACTGACAAAAATAAACTGGTAATAATAAACCGGAGGTTAAAAAGAAATTATGTCGAAAATTAAAAGTGGCATAAAAATTTCCGACTGCTATCGAAAGTGTTCACTGCCTATGAGAAACACCATCCACAATTCACAAGAAACTGTCCGACTGGGATCCAGCAGCTTGCATTTGCGTTTGAAGATCTTAAATGTGTTGAGCTAAGATGCAGACAGGCTGCTTATCAAAGCGCTCAGAGGTATCCGAGAAATGGAGGAGTGCTTAATTTAAATCATCCACGGCTAGAGTGTCTCCTGTACATTTTAATCTGCGATTTAACATGATCCAGGAAACCGTGTGCAAATGACGGAGAGTGTAACAGGCCTGGGGTGGCTTTGACTGGGACCTGAGGTTAAAGGGCAGACTGATCATTTTTCACACCCTAACCCCAAAAGAAAGACTCCTAAATAAATTTATCATATGCCAAGTCAATTAATCCAATGGAAATTAAATACTAGCTACATTAATCATATACATCGGTGTGCTGGCGACATCGTCAAAACAAAGATTGATCATGTCAACATTAAAAAAAAAGTACCTTTTCCCCTTTTATTTGCAAAATCAAACCTCTATTTTCAAAAATGTCAGAATCACACATGAGGTCGACCTAACTTTTGTAATTTTTAACAACACAGCCCAGGCCTAACCTGTTTCAGGTGAGTGATAACTTTTCATGCCTGAATCGCATTTCATGAGAGCCAAACAGACACCAGTCGGCCGTCAGGCCTGGTAGATTGGCCCCTGACGCCTCTGAAGAGGCTTGGGGGGGAGGGGAGACCACAGGGCGGTCAGCCCTGTCAGTGACTGGGCAGCTGAATTATGTTCCAATTACAGGTCCCCCCCCTAAAAAACAATAATTAAACACACAGAATGAGCCAACCAAGACCTCGACAATACAATGTCTCCTTGCCTCAGTCTTGTACCATCTGTCAGACAGCTACAGAATTCACTGATGGCCGACCACAGCGGCCAGCCAGCGTTGCACGCTACACCAAACACTACTCCCTCTGAACAGGAGGGGAAGAGTGTGCAGAGCTCCTGGTGAGAAAGTAACAAGGAGGCGCGAGAGAGAGCACTGTGGGGAGGTGTTTGGGGAGAGACTGAAGAATGAGGGCCACAGCTCATTTAACAGCTGTAATGTGCACGGCGGCGCTCCCTAAGGACGCATTTTACCTGACTTCTTGGTTTAATTTCTGTCAGCCTATAAACCCCACCCCCTGTCAGATGTGGGCTGAAAAAGGGGTGACACCGGGTCAGATGACTCAAGGCCCAAGGCTGTGGCTCAGAGGACAGACACCGCACGCTTTCCTAATGACCCTTCGAACGGCGGGGGCGACGGACCCAGGTAGGCCACGGAGTCTTTCTGGATGTCACTGCGCTCCTGGGCTCTCAGATAAAAGAAATAGGATATAAGGGAGGGGCAGAAGGTAGAGGCTTCAGCTACCCAAGCAGGAATGAGGAAAAGGGGCATTGGCCAAAGAAGTCAAAGCCGTGGCCATTTGGTAACAAACACAGCAGCCCGGTCAGTCACCGTAGTGACTGACTAACGGCGACAGCAGTAAGGAAGACAGCAAACAGGACCGGCCCAGTTACTCCCTCCCATTTCTCCACTCCCGTCTATTTGCGGACGAGGCCGGGCTGACGGGCCTCCGGGGTCGATACCCGAATGCCAAGTCAGGATACATCTCCTC
The DNA here is from genome assembly GCA_026784285.1 of Stomatorhinus walkeri. Lineage (NCBI taxonomy): Eukaryota > Metazoa > Chordata > Actinopteri > Osteoglossiformes > Mormyridae > Stomatorhinus > Stomatorhinus walkeri. Next base: position 1,667,815 of record JAODUD010000101.1, read on the forward strand.
AAAGTAGTCGATGTGGGGGGGCTGCAGGATATCCAGCGCCGAGATGACCTGGGGAGAGGAGACAAGGCCAGGGCCGTCAGCGACAGGCGGGGAGGGTAGGCGGAGGAACGGGTGGGTGGCGGTGGTTGTCACATAGCATCTCGTCACGCTGGGCCGGACTGGCAGTCAGAGATGCCAACTCATAGGTCATATGACAGCAGGATACATAGGAAGATGGAGGCCACTTCGCTACAATACGACTGGAAGAAACTGAGTAACATGGCCCCTCTGTATCCAACCCGACAGTATCAGCGTTGACAAGAGGATTCTCCACTCCATCGTCACAGTGTAAACAGTGGGGGGGCTGCAAAGGGGGAGCTGAAACCGCAAGGGTAATCAGCCTCCCACTGGAGCAGTGCGGAGAAAGCCGCATCACCTTTAACCCCTAAAGGTCGGGCCGTTCACACAAGAGCGTTCCCTCGGAATGCGATTCGGGAACAGCTTGCGGGCCACGACCAGTGGGTCACACAGGAGGTCAGCCTCGGGGAAGATTCAAAAACGGCGGCTCCATGGGCTGGGGTCAAAGGTCAATAATTGCCAAAGTTGAGATGGGGGGGCAAAAGAAAGGAATGGGAGAGAGTGGATGAAGCAAGCCAAAAATCATTAAAGGTGCCAAAAAAATCTATAAACGAGTGAACTGAAAAAAATATATATATATGTGGTCATAAGGCATGAAGGTTGTGTCATGTTCTCTAAAGAGTATTGGAAAAAGTTGAATGTTAACATTTTGTTACCTTCCTGGAATTGGGCCTAGGAGCACAGTAGCTAAGGTCACCCCCCCTGGCAGCAGCGGGACACGACCCCCCCTTCCTTCACAGACACTCACGTTGTCGTGCTTGAAGAAGCAGAGCATCTTCAGCTCACGGAAGACCCTCTTGCAGGAGACAAGGTTCTGGAAGACGTTGGGCATCTTTTTGAGGGCGACGCGCTTCCCATCTCTGGGGTCTGTCACTGACCTGGGGGGTAAGAGGGGGGAGGGTGTAGGAAGTGAACGGAAGTGACCATATGGTTCAGGGATGAAGGTATTCAGCAAACCTTGAAATCACATCACTGGTGCCAACAAGCTAAAAATATATTGTGCCAGCCTGACTTACATTGATCAGACACAACATTACTTTTTAGGGTCTACAGTTCCGTCAAATTTAATAAATTGCAAGCGAGCTTCACAGTAACTGCCCTTTCCATGCTATCTGAGCAGAACAGCTCTTACCAGGATGTTATATCTGTACTAATGTACAAACCCACCTGACCCCACAAACAAAGTGCAATCTATTAGTGGTGTTCAGTGACCGATTCTACCCGCACGACACTGGTGTTCCTCAAGGCCCAGTTCAGGGGATAGTGAAGTTTGTATACTCAAGATGTGGAACACATTTCACTGCATTTGAGACTCTGATGCAGTGTATTAAATATGAACCAAAAGGAGAAAGACACTGCAGGATGGATCTGGGCTGAGGCGAGCAGAGTCAGGCTTTCAGGAGGGCAGGGAGACTGCAGTAGACAAATAAAACCCAAGTCTGGCTACAGAACAGGGCGTGCGAAAGGAATTCTGGGTCAATGCCGAGCCGGGGAGAGAATCAGAACAAAGGATGAGTTGGGCACATCAGGGTGTTGTGGATCTGGGGCAGAACCATGAATGATTAAGGCTGCCTCGAGGGGAGGCTGAGTCATGTGATTCACGAGCTGGACTAAACATCGTGACACCGAGGAAAATGAGAAAATTGCAGGAAGGAGAGTCTGGAATGGGTGGACCAGAAGGGAAGACCATTCACGAGACATGGTCACGCGTGGCCACTACTCCTCCCACAGGGAGAAAAGCCCACCAAAGACTCAGCACCAGGCTGGTCAAATGGCACAAGAGCAACACACGGGGGTAGCCTAACTGAAGTAAGAAAAGCAAGCCACCAAAAAGACTGGCGATGATTGGTTGAGAGAGAGAACTGTTGTTGGCGATTTCCGCTTCCAGCTGTTCTACTGTGTAAGTAGGAAACAGGGAGGCAGAAAAGGGGACCTTACTTGGTGATCTGAGCTTGCTCTGTAGCACAGCCCACCACCACAGCCTTGGGACGCTCCTGTCACCTCAGGGCCGACAGAAGGAGACAGCGGAAGACATCTTATAAACAGAAGTGTGGCTAAAAGCCAGCCCGGTGCCTGCCTCCCACTAGCACCATCCAATCTCCTTACAGGGACCCTCGTAGAAAAGCTTCATGACTCATCAGGTTCTGGACACTTCTTCCATGGTGGCCACGCCCACCTCAACTGCATGTAAGGGAAGAGGGCATCTTCCAAGAGTGCTCCCTGGTGCTCAATTTTAAAACGCCTATCCTCTGAAGGATGTCCAGAACTGAGAACCAAGGCCATACCAAAGTTTTAAAAGAGGGCTGCAGACAAGGCGAAGGCCAGTGCAAGAATTGATCCAAAAAGTTAACTCTTCTTTGTCATCACTTCTGTGTTTCCTCAGTGCTGTCTGACCATGGAAAATGCATTCAAGTGTGAATTAAACTCACGTTACTAAAGAAAGTGGACACAGAAAACAACGTTCCCAGGGAAGATTATAGCCTGATGCATAAATGTACTGTAGCAATAGCTTTGCAGACACCCACATTGAAAAAAATAAATACAAATATAAAGAGCGATAAAGTGACAGAGCCCTAACCATGCCAGACTAGCTAGGCTTTTGGGATAAATCAGTAAGGAAACCATTTCGTTAAACTAGCCTGACAACACAGAACGATCAACACAGAAAACATTTTCATGAAACAGTGAAATGATGTAAACTTTACAACAAACCAGAAATTGAACCAGTCACACAAAACATCCATGAAAATCTGCCAGTGTTTTGTTTATTTATCTGTTGTTTTGCTTTTTCATCTATCACCACAGCTGGATCTTGGTATCCATTCCTGACAACGTCAAGAAATCATGGCGAGAGTCAGTTCCGGCCAAAGAAAGATGCAGGATGGATAAACCATTTCTGGCATATGCTTTAAAGGAGCTATTCGGAAATAGAAGGGTCTTGCATATGATTTTGTATCTCTTGCGGAGTCCTTGCCGTACAGCGTGGTCTCCACCCTAATAGCCAAGCTGTGTTCCTAGAGAGCTTGACTGACAGCCCGGTCTTGCCAAGGACTGCTCCAGTAACTATGAACATTAATGCTGTCCCCACTCTTAATATTCCTGCATGGATCGAGACTCACCGGACCATCCCGGGCAGGGCAGCCGTGGAGCATCTCGGATGTCGATGCTTTTATTTTTAGTGCAGAAGCCAGATTGAGACGGACCGGGCCAAAACGCCAGCAACAGGCCCCACTTCCACTGGCCGGATTAAATGGGGGCAGCGATATGCATCGAGGGCTTGTTTAAGGAAAACGGAGGCTAGCTGCTCTTTGTTTATTATTAATAGGTATCTTTTTAGCCTGCAAGGCTAATGGGTGAAGCAGAGGCACAGCAATTTCACGCTACCGCGCACACTCTTCCCTTAACAAGGTCCGGCAGCCAATGCTGCGCCGGTGCCATGAACGGGCCAGGGCCCAAGGAACAGGCTGTCGCGGGAGACGGCGCTCTTCAATTTGCTGATGCACTGACAGAAAGGGGGGGGGCTCCAGACATCTGCACATGTTTAATTTGCAAAACGGCTGGATGGGTCCACATGATCCTCTACGGGACAGACTGCAGACCCAGGTGATCTGCTTGCATTTGTGATTACGGAATAGGTTAAGCAGGTATCATGCGAACAGCTGGTAGCAGCCAATCCGAGATTACCTGTGACCCTTGTGCGTGCCAAATTCCCTTATCCCTTTGCAAAATTTCCCCTTAAGACAAGATCATTTACAAGCACTGAGAACTGGCGCTTCAAGCTGGACTGCTTAACAGCAAGAGCAGAGTCGATTAATGAGTTTGGGAGTAAGAGTTACTCAAGGTAACATCTGGACTGACCAGAGGTACCAAAAGTTACCTCAACCCAGATACTTCTTGAGATTTTGAGTCTTCAACTGTGAGCAAGGGAGCTATGAGGGTTGGAGACTACTGATGGGGGGGCAAGAAAGGTAGGAGAGACTGATGGCATTTCAGACCCCCAAGACACATGCTGTCCCACATCCATGGTAAAGCAGAGGCGGCACCTTGAAAAGCAGACCTCCGGAGCCTCTGCTGACCTCCCATGCTCACATTTCCCTCCATCCCAATCTATCACCAAGCTGCTGAGAGGCTTATGCCAGGCATGGATCACAGCGATCAACGCGTCATTTCATTTTGTCACATTCTGAACGTTTTGACCCTCTGGAGCAAACAGATGGCAAATCTCATCATATAAAGCTCACACCACCCTCACTCAGCATATGTCCAGGTGGAGGAACCCCGCCCCCCCCGCAAAAAAATTCATTGGATGTAAAACAAAGCATACGGCTATGCGTTATCCCACAATGCACTGTAGGTTAGCCCACATCCACAGTTTTTAAATGCTATGTTGGCAGCAGCACTGCCGATGTAGAGGGTTCTTGCTATAAGTAACTGCATTTTAGTTTGACTTGCTTGACCAGGAAAGGAAAGCGATCGCATCGGGATGCTGACATTTTAATCATTTGAAGGTCACATCGACAAATCAGGCTACTGTAAGAATAAGTATGGGCAAGAATGAACCAAAAACACACAAATCCTGGATCTAAGATAACAGCACCAGCGCAACTGTTAGCACAGAGTAGGCAGCCGAACCGAGACTCAATCAAGTTCAGGGCACTGCCGTCTATCTTCCTAATCAACAGTCGACCCCCAACCGTACCCCCATCCCCTCCCAGCAGCCATGTGCCCGACGGCCCTGGGGCCTGAACGCGCAGCTCTCTCGCTCACTTGCTCGCTGCATTTTTGAAATACTTGCAGAGAGACATCAAAGAGCATAGCAGGAAATCCTCTGGACGCTTTGAAAGGGCATCTCACCCAGGCAGCACAATCATCCCCAAAGGGCCCCCGTGCGGATGAGCCGAGTGCGGCGGCCCCGCTAGGCCACTCCCCCTGACCCTGTTAATTCTGCAGGTCGCGCTCCGGTACCGTAACGGGCTTGAGAGTTGTTTCGCAGGAAGCGAGGAGCCACGCGATCGTGGACCGTACGGCGGCCTCATCAGCAGTTATGATTCTGTTTAAAGCTACAGCTCGGGCTTGTTAGACGAATCGGTGGGAATTAGCATATGTCTGCATAATGAATGAAGGACCGGTTTAATGCTAAAGCTGAAGCCCCCCATGCTGTCGTACAGCAGCCCGCAGTGACTGGCATCCAGACGACAGGTAACGATGGACGTCCCCGAACCGTGGTGACACAGGCGGGCTGCAGAGTGTCCCTGCCGACCGGCGGAGGGACGCAAGTGCCGCGGGGGAGCTTAGCAACGAGTCCTGGTCGCTGCACCGGGCGGTTTTGAAGCGCTCCGCGGATTTGGGTCAACGGCCTACTTATTCACAAATTAAAAGTATAACGGACGCGGAAGCGGGATGATTCTAATGTGCCCAGGGCACGGGTGGGTTGAGGGGGAGAGAGAGGGGAAGAATAATTATATATACATGCCAGTCACTGCAGCTTCAGTCATCGTACTCTGGTTCCGTAATCCTCCCAAAAATGAATGGATAAAAAATGTATAAACCCGTGGATCAATTAAGCGATTAATGTGCAACGGCAGACCAGAAGCACGAATCTAACGGAATGCCTAAACAGTGTTGTGTGCAGACCACGCGGGACAAGAGCTGGGAGCTTGCTTGGGGGTGGGGGTCTGGAAATGTTGGTTTTTTATCTCATCAGGAAGTCTCCTGCTCAAATATCCAGAAACAGGCAATTTGATGGAACAACAGAGCGCGTTCTGGCCAGCCCCACATGCAGGAACGGTGTGCTAAGGAAAAGTCGCGCCTGCAGATTAGATAACGCCGCGCTCAGCACGACCTCGTCTTAAAGGGCACCTGAGCTATTTACAGAGAAAATAAAGCCGGCTTTTCTTCCCCCTCTGCCCTGCCGGGTAATTAACAGCCCCACGCTGACAACGCGCTCCTGATAAGTCTGTCAAAACCGCGGCAACATGGATCCGGAAACTAGAAACAAGGCGTTTTTAAAAAATGCACAGCAATACACACAAAACAAGAAAGGGCTGATCCTTATGATGGGATAGTAGGATCAGCAGATGATAAATGATGGTTTTTGGTTACCGAGAAGGGGGCCCATTTCAGGAGGAGCCCTAGGGTCCCAGTAGCACCCAGGCCTGACTGCACACGGGTTTTATAATCCCAAGTCCCTGTGTCAGCTCGGACGGCTGACTGGCAGAGATCACAGGAGGTGCCGTTGAAAGGAATTCATGCATGAGAGCAGAGCAGAGTGGATACTCTCTGCATTGTAAATATTACTGCTTTTGGGGCTGTGGGTTACCGTGAGGAGATGTTGCATTCTGCCCTATGGCTGGAAATATGACATAGCTGAGGACTCTGCAGAAAGGCAGGCTCACAAACCAAAACTGATAACCTTACAGAGCACCGACACAACACACAACGGCGTGCAGCGATTCTAAGCGGCCTCCACGCAAAGCCCCCCCCCCCCCCACACCGTGCCCGTCGGGCAACACCAGCACATTCCGGAGACACCAGGC
>JAODUD010000101.1:1689156-1702869 GCA_026784285.1 Stomatorhinus walkeri
GACTGAATGTAACCAGATTGCCAGACATTGTGGCTTGTGTGTCACCCCGGTCCCCTTGACAGCTGGGGGACTGGGGGGATTGGGGAATTAAGAAGCAGTGAAACAAAAATCAAGCAAGACCAAGACTGCTGAAATTGCTAGGCTGGCATGTTAATAAGACAAAACAGCAAAAAACATCCACGAGGAGTTACCTGTTGTCATACCGTAGAACACAATCTCCTGCAAAACTCACTACCTCCAAATCAAGTCAAAGTTTATTTATCAAATGCACAACAGTACAGCAAACAGTGGCAGATGCAGGCAATGAACCAGAGCATCACAGCACACATCACATTAATCCACTTTCTTCTGGAGAGGTAAACTTTCACATCACAGCATGATGCAAGTCACACAACCCAGCACACAGCCCACAAAACATGAAGGTTGTTATATATTATTAAATACCATCTTTTTATTCATTTTATAATTAATATAATTGATGTTATATGACCAAACTGTGTGCAGTGCCAGATTCCATATGGCGCGGTGCTTTTGTATTCTAGACATGGCAATTAACTTGAAATAAACATCCAGGTGTGTGTCAATAAATCATCACAGACAGATATTCCTGCTTAGAAATAAAAACAAACAAAAAAATATGTAAACTCAGGATATAAACCTTGTAAATAATGTAGAATTTTTGAAAACATAATTGAGGGCAGCGTGTGTGCCTATAATTAGAAGGTTGCCGGTTTAAACCCAGCCTCAACATATCTGTGGGTCCTTGAACAAGCCCCCCCCCCCCTCCAGCTCCCTGTAAAGACGATTTCCCCATGGGGAACAATAAAGTATCAATTAATATTTCATGCCCAAACTCCTCCAACTTCTAACACCTTCTTCCCAAAGTAATCCTTTCATATTCCCCAGCATCTCGGTATCTTATGATTGTTAATACAAATATCTACAACTAATTGGAGGGCCATTAAATAATAAATATTGCCAGCTGGGCATGTGAAATCCCTAATGCTGTTTGCAAAATTCATAGCCTTTGCCACTGTTCAGCAAAGTATTTAAACCTCCCCTATCAAAGAAGCGATTATAGCAATGTCTAAATATAGTGCAGCAGGTCCATCTGTTCCACAGCTTTTCAAGATCATCACAGATTACTGCACACTGGATGTCGAGTGCAATGCAACTGATGCAATAAAAAAAAAAACTGAGATCCGGCAACGGCAGGCATTTCTTCTGCATAAATTGCATTTTGTCATCAACGCCAAATCTTATTCCTGAAGTGCTGCAAGCTTAGCCAGAGCACTGGGGCCTTATGAATCCCAAAGATGATTTTGCTTTGTATGTTGGGCTGTGAGGATATGAGCACTCAGATGCACTTAGCTCGAGGCAACCCCCAGGAGGGAGCGAAACATCATACACACGCTGAGAGTGCGGAGAGTTGAAAGTCCGCACTTCCTGCTCCCTGCGTTCATGCGTACCAGCCTTGGAGCTCCGTAGGACTGGATTCAATGACATCCCCTCCCAGGTCTCCCATCTCTTCCAGCCAGGGCTGGATTCTTCCGAGCTGCCTCTGCCCAGGATCAGCCCAGGATCCAACGCTTTCCAGCTCCCCTAAAAGCATTTTAGTATTAAATAAAGGGATCATCCTGACTCATTTCTCAGTTAGATGGGTTATGGCAAGGCCCATGCATACAGCAAATTGCCACTTTTTGAAGGGCGGTGTTCCTTATTGAATTTCAGATGGGGGGGGAGGGATTGAGGATTTACTTTTTAAAATCTGGTTAGTAATCTTAATGCTGCTTGCCTTGGTTGTTAATTGTTGGTTCTTAACTAAGTAGGTGCACACTACTAGACAAGCTGTATTGCATTTAGATAAAAAAAAATTACATTATACACACACACACACATATACGTACAAATATATGAAAAATAAAGACATAATAATACAAATAATTAATAAATCTGATGCTCAGGATAGTTTGCTTATTTTTTAATTCAGTCACGGGCATCCACACTGGCCTCCGGGAACTGCCAGTGGTCTGTGGACCTCGTAGTGAAGACCAGTTTGATTAGGGTGTGGCAGATATGAGAGGAAACTGCATGGGTCTTGGTGATGTGTGAGGAGAACAGTGCAGGAAGGAGATGAATGTCTCCTAAAGTAATTTACGATTTAGTAGCTGTGATGGCATCTAGGTTTGCCACAAAGACACAAGGTTCCTGATCCTCAAGCACATGATGGCTGAGAAGACCTCACCTCAAGGTTCTCTCCAGTCTCATGGTGGTAAAAGGGAGTGGTCTGGTGCCCCTCCCCTCCCAAGGCAGCGATGTGTTTTAGTTGAGCCCCCACCTGCAGGATGGCATGTTTCACCCTCTTGCTGCTGTATATAAACACTAGATTCAAAGCCCGGATTTGATGCCCCGTTCCACGCTTGTACAATTTATGCCATTTCACCTTGCATGCATAATGGATCCGTTTGATGCAGTGGTTGTCAAGAAAGTATCTTTCTTGAGCGTAAGAAGTGGCGCAGGTCTCCGTGTGCGCGTGCAGTGCTGTTGTTCCCAAAATACGCCAGCCTGAAGTGAAATATAGCACTTTGGTAAATGAACAAAATTAAAATCAAGTAAAGAGAGACTAAGGGTACTGTCAATTTTCCTTCAAACAAACTAACATTTAAATGACCTGCTCTGGTTTCAATTGACAAAAAAGCTTAATAAATGCAGTGCGTCAGATGATTTGAATGAGGCAAAACTGAAACAGGAATCTCCTCGAAAGATAGAAAAGGGGTTGGTAGATCTATATATAAACCTATAAATACCTCAAATAACCACAAAATGCGCTGTAGGCATAAAGAATGCTTTCGTTGATTTATAATTTAGAGGGGAATACGGTAAACTGGTCTATTAAAGTCCCAATCGCTGTTTGTCCTCTGAGATTTGATGGCACGTTTGTGATCTTTAACTCTGGCCTGAGATGGCGGATCGGCGATTCACATTTCTAGACCGGGCACCGTGTCCCAGTTTAATCCGGCACGTGGGACGGGAGAGATCGCAGGCAGCAAAAGCTTGTAGCCTGTAAACGGAGCAAAAGGCAGGTGGCTGCAAAGTGCGCGCACACACATAGGCGAAATGTAAAACAGGGCGATATCTCACCCTTACCCGCTCAGCAATGAGGTGATCTGCCTTCTGGCTAAACCCATCCATCCATTTTCTATACCCGCTTATCCTACTGGGTCGCGGGGGGTCCGGAGCCTACCCAAGTAGCAACGGGCACGAGGCAAGGAAAAACCCTGGACAGGGGGCCAGCCCATCGCAGGGCACACCCACACACCATTCACACACACAGGCATACCTACGGGCAATTTAGCAACTCCAATCAGCCTCAGCATGTCTTTGGACTGTGGGGGGAAGCCGAGGTACCCGGAGGAAACCCCACGACGACACAGGGAGAACATGCAAACTCCACACACATGGAACCCAGGTCCCAGAGGTGTGAGGCAACAGTGCTAACCACTGCACCACCATGCCGCCCCCCTTCTGGCTAAATCATTTTTAAAAATTACTCCAGTGATGATAGCCGCGTTTAATGCTTAGGTATATCACGATTTTATAGATGGGCTTTATATGTTTAACTTGGTAGCTTCTTTTGAAAAGAGAGTAAAACCGTAAAATAGCTCACCGTTTCCACTTAAAGAACAGCTTCCTAAAACCACAGAAACGCTTTTTGTTTTGATGATAGGCCCATATAACAATAAATTTTAATAGCAAAAGAAAATATGGGCACTAGAAGAAGTTGTTCTATCACCACATTTTAAATTGATGAAAATGAAAGATAAGCAAACATTTTGCATTAGTGAGATTTTCGCATTTCAATAGCACGAGCAAACACGCTGAAAATGGAATTTAAGAACGTGCAATACACGGGAACACGAGGAACTGAGCAAGTATCAATTTAATCACGACCTATAAAAAAATAATAAAAAACAGCAATAAATAATCAGCACTGTTGTACCAATAGCCTGCTGGCTAACTGAAATTTGCCACACGAGAGGTGAAATTCATGACGAGAAGTCAGCAATACGTCAACAAATCAATGAAATCAGCAAACCGACGTTTCCCATATTGTGCCTTGCATGACGCCTGCAGTGACATACAAGTAACCACGATCTTTAAACTTTAAACTGCCTGGTTCCACTTTCACAACCTAGTTTTGACTGACATTACTCATCACAGAGTGGACTCCGAGGTCAGCCAGAAAGAAAAAGTTAGTTAGGTATCAGAGATCATCTTTCTAGTTAAAGCGAGAGAAACGCTGTTAATCAATATAGAGGTTTTCGTCACTATATAACGGCTTGACATAAAACCACCTCTCTTTTGCTAAAGCGCCCATATCCTCCTGAAGTTAATTACGGACACATAGTGGTTACGAATCTTTCTTGTCGGTGCTTAACTGGATCCCCTTTGCAACCACGGCTGATGATAAGCCTGTACTGGTGTCAGTGTGACCTCATATGTCAGTCACAAGAGCAGCACAAGCGTCTGCAGCAGGTCAGGCTGCCATGGAAATGAGGAGAAAGAGCAACTCGACTCCACGAGGAGGCAGCGTGGAAAGTCACTTATCTCAGGTTCCCGTAAAAAAAAAAAAAAATCAGTACGTGTGTAGTTTTGGTGCTGGACAGGATTCTCAAGTTGTGAGGTTGATTCCTGTGAGTGGAGTTTGTTTTTTTCGCGTGGCTCCAAAGATGTACAGTTTAAATTAGGGTGTTTGTGACCTGTGATGGATTACCATCCGGGACAGAGTGTACCTTTGCCCTTTCTCTTCACTTCCAAAGATAGGCTCAACGATTAGGGATGCTGGATAGAGTCTCGGCGCTGCAAATAAATGAATAAAACACAACAACTGGATTTTACTTATTTATTTCATATGCATTAGGCATGTGAGGGAACGTCATGATGTCTCGTTTGTGAAAGATAAGCAACACAAAAGCATTGTGGCGTTTCTAAAATTGAGCTTCTTTGCCTTACAGCACAATGAGCGGGTTAGCGTTGGCTGACCTCTGGTACGGAGGAACCGCTTCATTTTTAGATCGACTTGTTACCAGAGCTGTTTTTAGATTCAGCTTTCAAATCTTCACCTCAGCAATGAGATGAGACACACAAGCCAGCTTTTATCATGTTAAAAACGCCACGCTGCATTTCGTACTTTATTGGCGCCAGTAGAATTTAGTGCTTTTTAAAATGTAAAGTTAGGAGACTATTTTGTCAAAAAGAAAAAGAAATGTGGTAAGGTATTTGTGTGTGTATATATATATATACACACACAAATATTTACTCTTATCGTTACTGTGATATTTTTGGGAAACGCAGTCTTCATAAGCATTCCTCAGTGTTTCAAATTGGAGGTCCGTATTACACACCACTCCAAATCTTTCCTGCACTCTGTAAAACACTAGTAGAACAGATCCCCGAAGACAAGGCATTAAGGCGTTTAAGAGTAACACGACCAATACTCCACAAACTCAAGACTCTAAAAACTGTTAGGGCTATTAATAAAACAAAAATATTCAGAAATCCGACCGTGTCAAGCGAATGCTAATATAAGTGGGAATTCAAAGTTATTGAGAAAGACACCTGTGAAGGAGAGACGAACAGAATGTCTCATAACACGAAACTTCAAAGGATTTACATATAAAATGCAGATTATGGTCATGAATAGTTTTGCATAATAATACTACCGTGAGACTCATTTGACTAACAAATCACACGGAGCCATTTTTCTACAGTGACAGAAACGCGGTATATAGGCTATAATATGAAGCAACAAAAAGAACGATTTTTCTTTTTTGTTGTTCGCATGTGGCTCGTTCAAATGCATTCTTTGTTGCCTAATCTAACAATAGGAATTTGTCATAGATCCACGTGTTTTAGCATTAAAAAAGACGTTATACGAATGATTCGTAATGAAACAAAGCGCTTCAAATAAAGTACCATTGGCCTAAAATTAAGTGCAATGCGGAAATTAACCCACTTCTATAATACCTATAGTCTGATCTAGGCAAGCACCAAGTGTTTACATAAGTCCATATACATGTTTGACGCCTGTATGTGCATTTACTTTATATGCGAGTGGATTTCAGTTGAATAAAATTGTTCGAGTTGCCTGTTTATTATGCATGTGATGGCGGTCTTATGTACCTTTCAATATCTGTGATTACATAATCAGAGCAGGGATGCGTCAAGCGCTGATTGCTGATTGCAATCTCCAGGAAAGGGGCTTAGCAGAGGCCGCGCTCTTGCTAGAGGGCTATGCAGCGGAAGCGTCTTCGCAGGTGGATGGCAATGCGCACCGCGCCAGGAGTGCAACGCACCGCAGCTCTACTCGCGATCCGCTCGGGGGGGGGGGGAATTTACAGCGATTTCCGGGTAATGAAGACAGCACAAAGGTACAAGATTCTTTAACAGGGCGCTGGCCCCTCGCAGGTTTTGTTGTCACGCTTTCCAGAATGGTCCCCACTAAAAGGCAGGGTTTGCGAGGATGCACCTGCGCGTGGTACTGACAGCTAACTCAGCCCTCACTTGGCAGTTAACAGCAATGCAGCCTGTATAAGATGCCGACGACTAAATATTTAATCAAAGTGAGCATTTGGCAAGGCTTTGCAGTGGGGGTTGCAAATGGCCCCAAGAAAAAAAGTATTGTGCCAAAAATCAGAACAGTGCTTCAATAAAAGCGAAGGAGGATCAACAATTTGCAGATAATCGTTCAACCCAAGGGAAGGATTTCACGGTTGAGAAACACTTAATGAAACGTAACCTTCTCGTTAGTTTTGCAGACTCCATATGAACTAAAACATTCTTAATATAACAATTGTTTTGTTTGTCCTAATATACAGTCATCTATACGAAAAAGGCTACATTTCACATTAATTATTAGATTTTTACAAAAAGCTTTCCAAGTTATTAAATCAGGAACTTATGGTTCGAGTACCTTATTCTATTTTGAGTGTACTACTTTTTAAGCAGTTTTGCGCTATATCCAGCTTAAGCTTATTTCTTCCTCGAAATAGTGTTTCCGTACGTATGACATTTTCGGTTTTGTACTTCCAGGGTATCGCTATAATGATACCAACCCCGGTTTTCCACAGTGGAGCATCCTTTTGTTGTTTGTGTGAAACATACGCATGAGTGAGAATCGTATACCGCCGCGAGGCAACAGCGCCCTCTATCTACAAAAGGTTGTTCTTTAATTGGCCTCTGACAAGTCGTTCGTTTCATTACTCATGAGTAAGGCTATACGAGTTGGCTTAAACGGAAAAACGTCCTTAAAGCTATTGTTCCATGCAAATACATATATGAAAGGGGAAAACATCCTACGACCTAAATAAAGAATGAACAGTGGACTGCAAGACACAGGATAAACTGTACAAAGCAGTACATCCATTATAACACTTGTCTTTCACGACTGCAATCTAAGTTATGAACACTAGGCTATGAAAAAGATTCTCACAGTACTATTTTTTTTGGACAGGACAACTCAGAACAAGGGCGGTCTGAAGAGGGGAGGTATTGCAGGATGTTTTCGGTTTAGATTACAAGTGGTTGTGTTTCAAGAGGTACAGTAAGCGAGGTCAGCATTCTGAGAGGGTGTGCAAGAATGGGAAGGCACCCAGGAACCACTGTGGAGCACTTTCATGGTTTTATTGGAGACAATGGTTGCAGACATCATAAGCGCTTTTTTTTTGTTTGTTTTTTAAGCAAGACGGCAGTTAATTTACAAAAAGAAAGATTTTAATCGTATTAGTATTTCCAGCAAGCACTGTTTGTCTGTCGACTTACATATACAAAATCGGAACCAAGTATACCGGAAATAGGCTGCAGTGGGACAGGACTCTGCCAAGGGGATGGTGAACAATCAGGAGCTAAGTTAGCGTAAGCCTTGGGCGCCACACACACATTTTAGTGTCACATCAGCAGCTCAAGGTGTTCCGAGAGCGATGCCCCCACCCCCCCCAAGACACTCTCAAACATGATTCTAGGTGGTGGTGTGTAATCGGAAGACAAGGTGCAACGCCAACAGAATTTTTGGCAACAGGTCTGGCATGGGGTGTGGTGTTGGGGGTGGGTTGCTTTCTTCACCTTCAAGCCTGTGGTACACAGAGACGTGCACGTCATGTAGGATTGGGTGTGGGGAGGTATTTCTTGGGTCATAAAGATTCCTGTGGTGTCCCTGTTGTTGTGACAAAAATCTATACGCCCCCCCCCCCCCAAAAAAAAAAAAACTGTCCCATTACATGTTCCACCGCAGCCAAATCGTGCGCCCAATAAGTCAATTCAGAGGTGACAGTGAACTGAGTGGACCCTGTGGAAGGAAATGTGCAACAGTCTATTTCCTCATGGGGAACGGAATTCCAGCAAGACACAACAGCCTGCAAAGGCTTTCAGCAAACAATGCAGACGGAGCTGATTGGTATCATTTCAGCAGCAGAGACTCGAACCCAAGGCACAACAAACCGACCAGCAAATAGAAAGCGCACAAAAGTACAAACGCAATAGGGATTCGTTATTAGAACAGTACAGACGTTTGTTTCGGCACAAATGATAAAAAAACACCCCCTTCTTTTTAAATGCATTATACAAGCACTGGTCAGTTAGGTGTTCGGAGTTCAAAGTACAAACTGTTGAAGTGAGGCCTGTTAGCATCGTCACAGCTCCAGTCTTTATGCATGTGTCCCTGCTACCACCCTCCCTCTCCTCCATTCCATTATAGAATACTACCATTGTGAACCACTAAACAGACCCATAAATCTCTGCATTACAGGTAACAGAGTCTGATACACCAGCCATGAGTAATAAAACAGTCTGTTCTGTGGACCTGTCCATTATAAAACAGAATTCACCCGTTTCATTGGGCAATATCACTTCTGTAAAGCGGAAAAAAAAATATCCAAAAGGAAAACAGAATGATGCAAACTCAACTGATGCGGTAAAAATATTTTTTTAAGAGTACTTTATTGAAAAGAGGTAAGCATAATTAAAGATGAGTTGATTATGCTCATTAGTGTACGAATGCCTGCTTTGGGTTGGTCTAACAATTGTAAACCTATTGAGCAAAAGATCTAATGCAGTATGCTCAGATTTCAATTTGAGTCAATATTCCTGACAATGGAGAGAATTTCTCTGTAAAATATAAACAAAAGACACTGGAGCTAGGATGACAGGAGTGTCAAACAGAAGGAATTACCAGTTTTATTCTTCCAACGGAATAAATGCTTAAATGAATGGCGCATGCACTGCATTCTTCGTTAAAAACATAACATACACAAATTAACTTTGTGTGCCTTGTGTTTTTTTATTTATTTTGCAAGTTACTTTGACTTCTGTTTGACCACTCCGCCCAAATTCTGTTTAATAACGTTAGATTACAATTGGTTCAAACTAACCTGAACCATCACACATGCAGAGAAAAAAAATCCTGAACTCAAAAGCATTGAGAATGGAAAACAAGACCCAATGTTCACCCAAAATAGGAGTGCTATTTGCACTTCATACTGATTTCCCCACCCACAAAGAGAACATATTTCAGAATATTGTCAAATTAAGGGGGTGGAGGGGCATTTGACTCCCCCACAGCAACTTTCCCTTTTCCTCCTCCACGATACAAGGGCTGCCTGCATTGAAAGAGTATTTCTGAACCTTACATGTGTAACCCATCTGGGCAAGATGACAGTTTCTCTAGAAATCAAAAGTGACAATCCTCACCGCTCAGTTACCACAAATATCACCAAATCTTTAACAACTGCCTTGCAATGCGTGATGCCCGATCTCCTTATGAAAGCCCTCGTTCTCCTTTAAGTGGAGGAATTAAAATTATACCGTGCATCTAAACTGAAGACTATTCACCATATACTTAAAACATTGGGACCACATGAAAAGAACCGATGTTCTTTGAGATTTGAGATTGACTGCCAAAAGCTGAAAACAAGAATCGATAAGCACCAAATCAGCACTTTAGTAGGAAGAAGCAAACAATTGCCCACCCACCTCAAGAAATAAAAACTTGTTTCCAGTATGTTTGTCAGCAATAACGGATTTATATCCAATTGATGTTACCACCCCCCAATAACTACTAAAAGAAACAAATCAAAAATAAGGTAATGCATAGCAATGTCTCATATAGCATAGTAAAGCTTAGCGTGGCACAAATTATAAGTAGTCAAATCTATTATTTTTAGCATAAGAATCCTGTGCACAGTGTGTCAGGATTATCAATAGACACAGGGACATTTGCATAATGCATTTGCAAATCACACACACACACAAACTTACAGGCATCAGAATGAACCGCAGCTGCTTGATGACAAGTGTGACACCATCAACACAAGACAAGACAGACCGGCCGATTTTTGCGATTCCACATCACAGGATAACCTACCAACCAAACTGTTGTTTCATGACATGCACACAGATACCATCAGTCTCACACCTCTTGCACCCAAACGAGTCGAGAACTGGTCTGGTGCCCAGCAACATCTGCTTTTGCGGGTTTTAACGTTGCTATTGAAAAAGGGAGAAATATCACCAATGTATAAAACAAGCATCAAATTGGTAAGTGCTTTCAATACGATATTAGGGGGCAAAGTGAAGAATCAGATTAAGAAATGAAAAATTCACAGTATTTCAGCCCCATATCACACACACACCACACTAACAGTTAATTCCTCGTCTTGAAATTTCACAGGAACACATCTAGAAAGACGTACATTCCGGCGATCACGCGCGTTTCTCCACGCCCTACCGGAGCGTGGACTGAGAGAGCCTGCCTTTCCATTTCACTGAACCCCAGCCCTAAGGTCTTGCTACCCTGAAGCATGGCACCATTATTCATTGGTAGCTCCCCCAGGTTTTGAAGCTGTAGGAAACAAAAAGGCCTCTAAAATGGACCCACACCCCCCCCCAAATTATTTTTTTTCCTCTTTGCAAATGTGGTAATGCCAAGTTGTGTAGTCACACTTGACCCAGATGTCTTTCTGGCTTTGTGCAAGCCACTCTATTCCCATCCCTGCTTGGCGTGCTAACTAATGAGGTACACGACATAAAACGCAACAGCTGGCCAGAACCACAGTCGACCTGCTACTGTTGCACTGTGCAAAACTAAGCATTTGTCTTCCGCAATTATAAAAAAAAAAGGGGGGGGGGCAGCCATTTATGAAGAGGGGATTGGGGGGGTGAGGGGAGCAGACCCACCATCTGCGATGCATACGTAGCAGAGGTAATGAGGTAAACTCTTGAAGACATGCAGACCCATTTTACAGACTTTTGCCTTTGCTGAACTAGCTGGGGCACTCTGCAGCTCACACGTCGATGAGCTGCTGCTCAGCCTTCTGGGTAATTTGGAGTGCAACACCAGTAATAGCACTGGGCTAAACAAAAGGCAAGCTCTTTAGGGACCAAGATTAATTAAAAAGGGCTCAGCAAGCACTACATACGTAGAGCACAAACCGAAACCTGTGACTAAGGATTTGAAGCAGCAGACCCTGTATGCAGGCAGAAACTGATATGATCTGACAGACAAGTGGAGGAAACAACAATGACACCAGTCCACAGGCTGATAGGTTTGCAGACAAGGTTAAAAAGAAGGAAAAAGACACACTAAACACCAGCTTGAACTAACAACACCTGACTATAGGGTCAGTCCAGAGGCCTGGACTGTCCACTTACAAGGCAGGCCACCTGCGAACAACAGACACAAGTGGGGAAATGGAACAGACAGACTCCCCAGCCTGGGTGTAAGCTGGAACGCCACACCACAAGAAAGGCTGCTGGGATCAGACTGGGAAACACCGGCGAGGACAGGATCACCAGGCCAGCAGAAAAAAAAAAAAAAAGATCCAAACAAACTTCCACCAAGACATAACAGTGCGGAGAACAAAACGACGACAAACACGGACGAGTGCAAACGATACTTATTCCGACACGAGGACATGGACATGAAAAGTACATTTAGTAACGTTTCCTAACCTTGTAAAATGAAAACGGACACTGTGCAGGAACACACAACCAAATTAAAATGAACGTTATGTCCCCAGTAGCAATTTGGTATTGAACAACTGTAGATTAAGCACAAATTATTCAAATCACTTAGGGAAACGAAACAAAAACCACAAAGGAAAGCAAATAACCAGCTTTTAAGTGATTTTTGGCAATAATTGTTTGTATTGGTATACTTTGTGAAATAATGGCTTTACTAATTCTACCTGAGTGTCTTTTTAATATTTTGCTTTTATTTAGAAAAACAAACAGCCAAAAGCCATTCTTAACCAGGGTTAGTATTTATCTACTTATTGTGATAGTCATATATAGATCTATTTCTAGAAGAAGAATTTAGTTTACATTATTAAAGTGCTAATTTTGTTATAATCAAATAAGTTATGTGAGCGGGAGAGACAGTAGGCGAAAAAAACACCTGTCCATTTTAATCCTAATCGAAGAAAATGGAGAGCAAGACTGAGAAGATGCAAAGACGCAGCTTCGGGCTGGGAAATAACCCCTTGTCAGATGCAGACGGGGCAACGATGATATAGATGGTGAAGATTTCAGAAATACAGCGACCGACAGTTATCAATCTGGGTGAGAAGGGAAGCTTGGGGACACTAGGCCACTCGCCTGACAAACGAATGCTTTTCGTAAGCTTGATTCTTCACCAATCACTTCTATAACCATAAAAAAAATAGGATTCACCAGGAGGGAAAGGGGATGATCATGTCCAAGCAAACTAATGATTGAGAGCAAGACAAAATAATGCAAAATAATGTCGAATCTGGCGCAAAAAAAGAGGCAGCGTCACTTTTAGACAGCCAAATTAAACAAGAGACTGCACCTGTTTGTGCAATGAGATGCTAACATGACTGAAATGCACGGTAGCAAATTTAATTTGGTTCTAAGTGATCCCATGTTGCATAAGCTTCAATACGATAAAAGGAAAAGCGACGGAGCCTCTGTGCCTGCTCGAACCTCTCCATCGTTTACCCAAACTCCACAACTGTAGTATAGCGACATGGAAATAATTACTACATTGATTCTCCCACTTTAAGTTAATTAAATACTGATCTATGTATGGGGGTAAAGTTAACAATCAACAGAAACTCACGACACCGTCAGACCACAGTAGCTCAACAGTACAGAACGGAAGATGTAGAGGAGCAGGAAACTCCTGTGTCACTTGTCCGGACCCGGACTTGCTGCTCTCCATCTGCAATTCTGCTTCTGTTTCGTCTGTCGTCCAACAGCGGAAAAGAAAAGAAAAGAAAAAGAAAGAAAAAACACAGGCATCGCCAAACAAGACGGTCCGTCAATACTGTACGGTGTGATCTCCTTTCCAAAATAAAGTTAAGACAATTGTTTCCCCCAAGGCCCGGCATCTTTCCATGCTCAAATACCAAGAATCTATGCTTTTGTTTGTCCTGCAGAAAGACTGGATGTTCAGTTCCTCCTGTCGTTTTATCCATTTTTTCTGCTTGAAATAACCTTTTCCCCCCATTATGAATTTCAATGTCGCACAAAAAAAAAAAATACACAAATGTGCCTATATCAGTCAACCTGGATTCAAAAGGAAATTAAGAGCAGAATCTGATTATGATCACCACCCCCCATGGAAAGGCTCCGGAAATGGGAACAATGTCCCCATTACCTCTTCAACCCTCCCCCCCACCCCCCACAGTGCCGTGAACC
>JAODUD010000101.1:1702969-1715126 GCA_026784285.1 Stomatorhinus walkeri
ACCTGTGGCTGGCATTGAGTTCTTAATCCCACACTGCCCCCACAGTGCCGTGAACCCAGTGTCCGTCACAGCATAAGGTGTTACGTCGATCCATAGACATGGGTGAAGAGTCTAACAAAGTCTTCAGACCTGGGTACTGGAGTCTGTACCAGAGGATAAGAGGAACCCTTTGCTCGGGGTGATGTTGGGGCAGCCACACACCCTTTGACGGCTCCACAGCAGCTCCAGGTCTCCGACGGCAGGCCATCCCGGTATACTGGATTTTTCTGCCTCTCCCACACCGGCCTTCGGATCTCTTCTTCTCTCTGCTTGTGTTCTCTCACGACTCTGCTGTCTTTATTACAGGACACGTCTCCAGTTCCTCTATGCGAGTGACGATTGTGATTAATTTTGAATCTACTGAGTCTGACAAAAGGAGCCAAAGGTAACCCACAAGCCTTGTCTCAAGGTAGTGTTCGGGTGAAGGTCATGTGACTGTGCCGACCTCACTGATTGGGTCCATCTTGGCTCTTGTCATAAAGAACAACTCTTTTTGGATCTGTGGGGTAGAAGGGAATGACTTCATTTCCATAATCAAAAAGGACTTCAACAATTTAAAGTGGCAGTTAAGTACCATGGGGGGGAAAAAGAAAAACTCAAGAAACTGTATTTCTGACTTATGTACAGTCACCCCTCCAGATACACAAGTTTGACATTCAAGGTTTTGCTTATTTGCGAGTTAGCCGTGACCAATTACAGGGGAATATTTTTGGATGACACACAAGTAGAAATGTTAACAGTACTGAGAATGACTCTGATCAAATAACATATATAAATATTCATGTTATTTAATATTTGACTGTGTAAGTGCATACTATTACATTATAATTGTGTTAAAATAAAGCCTTGAATCCAGGCATCTTAGCTCGGGTATTCCGCACATCTTTGTCTCGGCAAGCAGCGTTACTCATGTGTTAGCTTTCTGATCGTGGAATATCGCGTTTCTCACATTCACTTTTGACCTTTTCAGTGCCATTAACTTCGCATTTTTTAATAATGGTATCAAGTATTACTCACAAATTTTCACATTCGTGGGCATCTTCTGCCCCTAACCCTCTCAAATGCGAAGGGGCGAAAGTACATGGCTGCGGGCCCGGCGTTGTCATTAACGTACGGTTTAATTAGGAGCTGCACAATAAATGTAATGCATGAACAGAAGAGCCCGAGAAAAAGCCCACTGCCAGAAAGAGAAGGTAAAGGTCACCTAAAATATCCTTCCCATATGTTAAAACCTAGAGAATGACATTAACTGGGTTAAATAAACAATCCCTCAATTACAATGATTAAATGTAAATCCTTGCTTACCTTGTTTTTGCAAATTTAAAATATATTCCATTTCTGAAAAGTAAGAACAAACAGTCATCATGTTATGGAATGTAAAAAATTAACTTACTTTTTCTAACAATTTAATAAACCTTTGAGATCCCAGGTTATTTAGCAGTTAAAAACATCAGAATCAAAGTTCATAGAAACCGTCAATGAAGTGCCTTTCACAATTTTTCATGTAAATTAAAGGGAAGATGTAGTAGAAGTTACATCTTTGGACGGTCTCCTACAAAGATAGTTCTTTAGTATTTCCAATCGCAACACAATGCTGCACATTTGCGACTTCTTCCGTTTCAAGCCCTGTTACTATGCACGTACAAAGTATATGCAATCCAATGCTAATATTCTGCTGCATACGATGATGACTTTGATGATTCTAGCTATGTACACAGCACCTAATATAATGGAAGACAGCGGTGACCTCCATCAAAACAGGATCTCAGAAATTGGAAGAGCAGAAAAGACACGTTGTGGACATTTATGGCATGTCAATCAAGCGTGATCTTCAAATGGGTTAAATCAGACACATCTGTAAGGCCGACGAGACAATTTACCTTTAGCGTGATAAGTTACAGCAGCTCTGAGATTGAAGGAGCCCCAGCTACAACTCCTATCGAAGCCCTTGGAGAGACCCGGCTCTCTGGCAGGAACCACCATGGGGCTAGCCGAACATGCCTGTGGGGCCTCATCTTTCAACGAAGGAAATACTATTGCACCTATATTGGCCACGCCGCCTTCCTGCTCACCCAGCTCGAGTGGCTGCGTTTGTGTCCAGCCCTCGCAGGCTACGCCTGCAGGGGAGCACGCTTTTAAAACACTAAGGGTTTTGGGGCTAGTCCGCACATCTGGGTCGTAAGCCTTTGGCATGGGTGGGTTCTCCAGACCCTGCAGAGGGGCAAGGGAGGCCCGAGTGCCAGGGGCAGCAGCGCAGTCCCCCTGGAAAGACACATCCATGGCCCGGTTCTTCGCAGCCTGGCGCCCCGCACTCCCATCGGGACCAGCGCTGGGCTCGTTGATGAAGGACAGTCCCCACTGGTTCTGGAAGATATCTCCCAGGGCTTTCTGACTGCCCGGCACAGAAGGGGGCTCAGCCTGACGACCGCTGGGAAGCGGGGGTTGCATATTCGGGGGGCCCAGCGGGTAAACGAAAAGGCTGGGCTTCCTGGGCTCGCCCGCTGCGGTGAAGGGGGCGGCCGACTCGCCACTGCTGCTTTCAGAAGATGATGCTACATTCTCACCCGCCGAGAGAAAGGGAGCCAGCGGAACAGTACTAGCAGCAGCGGGGAAGAGGGGTCCAGACTGGGAGCACTGGTTCCCTTGTCCAGGGACGGGGCCATTGGTAAAGCTGGCCGAGGTGATGGTTTTCATTGCAGACATGGGGACCTGCGGTGGTCTGCCAGGCACTGGGAGGAGGGGAGCATCCAATCCAACCTGGGATGTTTTGTTAAGGTTCTCCTTGACTTTACTTGCATAACTGATCTTGGGGACAATCTTAGCACTACTGTTGTCCACGGGAAACACAGGCGGCGGTTTGAACAGAGTCCACGAGTCCTCTTTTGTAGTCACCGCGGTGGTGAGTTTGGCCTTACTAGCCCTGTCCTCGTGCTTTTTCCCAGAGCCAACGGCCTTGCCGTCCGAGTTCTTGCGTGCCTGCTCCCCTGCCGAAGAAGCACCCATCGCCAAGCCCGTCACCGGCCTGGCACGCGTTAAGGCAGGGGGATCGGCCTTAGGGGTGGCCCTGGGGGAGTCGGCCCGTGAGCCCGTTGCCTTCTCGGCCAACTTGGGGTGAGCGGGGTCCGCTTCCAACTTAGGTGGTGAGGCACCGCCCTGCCGCATGGCTGCCGGCAGAGTCACATCCCCGGCATAGTTGCTGCCGCCGCGTTGAGGTTTGCGTTTCTTAGGGGTGCCGCAGCTGCTCTCGGAACCACTGCCATCGGTGTCGGGGGCCGGCTTACTGGAATAACCGTTAGTGAGGAGCCCAGTGAGGCCCACCACGCCGTTCAGGAGTGTCACAACCTCTTTCTTGCCCTCATGAGTTTTAAAATCCGAAGGCTTGTCATTCTTGCTGTCCATAATGGTTTTATTACTGGGAACACTCTTGCATCCCTCTACCGGGAGATTGCTAAGGAACTTCCCAGCATGCTTCAGTCTTAAGTGTGTATCTAGCTGCGTGTGGCCATGACCATTAATGGGGTATGTGATACTAACTGACTCGAGTGCAGAAAGAATTTTCTTTCTCTCTGTAATGTTACCATTTAGTTTTCCATTGCCTGAAAACAGAAAAAAAAAGGCAAAATGTCAGAACTTTTTTTTTCAGGACGTGAAGTTCAATCAGATTACAATCAGGTCCTAAGGCAGTTCAGAATCTCCGCCGTCTAGAAACATGGTGAGATTTCCATGAGATTGTTGGAGCCGGCTGACTACATGAAGTGGAAACCTGCCAGGGACAGCCGAGGCAGCCACATACCTGAATTATCACTCCTTTATAAAATAAATACATAGAAAAATGAGCAAATACGTAAACAAATAAATCACATACTTTAACCACCCCTGGTTTTACAAGAAAGTTGTGGAACAGAAAACTCTACAAGCACTAATCACATCACACCATCACAGCATGAATGTGACTGGACCCGCTGTCCATTTTCTTTTTATTTGCAACTGAGGTTTCCAGATTTGAGAAATGCCTTCTGAAGCCATCACAGAAGCCACTTAATACTAGTCACCTTTTATGGTAATTATGGTATAAAGCCATTTAAAGATTAGAGGAAGTAAACAAAGTCATTGCAAAAGACGGAACTCGGCTGTGACTGGATGTTTTGCCATTATATCCAGACTCAGGGACTTTGGCCCATTTATCTATTGCATTTAGTTGTACATACCACACTATGTAATATAAAATGTGTCAAGCTACTGGTGTTTTAAGATAAAAGGGGACAAAGGAGAATGTATAAAAAGTGAAAATAACTGAAAAAACTGGAAAAGATGCATCAGTGTAAGGCAGGAGGACTCGGTGCCACGTAAGAGAAGACGATCACTATATCAAATTAGAAGAGTACACAGTTCCTGTGGCTATGAGCTGCAGACACAAAATGTTTCAATAAACATAAAAAGGACAAGGCAACTGAGATACCCAAGAGATTTCACTGAGCGGCTCAGATCGCAAAAGAAACTGCCAGATACCTCTGGTAACCCCGAAAGACGCACGGTCTTAAAATAGAAGCACGCAATGGACTTACTATTCAAAACGCCGACATCCGCCACACTAGCAGAACCTGCGCGACCCGGCACTTTGCGGCGTTCACGCGAAAGGAACAAACACGCCGAACGTTAACACTCCGGCCTCCGCCGACCTCCACCACGGCCACGCTTCTCAACCTTCGACATTTTGAGGCGCTCGTTAAAGACTTGGCGCTCTGTCGCCCAGAGTCTACTTTCTAAAATACGTCGGTAGGTCCCCCTCACGACCTATTTTTACCCCCCACATATGACGCGTCGCGCGACCGGGGGGGGGGGGGTGGTGGCGCGTTCATTCATACCGACTTTTCGCGAACGGGCGAATCGGCCGCCGATCGGCGATCGAAGCCCTCCGACGCTCGCGCCTCGCCACGAGCACGCTCCCTTTCGGCTGGAGTTCGGACGCGCGGCTCGTGCTGCGACGTCAAACTGCAAGAGCAGCACATTCCACAGTTCAGCGGGACCTGCGGCTTAGATATCCCACTTGCTTATATTAACCTAGTTGCCTGGTTAGCTGTCCCTTCCTGACTACTGCCCAGTAAAAGCCGCGAGTTAACGCATCAATTCAATTTCACGCACGATTAACGGCCAGCTACATTGCTAGTGTTAGCAAACTAGGTTACAACCACTAATAGGGAGTGGTTTGAGTGCTGTCATTGGGGACAGCTTAACTTATTCCGTACATGACCAAATATCACTTGTATATAACAGATTACTAGCTACCATCAGAGATCCAACTAGTTTTCTAAGTGGGTTACTGGATGAATAAACGAGATAGGCGTGTATTTAACGCAAAGTAAGCCAGCCAAGGAGTGGGCAATGGCAGATCGGTCCTCAACTGTTTTCACTAAAATCCAACGTCACCCATCGTCCCCAGCGGATATGAATTACAGCTAGCAACAGATAATTAAACGGGGCGTTGTGGGTGGCCTGTGTCTGGAAGGGTATCTGACCGGGGGGCTAGAATAACGGTATGCTACCTCCGGGCTGCACCGTCTGGCAGGCTAACAAACTTGATGGGTCATGGTCCCGGATCGCGGAGACCGCAACTGGCCAAACGGCCAACACATCCTGATAACATCTGCATTTTAAAATTCGCCCCCCGAACACCACAACGTTCAGAATATCGATTAATCTAGTTGGTGTTTTACAAACCAGCCCCCCTCCGAGATTCGGACACCGATGGCTAGCTGCTTTAGCCAGCCGAGAGCAACAGGCCCGCCGCGAAAAGGCGAGCCGACGACACGGCGACATGGCCGGAACCCATTTTAATAATGCAGAGTGTAGACAACGCTCTGGTCCAACTTAACATCGCGAATGCCAAACCACTTCAAATATTAAAGCAGTTTTGAAAAACAAGTTAGTAACATTTGTTTCCATCATGGCGGACAGGAAATAGCAACTAATGCAAACCAAAAAGCAGGAACATTCCAGCGGAGCCGGCTTGTGTTGCTGGGGAGGCAAAACGTGTGCTCGTGTTTCTTTTAAAATAACATTTCAGCTCCTGTTTTTCACCCCCACCACAAACTGTCTCTACTGGAAAGCCTACTAAACACGAGCGATCCGGGAAACCCTGAGGTTAAACAGTCAGCGATGTAGGGGAAAATCCGAGTTAGGAACGGGCTGGAGCCGGCACGCAAGGTCAATGCCCGTCCGCGGGCGGCGAGCCGACTGCTAACGCGTCCACAATTAGCTAAAGCACCGAGCGCAACTTCCATGCAGATAGTTCATTTGCGGCTTTCACGTGTCCAAGGGAGACACAAGATTCCGAATACACACACCCGACCTGTTTTCTTCGTCGCCGTTTCCTGCTGCTGGCAGTGACTCGAATCATTTTTCAGCGATTTCTTCGGCCGACCGGGGCTCCTCTCTTCTCCATGGCGGGAGCGCTTTTCGTGGGCCAGCTCGCTGGGCCGCTCCTCCATTGAACTGCAAGGCGAGAGTCTCCGGCTCCAACCAGCGTACGACCAGGGCTCACCGAGCAAGCAGTGTGGGGGGAACTGCGCTGCCCAATCACCGCCGGCGGTTTCAGGGAAGCCGCTGCGACCCCATCGCTAGGGCGCTTAGTATATTCCGCCGCCTTCAAAGCAGAATCCCAGTATCAACGTCAGCAGTCTGCTGGAGAAGCTCATTTTCCCCCTGCTTTCTAATGGTTCCCGTCTAAAATTCCAGCTACAGCAGAAGAACAGTTACCATCGAAGTCAATCCGCGATTAAAACCTGGCTTTTTACGGAAAGAAGAGAGACCCGCACGGAGATCTACAATAGTTATGTTGCAATATGTTGTATAATCAAGTTTTGTAAGGGAAGCCGGGGTGTAGCGTTTCCTGCTTAGTTAGGGTTACATGTTATATTAATGCTACATTGAAAGTCGTGTAATGTTGTAGCATCAGCCAAAATATCAACCCCCCCAAAAATGTATTTCTTTTCCCTCTAGTTCTGGCATAATGCCACAGTGACTCATAATCTTGTGATACTTTGTGTACGCAATATCACCTGCTACTTCTTCCCGAAAGATTAACGGGATTCAGAGAAAACTGCAACCTTCTGAAGGTCGATAAGAGATCTGGAAAATATATTCAGGCGTCTGTAGACCTTTTTAGGGAAAGAACAATGAAAATGGGTGCAATATTATCAGGACACGAACGGCTATTCATTTAAAGATTTGATTAACATGATAATTGAAGACTTATATCAAATATCCCAAATCTCTCCAGCCAGAAATCATATAATAATACTAATAATAATAATACAAATGAACAGTTAACCAAAACGGAACGTGACGTTCAGTTTTATGTAGAACTAGAAAAATAATCAATACGAAATGGCATATTCTATTTCCGGATATCGGTATGATTATTTCCCTGTAGTTTAATTACTTTCTGGTTTTGCTGAAAAGTTATGAGTGGCCATCGTTGTGTGGTTCTCGTAAACCAGTGACAATCCGTGGTGGGAATCCGGTCAGCCAATCAGGGCCGAGACGCCGGACGTCCCTCCCATGCCGTACGAGGATATGGAATTAAACCAATTAATAAAGGAATTGTGTGATATTATTTACAAAAATATAGCTTTAGTTTAAAGCTCAACTGGGCTCTGCGAGACATTCACGCGATCCAATTGGGAGTGCTTGACGTAATAACCAGGCTTTTAAAGGCAAATAAAATCACAGTACCATTCAAGGAGTACGAAAATTATTTTTTTCTTACGTGCGACTGTGTGTCATGACTTCACTTTCTGCAACTATTACACGTTTTAAAGAAAATGACTTCAAATAAAAATGAGTTCAGTTAGAATTACTTAGAAATTACGGAACAACGAACAAAGATCGTAGGATTTTTAAATTGTGAAGAGAAAAAAGGTCAAGTCGTTTTAAAACTACTGATACATAGAGTATTGACCCATAAACAAGGTTTAACTGGCAATGACAGCACTGGACCTTGATTCACTATGCATGTTTAGTTAGTTGGCTTGTTTGAAACTATTTCACAATCCGAATCAGTAAATCATCTACGAAGCGATTTTCTTAAATGTTCTTTTCATGGATTTAGTAATTATACTGTAATTTTCCCAGTACTGTGACTTTAGTTAAACTTCCATTCATTTAGGAACACATGTTTGACTCGCCATACTTCAGTTCACTGTATACATAGGGACAACTAATCAAACTTAAAATATACAAAGCGAAATCAGTAGACTTTTAATTAATGGGACCGTGACAATCACTGTTACGTTTCACTTTATCGTGACAATTAATTGCATTGAACAAATTAAAGCATGGATGACGCAATTTAAACAACAATGCACAATAAAACATTAACCTGATACAACAATTAAGGAACGATGAATCGTACCAGTTTTTAGCAAACATTGTTATTTTCTGCCCGTAGTCCCTGAGCAGATAAATGAAACAATGAATTAGAAACAGAATAAAGTGTGAATGATGTATAAAATACAGGTCATAAAGTCATACAGACATTTCAACCCCTTAATGTACCATCCCCAATAATATAAAATACAGGTCATAATAGTAAAATATTTAAACACATGTGCAACAACTCATGTATGTGTGCGCGTTTGCTCTGACAATATCCACCTCTTTGTTAAACTACCAGAAGATATTAAATTTCTACATAAAATAAGCTCAGTTGATAATTTTTTCCCATAGATTTATCGCCGAAAAGGAGAAAGATGATTTATCGAAAGAGTTTTTTTACATTGCGGAATATCTTCTTAAAGTAGACCTAGTTGCTTGTGTTGTTTTTTCAGAGTGTAGTGTAACAGTTTTCAAAGGAGGAGCAGTAAGATTGTGAATAATTTCAATTCAAACATACATTTTAATACATTATCAAAATTTAGAAACTTAAAATGCCATATTTAGCTAATATGACAATGATGACATTGGCATTTTTTTGTTGAACTATGTAATTTTGATATTGCAACATATGAAAATTACAAATGCAAAATTTAGCAACATGTTAGGCTCGATTTGTACACAAGTAACACACTGTATTTGAAGGAACATTCCTATTAATTAATAGCCTTCCTATTAATTTTTCCCCCAAAGACATAATATATGTAAAACTGAATATATTTTCTTTTTGTAAGTAGAGGAATTGTCAAAATACGAGGGATGAAGAACTTAATGGCAGGCTTTTTTGATGAACTCAAAAGGGGTTTTATTGAAATAAAATGAAACAAACGGACTAGAGAGAAACAGAACCATGAGGGATGAAACAAGAGGACTACAACAAGAAAGGACATGGGCTTAGAAGAGGAGCACCATTAATCACTGGCCTAATGATAACAAGACAAACAGGTCCGGTACTTAAGTACATGGACTAATGCAGGGCAATGGGCATCACGTGTGGCCCATCCAAGGCCACATGTGGGAGGAGATAGGAGAGTCAGGTAGACACGGTGGACAGGATGTGACAGTACCCCCCCTCCTCCCCCACAAAGGACAAGAGGAGAGACCAACAGACAAAACCACACAAACTAAACAGATCAGACACAGGACATGACTGGTGTCAGGCACAAACAGTAGACCTCAATGGGGACCTGGGAGCAGAAGGAAGTCAAGGACAAACAGAACAGGCCAAACCTCGACATGGCAGACGGTAGACGGGCAACGGGGACAAATGTGGGAACAGATGAAGGAGCCACTCGGCACAGAGACCAGGTGAAAACCAAGGCATTGGCAGAGGGACTGAGGTGCGATGAGTGAAAACGGAGGCTGTCTGGGGAGCCTTCCGGACACTGGGAAGCTGAGTGACGACCCCGGGACGCCAATCCTCCTAGGCCTGTTCACTGGGAAGGTGGAGCTCGTGCAGACCATAGGCCCTGAGGGTCACGGAGAGCCAGCAGGGCCGGAGGATGCCAAGGGGACTGCTGGACAGGAGCTGGAGAGCACTCGTCTCCTTAAGGCTGCAGCAGGAGAGTCACCTGGTTGGGCAACATTGGCAGGGAGACAGAGACTCAGCCAGGCCCTCTCTTGAACCTCAGCTGTCACCAATGGCTGCCTAGGGAACTAGGCTGAGGCAGAGACCCATGGAGTGGGGCTCAAGGCAAGGCCCAGAGGGTCTTCCTCTACGTCTTCCAGATCACTCAAATCTGGTTTAGCAGTGACCGGAGAGTCACTGCTACTTGGAAGTGAGTGGGGCAAACCCAGAATACCTGGAGGAGAGCAGGGCACAGGGGCCCTTCTTGGGCGAGGAGTCTGGGGTGTGGGCTAATTGAAGATGGACATGTACTGGGGGCACAGTAGGGGCAAAAATGGGCTCTGGGAGCACAGCAGAGGTGAGGACGTGTTCGGAGACACAAAAGAGATGAAGATCGGCTTCAGTGACGCAACAGAGATGAAAAGGAGAGAGACAGCGCAGTGGCAAACACGGGCTTCGGACTCTCCGCAGAAGCAAAGAGAGGACTCGGTGAGGCAGAGGACTCGGTGAGGCACGGTGGTGGTCTCATTGGGGCCAGGTGCTGACCAGCATCAAGTGGCAAAGAGGTGGCAGGCTGAACGTTCTCGCATCTCACTATTCCCTGCACTTCTGCCAGCACCGGATTGTCTCGGCTTCCTAGGGATCCGTGTCTGGGGAGAGTCTCGCTAACACCTCTCCCACTGACTGGAAGAGAGCTACGGCCTCAGGGATCCTCCGGACCACGGAATTACTCTTCCACTTCTGATAAAGTGATAAAGTCCTCTGATTGGAAGCGGGGCTGTCCCCATGACGTTGATAACCCCTTTGGTCCCAGGATCCGAGGCACTCAGGGTATCTGGTCCGCCAGGTGCAGGGAGGCGTGGAAGCTGAAGCGGACGGACTGGCCACTGGGATTCCGGAGTCTGGTCATTCTGTCACAATATAAGGGACAAAGGACTCAAGGGCACACGTTTTTGACAAACCAAAAAGGGGTTTTATTGAAGTAAAAACAATACAAACAAGGACTGGAAAGAAACAGGACCATGAGGGATCAAAACAAGAGGACTACAACGTGGAAGGACACAGGCTGGCAAAAGGAGCGACATTAACGACCAGACTAGAGATGAGAAGACAGGCAGGTACTTAAATACATGAACGAAAGAGGGGTAATAAGTGTCAGGTGTGGCCCATGGGGGCCAGATTACGGAGGAGACAGGAGGGGGAGGCAGGCGTGACAACAGGACATGATGAGAATATCATGACAATTAAATACAATTTTTTTTTTGTTTTTGTTTGTAGACAGCTTGGAAAATTGTACTTTGAAAGTGGATGAAGTGATTTCTGCCCTCTTGTGGTAATTTTTACAAGTTTCGCCTAAAACAACTTCTACAATCGACACCATTAGTGTTTCATAAAAGATATAGAAGTCACTCAAGTTCTCTCAGGTTATGCTAATAATTAATACACCATTTCCCTTCTTAATTTTGCTGCATTAAATTAAAACATAAAGCATGACAAATAATTCAATTTTAAGAAAACGTTCCTGTGCTTTTTTTCGGTGATGGGGCACAGAAACGTTGGAGCTCACAGGTCATAAGGGAGCACAGGGCACAAGGCAGGGGAAATTAACCCAGAATGGAATCGCAGTGCATCGCAGGGCACACTGTCACATACACAATCACTGACGTCAGCCTAGAGATATTGATTCACCAATCGCATGTTTCTGGACTGCAGGAGTAAATGGGAGTACCTGAAGGAAGCGAAAGCATGCAAACTCCACATAGACCTGAAAGCGGGAATCAAACCCCCAGCCCTGTAGGTGTGCGAGCAGATTGCTACCCACCGAGTCACCGTACCGCCCCCGACAATGCTACGTACAAAATCGTCGTCTCGTATATTGTACAATGATTTTTCAAATGGAACTGGTAATCTAGGAATCAGCCACTAGAGGTCTCTCCTGATTTACTAGACGTAAGAAGTACCAACCTCAGTTCCCACCAAGTTAAAGAAAATGTAAAGGTGTAGCAATACTTTGAAGCTGTCTTGTACACAGTACAGAATCTATGTAAAATCGGGATATATAAGGACACAAAGTATGAATGATCTAATAGGCATTCTATTCTATTCTATTCTATTCTA
>JAODUD010000101.1:1720736-1736222 GCA_026784285.1 Stomatorhinus walkeri
AGCATGTGTCACAACACAGACCGGGGAAGCAGGGGTGGGGAGGAGGGGGGGGCGCGGCGGGTGGTGACGGCTACGGACGTGTGCCGACAGCTCCTGCATCGATTTACTGCTTTTCGCCCCGACAACTGGCGGCCTCATGGCTGTACCTTCAAAGCCATGCGCTGGCTCCTGTCCACCCTGCTCCGGTCTCTGCATCAGCTTAACCGGGGCCTGAATCTTCACAGTGAATGAAGAACAGAGTAAACACATTAACAAATGAAGGAAAAACTGCAACACAGGCACAATGTTTAATAGGAATTCAGTCTCACAGTAAGTATGACGGCGCCCCCGGGCAGGGCGTCACAGTCCTCTGGTTTACATCTGCATCATGTGTTTACTTATCACATGAGAGGCCTTACTGCCATCCAGCTGAATGCGGTTGGACTCCGCTGAGGGCACAAAAGGCTTTTGGATCAGTTCTGAATAAGATGATTCCCAAAGATGAGCAGGTATACTCCAGGTAAGATGTGACACCTGAATGGAGGCGATCAGCAGATGGTAAATCGTTAAAAAAAAAAAAACTGATGTGCATTTGAAAGACTGTCTGAAGATAAATACCACGGGGATATTTTTTTATACCAGTTTTACAGATGAGGGATATGTTGCCCATTTTTTGTAGCGAATTTAATCCGACAGACGTTTAAATGCAACTTGGGAACAGAGAACCAGCTCCCATGTTTGACTGTACATGTTCCCGTTGTTATGGGGGAGTTTTGCAGCAACTTCTAGCTGAGTAGAATGAAAACCCGTTGTGCTGTTACTTGGGTCATACTTCATTATGGCAGAGGGATTTATACTGGACGTACCTCGTACAAGATTCCTTTCAATCTGTGAACGCCAATGTTTGCACTCTAACTCCATTTCACTTTTGTATTAAATGTTAACCTAAAGAGTAAGATATGCAAAAGAAATATATGTGGGTTTTTAAATTGTAGTTTAATTCAGGAGGGAATATGGTGTAGCAGTTAGCTTAGCTGAATAGCCAGCACTGCTGTGAAATTCCACAATCCACACATTAACCATACTTGCATGTCCTATGCAGGGTCAGAGGTCCTATGTGGGCTTCTGAAAAATGGTCCCCATAACATCAAAAAAACAGATTTCTATTACATTGTGGGGAACATTTGGTCCCCACAATATAATATAAATCTAATCTGCGCACGCGCGCGCACACACACACACGCGCGCACGCATGCATGCACACACATTTGAATTCACATCTTTGTGGGGACTCTCCATTCATTTGTATGGCAAAAAAACATAATCCCAACAATGACAACCTTAACCCCACCCAGCCCTAACCTTAACCATAAGTAACCAAATAAAATACAAGACTTTTGGCATTTTTAGTTTTTTCATTGCAGTGAAATATTTTCATAAAACTGGGTTTCTCCTGTCACAGTAACTGGTTTTTATCACATTGTGGGGACCATACAATGTAATACATACACTGTATGGACAATAGTATTGGTGCAACACCTGGGGCAAAATGGTATTATTGTAAAGTGGAATCATTTAGGAACAACAGAAACTGCAGAGGTGCATGTTGCGTGAAACGCTCTGTTGACCCAGTATCTGCAGAGTTCCTAACTTCCTCTGGCATTAAGCCCAGCACAAAACTGTACGCCAGGAGCTTCATGGAATGAACTTCCATGGCTGAGCAGCTGCGTGCAACTCTTACATCACCAAGCGCAACTGCCAAGCATTACACTGGACTCTGGAGCAGTGGAAACGTGTTCTGTGCAGTGACGAATCACGTTTCCCTGTCTGGCAGTCTGATTTGGCAGATGCCAGGAAGATGCTACCTGCCTGACTGCAATGTGCCAACTATAAAGTTTGGTGAAGGGGGGATAATGGTGTTGGGGGGTTTCTCAGAGATTGGGCTGAGCTCCTTACTTCCAGTGAAGGTAACTCTTAATGCTTAATTTTGAACACTTCTATACTTCCAACTTTGTGTAGACTGTTTGGGGCAGGACCTTTTCTGTCCCAGCACGACTGTGCCTCAGTGCATAAAGCAAGGTCCATAAAGACATGGTTGGATGAGTATGGAAGAACTTGACTTATGCCTGTTGATTTTAGAGTGGGATGTCATAGAAGTTCCTGTAGGTGTAATGGCCAGGTGTTCCAATGCTTGTCTATTCAATGTAACATAGCCCCTCCCCCCTCCACACACACACACACCTACTTACATAGAGATAATTTGGCAACTTCAATGCACCTTAGCATGTTTTTGGAGAGGGGGATTTGAGGACAGGACCAGGGGGAGAACTTGCAAACTCCACACACGTAGAGCTGGGAGCAGAGACTCAAACTCTCCAGATGTGTGAGAGAACAGTGATAACCACTGTGCCACAACACCATCCAGATGTGTGAGAGAACAGTGATAACCACTGTGCCACAACACCATCCAGATGTGTGAGAGAACGGTGATAACCACTGTGCCACAACACCATCCAGATGTGTGAGAGAACGGTGATAACCACTGTGCCACAACACTATCCAGTCGCATAATCATATTTTTGTAGTTTTTACTGAATAGGTGTTGTTTCTAAAAATGAGGCCATAAAATGAGTGACGCTGATGTAAGATTGAAGGTTCCAAAATGGAGGCCGCAATTGAAAACCTTTGATCCCACCAGCACAACCGAAGCTGTAGCCATTCCGTAACCCAGCGCCTGGTTCATTCGAGTCTGTGCCCATGCTGATGCCAAAATGGCTGCCTTTTATTCATGTTCCTGCCCGCTGCTTTTCTTACACTAATCTCCACTCCTCTCCCAAAAGCCACGAGCTCCTGTTTGCCATCGCAGCCTGGAACAAGTCAGACAGGCAATAAATACAGAAGTGTGGGAACATATAACTTGGCGAAAATATATAGGAAGCACCAGAACAGTTGTAGAATTGTATTGATGAATGCATGTTCTTGGGAGAATAGAGACTTGTTACGTTAGCTATTGACTATATGTATTGGAATCAATTTAATTGATGGCATTACATCATTGACATGGTATAACCACTGAATCATTTAGTTAGCCAGAGCAGTTATGCATTATGGGCTGATCCAACGTATTGAAGTTTTTAGCTTAGTGAAAACAAGCAGACGCACATAAAAGTTAAAGTCTAAGTGCGTCATGTCCCAGTGATGCAGTGTGATTTGTTGTAGTCACCACGTGTTGGATGCGGCTGAGTCACGGCAGGCTGGATGGGGCAGGACGTGCACATGCACGCTTGAGGAAGATCTGCTTCCTCGCAAAGTTTTATCTCACATCCATGCCAGTGAGCGTGGCCAGCTACCCTTGTCAAATCATACAGATTAAATTAGATGGGAAGATAAGATGTAGAAAGAGGGTCGTGGATGATCATGAGCTTTATGGCCTGGTAGCTTGACCTGTGAGAAGGAAAGAAGACTGAGCCTCTGATGTCAGAGATTATCACCTGATGCAAGCCATGCATAGCAGGTGTCATGTAGAGGACGTCACAGAGTGGGGGTCACATAGTGGGTGTCTCATAGTAGGCATCACATAGTGGGCATGTCAGAGTGGGCATCTCATAGTGGGCATCACAGAGTGGGCGTCACAGAGAGGGCGTCCCATAGTGGGCATCTCATAGTGGGTGTCCCAGAGTGGGAGTCCCAGAGTGGGAGTCCCAGAGTGGGCGTCTGAAAGTGGGCATCTCATAGTGGGCATCCCAAAGTGGGCGTCTCATAGTGGGCGTCCCAAAGTGGGCATGTCATAGTGGGCATCACAAAGTGGGCGTCTCATAGTGGGTGTCCCATAGTGGCGTCTCAGAGAGGGCGTCACAGAGAGGGCGTCACAGAGAGGGCGTCCCATAGTGGGCATCTCATAGTGGGCGTCCCATAGTGGGCGTCCCAAAGTGGGCGTCTCATAGTGGACGTCTCAGAGAGGGCGTCTCATAGTGGGCGTCACAGAGTGGGCGTCACAGAGAGGGCGTCTCATAGTGGGCATGTCATAGTGGGCGTCACAGAGTGGGCATGTCATAGTGGGCATCACAGAGTGGGCATGTCATAGTGGGCGTCACAGAGTGGGCATTTCATGGAAGACGTCACATAGTGGATGTCACAATAGAGGATGTCACAATAGAGGATGTCACATAAAGGACTTCACAGAGTGAGTGTCACATGCTGCCTCACTCCCGTACACCGGACTAGGCAGTATGTTCTTTTGGAACATTCGGTCAGAATTGTTCATCCCTTCCTCTCACTGCCACGTCTGTCCAGTAAAACACCCAAGGCTTTTTCATCTGCCTCCTGACGATTCTCGCATGTTTCTCTCGGTGCTCAGTACGAAAATCTAAACCAGCGGGAGAAATGCACAAAAACAGGAAAATCAACCCACTTGTTCATCAAGCCGCACCTCCATATCTACCATACCTGCCACTAGCAGAGGCTTTTGGGTAACAATGTAGTCGTTTCGCAATTTAGCAAAATCAGGATGCAAATGTAATGCTTACTGGTCCCAAACCGCTGAGCAGTGGGCTGTCTCCCTGGGTCTTATGTTGCTGGTTATATGAGCAATTAGAATGAAAGAGGGAAAAAAGTGCATTTATATAGCACAAGTTGAGTTTCCGCGTCGGGGGAAAAAAAAAAATCCAAGTATGAAATATTTTGAAATTGTCGAACCTTTTAAAAGAAGTTATGCGTGACGATGACTGCTTTGTCGATAACCCAACCAATGGGGAGAGACGGAGTGGGTCTGAGCTCAGAAAACACGTACTAACATGGCACCTGAGAAGTCAGGACCGGCTAACTGGACCTTGAGTCTCTCTGCTTACTTATTAACCTAATTACCCCTGTGGAAATATGTATCTATAAAATGCGGTTCAGACCTCTAATACCAACCGACTAACAACCGCTTATTAGTGGGGCTCCGGCCTGCAGATTCACAAACGCTGAGAAAGTGTTGCAGGGCCAGTTGTGCCATCCGTTCAAATGGTTATTCTGGGGAGGATGTCACCAGAGTGCACAATAAAGGGCCTGATTTATGCACGGCGACTCGTAATCACTGGTGTCTTGTCATCTGTCAGAAAGCGCGGGCAGAGACGCTTCTAACAACATGCTCAGAGCTCCCCGCGCAGGGCCGTAAATCTGCCAGGAGCTGCCGTAAATCTCCGCGGGGCTGAGCGGGGCCGTGCGTTCGCCGGGACGCATTACTCAGCGATGTGGTATGGCCTCGGAAAATTAAAAAAAAAAAAGTAAGGGCTTCTTCCATTATAAATGGGGGGGGGAAGAAGCTTGAAGCTTGGTGCCATAATTACAGACGCGAGGCGTCACTCTGCCGAGCGCACGAACGAGACGCTTCCGACCGGCGACGACGGACGTTTGTTTTCCTCTTGGGTGGAAAAAATGCAATAGAACCCAAAGTAGGCTAAGACGCAGATTAAAACCAACGTGTTAAAGGCGAACCCCCGTGACCGATACGAGTCGATCTTAAAGGCTTGCATCCCTCTCGGCAAATCTAGTAACTAGGAAGTACGCAGCTTTTCCACCGCAGCTGAAGGATTTGCCGACAGCTTGAGCCTTGCCGGATGGTGCCGTTAACGATACACAATGATAAGCACTCCTGCTTCCCTGTGATTGTGCTCCTTGAACATTTCCTGCCAGAAAAACTGCATCGATTTTGCTCTGAATCTCATATCCCCTTTTTGCCTCTCCTACCTCTCTCCTCGAGCTTAATTTGCACCTCATCTATATTGCTCTGTCTGAGTGGGGCAATCAGGGCTAAGCGCTGTTCTCACGGTCCTCATTTTGACCCCTGACCTCCTGCCTATCAGCCCAGGCTGTCTGAACTTTGCCGCTTTACCGCTCTGCCGTACCGGCGTGTTCCGGGTGAAGATGTGAAATTCACGCGATAATAAACTCGAACATCCCTGTCAGGCTTGCGTCTGCAGGAGGGCTGCGGACTCCAGACCCGAAGCCTGAGAAATCTCTGTGAGAGGAGAATTTGAATGAAAGCCACATTTAGTTGCAAACGTCACCCGTGATATCTTTCCCCGCATCACTGTCTGCGCTGTAGAACACGTATTTGCCTCTTTCGTCATCATAGTATTGTATAATCTGTGTTTTCAGTGCAAACTTTAGGATCTGACCCCAACACATACTCTCAGCGAAGACCTCAGAGCACTCAGGATTGGAGACCCCCGACTGGAGCATACTAACATTTTTTCCTGGAACCCATTATAAATTGTAGCACTGCCAGTGTTCTTTTCTGCTGAGCAGCTACTGGCACAGGCGAACAAAAAGCACCTGCAGCCAGCTCCTGGGTTGTAATTTGAGGTTATCATGCACCTTGTACATCACTGCAGACTCTGATGTACATGTAAACAATGA
Organism: Stomatorhinus walkeri; assembly: GCA_026784285.1. Classification (NCBI taxonomy): domain Eukaryota; kingdom Metazoa; phylum Chordata; class Actinopteri; order Osteoglossiformes; family Mormyridae; genus Stomatorhinus; species Stomatorhinus walkeri. The sequence continues at coordinate 1,727,118 of JAODUD010000101.1, forward strand.
GCCAAGTGTAAGTGTTAGGGTTGGCTGTGTAAATATCCTCGAATACTGATAAATGCTTGGTATGTCCAACCAATCACTTTCCCTAGATCCACTTTCCTCGAAAAAAAAAAAAAACACAAAGGAAACGTAGGTACTTGTTAAGAATTTCCGCATAACTTTCCCTGCACAAAGTTGAAGACATGAAGGAGCTAAGAAAACCATGACAGCCCTGAGCTATATAAAGAAAACTGTATAAAATAAATGCATATTCACAGTGGCACACGTATGCAAGCCAGGGACCAGGGTGGGGGTGCAGAATAAGTGTTTTGTTCATGCCCCCCGGCCTTGGAATCCCACTCACTCTCTGAGGCTGCCTGTCCCCTGTTCCCACGCCAACAGCTCCCTCCAAGAAACCCTCAATTAACGTACCTGACCATCAAACCCCTGCCACCCCCTTCCCGCACAGAACTTACCTCCTGCCTCCCCAGCCAATGAAAAGGCCTTTCAGAGGACACCAGCCAGGGGTCTTGGCTGGACTCCGTTGGCCGGACCCACCGATAATCTGGGCCCCTGGAGCCGGATGAGACGGCGGCACATGGAGGACGTTGGAGGAGGTGGCATCAGTTCTGAAGGTCATGACTAAACCCTGTAGAAACACAGCCGGTCCCAGCGGTCGCAGCCAACTGCTGGCAGCATCAAAACGCTGCAGATCCCAAAGTGGGGGCACTTTTAATAGCTCATTAGCCATTCAGTTCTCCCCCTTCGCTCAACGTGACATTTCTAGACTTTAGTCAGTGTGGATTAAAAGAGCCTAAAATGGGTTAAGTGGGCTGAGAGGTCCCAGAAGATGCTGAGCTCTGGAAAGCTTAAGTCATGTTGGAAAATAGTGCAGTTTCCTCCCGGACTCCAACCTGTGATTAGCATGCAAAGGTTTACATTTTTACAGCTAATTTCAAATTACAGAGAGACGCGTGTATCCGTGTGCCAGCAACCTACAAATTACATTCTAAAGGCAGAACAACGGCAAAAATAATAATAATGTGATGTCATAATGCTCGCTTAACCTTTTTTCCATGAGCATGAAGGTATTTGTCTTTCACTGCCGTGCCAGGCTGCAGAAAACACCGTGCCCGCAATTCATGACAACCCGGCTCGTAGAAACACGGCACCTCTGCTCTGCTGCACGTTAACGGTTGCGCCGCCGGAGGGGGCGCGGCAGCGGGTATAGGAAACGCGAGGACGACGGCTGCCGTCGCGCTGGCTGGGACACAGCGGCGAAATGGGGCAGAAAACACTAGATGCGCAGTAATAGTCCAGAAGGAAGGGGGATAAAATCCGAGGCGCCCCAAGATTCGCACTGGAAAGGCCACAGTCCTCCCGCCCTCCAGAAACATCCACAACTTATATGACAGCAGCAAAACAAGCCATCAGATTACAATCATCTATCAGTTAAACTTCTCCCTATTCTTTTTAAAGCTTCCTAACTTCATTATGTGAAAGAAACACCTAACAATTGCACCCCCACCCAACCCCACACTCGACCTCCCTTAGCCACTTGCAATAAACGCAGGGTAGGAAGGAAGCAATGATTCCAACGGCCTATCAATGGTCTGCATATGGTCCAAACCACTGTCACCCCCTTGGGGCATGATGGGGGCAAGGGAGGGTGCACTGTCCCGTCATGGCCATGGGGCCAAGCAGAGTAACACAGACCCCGCGGCTGCTCAGCACCGGCCCCTCGGATTGTGGGTAATTCAGAAATACCTGGAAGCTGTGCCTTTGGTGTCTGGCTGTAAATTTTCCTTTAAAAGTTTCTGAAAGCAGCAATCCCAGATTTAATGACAGTGCCCCAGAAGTAAAAAAAAGAAAAAAAAAAGAAAAGAAAAAAAGTCACCAACTTTCCTTTGTGAAGCATTACACCCAAAGTATTTTTGTGGCAGATTCCGCTTGTTTATGCTTGTTTACCACTGTCACCACTGATAAGGAAGCGTGGGGCACAGTCATTCCTCTTCCTGTCGGACCTGTTGTCACCTCGCCCATGCGAGCCTTCAAGCTGACAGCAGCAGGTGATTCAGCCATTTTTCACGCACGACAAAAAAAAAAAAAATCGATAAGTCTCACACAAATCGCCAAGGTCTCTGTCGCAGTACTGGTTTTTCTACAACTGTTGATGACAAGGGTTGTAATAGTTGAATTCATTTAACATAATTGTCTGTCTTTCTGTATCTGCATAACGTCCTACTTGTATAATGTGTGTTATTGCACATTGACTGTATATTGTATATATTGCATATATATTGTACGCGTGTTATTTCTCATTATTCTGTCATTGATATTTGTTGTCTTTGGGAAGAATGCAAACAAGTGGGGAAGTACGCAAGCAAGTATTTTACTGCCCGTGTACAAATGACAAAAGAGCTTTCGAATCCTTTAAAACTCATTTCTTGCTTTTATTATACTCTTTCAGTGTAAGCCGATTATCTCTGTTTAGAATTGCGCACATACAAGCACATCCACTGCAGAGCCGTAACTCAGTGACCAGGGCTCCTCTGGCTTCTTTGTTACTCGCTGCACTATCTACGGTGTACAGGCAGAACCCAAATTACGAATCAGATCCCTTCCCTGAGTCTGTCTTTAAGATGAATTTATAATAAAAGAACTGAATGCTCTGCGCTGAGAAACTCCTAAAGCCTCACAATGTTTTCACGAGTGTCATAAAGTACTGCATGTATTCGTTATTACGAACCATCGTGTTTAACCTGAATTTTTAACATGATAAACTTTGTGGCAGCCTGTTAGTAAGTATGAGTTGTCTGTAAGTTAGACGTTCTTAACATGGGGCCTGTATCTATGTTCAATTTATTATTCTCTTATGTGTTTTGTCCTGCTCTGAGTTAAGCTGCAGGAAAGTGCAGTTTTGTCTCACTGTATGTCTGCATATTTTGAAATGACTATACAGTTTTTTATTTTACCGATTTGATTGACTCAGTTCAATAGCTCTTATTAATTAATAGTTTGTTTTGCTTATTTCTCATGTTGGGTAGTTCATTGACTCCCTTCAGTTGAGCTCCTGTGTGTTTTTCCAGAAGGATCTAGGAATACGTGCAGTTTGAATCAACAGGCCTTTCAACAATGATATAAAATAAACAAAATCACTTTTTGGAACATACCACAGCAAAATAATCCACCATTCAGCTGTTCTGAGGACATTGCTCCAGCCTCAAGTTTAAGTGCTGCAAAAAGGGACTAACTCACACTTCAAAGTTAATTGAATTTGTATTTGATTGTGATTGTTAGTAAAAGTAACTTGTTGGAGAATTCAAAAGCAGAGATAAAAGCTTAATTGGTAAATGATCGTCTGATCGGAATATAAGACCCAGGGAAGGAACGTGATGTACGTGAGACAGGTAAAAATAATTGCACGAAAATAAAGAAGAATACACTGGGAAAAATGTTAATGCTGGAATTTCAGGGGATGTAGGAGCTAAGGGGCACTTAAGGAGGGAGGCTTGGCTATAGTAAATCACAGCTAGAAAGTGCCCTACTATTTGGCCGATAACATAATCCATTAATTTGGGCGAGGAGTTCCGCTGCCTTTGAGACTGACTTGCAGCGCAATGGGGGGAGCTTGGGCAGTGAGGCCAAGTGCTTCAGCCAACAGCGATTACAGGTGATAATTGTAAAATATTTGTGTCCCCCCCAGCTTTGAAGTTCTGGCCGTTGTCTGTTCTTGTCCTGAGGGATGTTCATCCCTGATTTACGGAGCCGGTCCCTGTGCAGACACCAAAATTACACCATCCCTCACCTCAGTGCCGCCACAGCGGAGGCGGCCATCATTTCACGGGATACGGCTAATTGTAGCTACGGAGATATCTGTGGTTCAGGTCAGGCGTGATAAGTGTTTTCTCTCTACGGTGAAGGTGTAAGGCGAAATGTATAAATGGCTGGTTATCTGATAGAGCCACAATTTGTCATGAAGGTGCTGGGCCAATTCTTCACGGGAACGCCCCAAGACAAACGATAGCATCCGAGGGGAAAAAAAGAGGAAGATAAGTGGAAATGAAAAAAGTAGTTTGGGAAGCTGGGAATATATATTTGCAGGCCTGCTTTTTTTATATATATTTGCAGGCCTGCTTTTTTTTTTGACAGACTTTGGTGACTCGCTATCTTGGCCACGGAAAATTTTGACTGCGATGATACCGTATGGTATAAACCAGGATTAACAGCCCCCCTCCACCACTAAAAAGAGTGAAATACAGAAAATGTTTCTTTTTTTGGTGTAAAATAAAGCTGGCATTTCCTGCTGCTTCCTGTGCACATGCTGCAGAGATAACAGACAGAGATGACGTCCTGCTCCTTGTAGGAGGGTTGGCGTAGGTGTCATAAACAGGTAAGAAAAGGCATCACAAATAACACGCAAGTTGCGAACATTTATATTTCCAGACTGAGCCGCGACCCGCACCCGAGTGCCTCCCTGCGAAGATGCCACGCCGTTCTCCAGGCCCTAATCACATTCTTCACACGGTGCCTTGTTTTGTTTTGTTGCAAAGTCTGCAGCCTGACTGAAGCCCGCAGTCAAGGAGCCACAAGGATCCGGCGAGAGGAGCTGGAGGAGTGGAGGTGGGAGTCGCCCACATTTGCCCGCAGGGAGCTCGTAAACACCAAACACGCCCCTTTCTCTCTCCTCCTCCCCCCATCGCAGGTAGCCACTGCACATGGCTCGCCCCTTTAAAAAGCCTCATGCCTGCCTGGCTGGAAGGGATGCCTCTGCTGACACATACAGGAGCGAGAGCAAGAAGCGCGAGGGTAAACAGTGCAGCACAAAGCGCTAACGCAGGGAGTTAACGGAGCGCTAGCATAGGCAGTTAGCAGAGTGCTGACACAGAACGCCAGCGCAATTACTTAACAGAGCGCTAACGCAGAGCTGCATGCAGGAAGTGTGAGCGCTAACACGGGGTGTTAACGGAGTGCTAAGGCAGGTAGTTAGCAGAGTGCTAACACAGAACGCCAACTCAGGCCGTTAACGGAACGCTAACACGGAGCTGTACACAGGCAACGCGAGCGTTTAGCGGGCGCGGCTAAGCGAGTTAGCGGGCGCAAGGGAAGGCTTAAGTCACGCGTGTGCAGCTAGCGGGACATCATGGCCAGCAGGGCCAGCTTCACCGAGTCTGAGCTCTCCGAAGAGGAGGCTGATGGGAGCCTCGTAGGCATGGACAGTGGCAGCCCGAAGAAGTCCCATGCGGAGAGCGAGGAGAGTCCCAGCGAGCCAGATGAGGCCAAGGCAAGCAAGAAGAGGACGCGACCGGCCCGTTCCAAGGCGCGCCGCGTGGCCGCCAACGTGCGCGAGCGCAAGCGCATCCTGGACTACAACCAGGCTTTCAACGCTCTGCGTGTGGCGCTCAAGCACGACCTTGGCGGCAAGCGGCTCTCCAAGATCGCCACGCTGCGCCGCGCCATCAATCGCATCTCTTCGCTCTCTGTCTTCCTGCGTGCTCATCCTGCCGCCGGAGCGTGTGGCCCGTGTGGCCCGTGTGGCCATGCCGAGTGCTGCGGCCAGCCAGAGGTGCCCATGCCCAAGCCGGACGGAGAGAGGAGCTTCCCAGCATCGGTGGACGTTTACCCAGCTCGGCAACACCAGCACCAGCCCCAGCACCAGCACCAGGTCCACGGCCACGTTCCGTCCCCGGAGGAGCCGCTTTATATGGATACCTCGGCTTTCCTGGGGCCCCTGTCCCCCCACTACCCTGACGGCCAGTTCTGTGCGCCCCATGGACACTACGCCAGCCCCCGGGATGAGCTCCGCGGTCTGCCCTATTACGGCAGCACCTGCAACGCCAGCCCAGGCTTCCAGTTCGGGAGCAGGGCCACCTGCCACCAGAATCACATGGATAACTTCTCCGACTCTGCGACCTCGTTGCCCTTTCACTGGCAGCTGGGCTACCTGCAGGGGGCAGGCTACCAGCAGTCCCTGTCCATGCACTGACAGCTAGAGACGGGCTCTGGAGGAGGGACCCCCCCGCTGGTGAATGATCACCAGCAAACACAACGGCTCCATCTGTTTCAAATGCGAACTATGCGTCGTCAAAAAAAAAAAAAAAAAGCAATAATAAAAAGAATGTCACTAACAAACTGCCAGACGTGTCTGGGACTTGCCGCGATTTCAAAACACCCACTTGAAAACTTTCGCTCTGTTGCAAACGCGCTGATATGGCTGACAGTTTTAGCGGAACAAAAATGAACAGCGACGAGAATAAAAAAAAATGCTAAAAATCAATTCAGGTAACATTCAGTCGTTTTGCATGGTCTGTGATGGTGATTTCGGAAATGGTCCCCACGAGATAAACTTTAGTGTTTACCGGCATGTGCCGGATTCAGATGACGGGGCGGGAGGATGGTGTCTGTGCCCCCTGGAGTATTACCTGGAGGGCCCTGTGTCCTGTTTACAGAGAGCCGCACCAACCTTGTAACTCGCACAGACCCCCAGCAAAGTCACTTGACAGCGTAACAGAATAATTTCATGTGATTTATATTTTTATATGACTGAAACTTGATTTTAACTTTGATTTTAATAAATATGTGCCAAACATCAATGTCTCTATTTTCTATTCTTCCAAAAAACTCACACAAATTTTAAGTTTGTAAGAGCTAAAAAATATAGATAATTCAGTGCTGTATTTATGTCTGTATTCTCTACATTTTTAATGCATAAACATTGCAAAAGACAAACTTATAACTGTGACACTATTAAAACGACTGCTTGAATTAGATGCATTAATTTTCAGCCAATGCATAGATGTTAATTTGCTCGCTTCAAAAGCTTCACTGAGGCTCGACTCAGTTTAAACAGAAATTATGGGAGATGCTGCCTCAGCTGTCAGGTAGATGATTCTTGAGGTTCTCTGTTCCATGACATTTTGGATGTAGATTCATTCTCTGCATGTTCAGCTACTTCTTACTACTTCGTTGGAAATGCAGTGCATCTCCATGTCTAGTCCCATTTAACGCTGGACCATAAACCTGCAGAAAGACTGGTTTTTCTACACTGGTTTCCTCTCAACACACAGTCACAATGTCATAATCCCCCCCCCTCCCATGCTGTACTTATCACAGACAGTAACATTCATCACAGTAAAGAAGCGCCAGTCAACGTAGAATATAATGTGCTGTGAGGAAGTGACTGTGATTAGCATGTGGCACTGCGTGACATTTAACGCTTCGAAGAGTGACAGACAGAAAGAAGTGAAATGGCTGCTTCTTTTGTTTGACAGGATATTTAGCTTTATGAGATGTTCATCTACTCCTGCATGGTCTGTGTAGCTGCCAAACACAAGTACAGGGGTTAGAGTGGAATAAGGTGGATTTTATGGCAGGAGTAGTAGTGATAATAATAATAATAATAATAATAATAATAATAATAATAATGCTTGTCCTGTTCGGTGGCTCCAAAGCCTATCTCAGAGGCTACAGGCATAATGCAGGGAGGACCCCAGGATAGGTAGCTGACCCACCACAGAACACACTCACACACCATTCACTAACACATGCATACCTGCCAGCAATTTGGTAACTCCAATTAGCCTCAGCATGTTTTTGGACTGTGGCAGGGAAACTAGAGTGCCTGGAGGAAACACCACGACGACATGTGGAGAACATGCAAACTCCACACACATGGGGCCGTGGCGGAGACTCGAACCTTGATCCTAAAGGTGAGAGAGAATAATAATCATAATTATAATAATAATCCTCATCATCATCTTCCATCCACCCACCCACCCATCTATCCTGCTGGAGCCTAATCCAAGATGCAAGCCAGTGCCCCCCCCCACCGTGCGGGATACCAGTCCACACACACCGTCTTTGTTCTGGATGGGGCACCCAGTTCACCCATAAGGATCCCACTCAACACGGAACATGCAGAACATGCAAACTCCATGCAAGCACTTGCTACATTCATGCCTCCAACCCTGCAGGTCTGAAGCCTCAGTGATACCCAAAGCGCCCCCACACCCTCTTGTTTCCACTCAGATCAGATTTTTTGCTTGTATGTTCACAATACTCTTTTTAATGTGGGCAATATCAGATTTCGATGTGAACGGTTCACTATACTGAACTGGCCCATGTGCTCAGAAAACAACAAAGACGTAATGACACGCATACGCAAAAACAAAGGTGTCACTTTATTGATTGTAAATGTGTCTCTCAAAACTGCCCGGTTACGATTTGAGCCTTCCAGTTTTGCCTGAACAGATCTAACTCCCCAAATACTTATTAAATCCAGCACCTCACTGTCCCTTCACTGGCCAGCTTCTGTGCTCTCCTCCATGTTTAGCACTCTGACAGAGACATATGGTGACTTCCACCTGCGCAGAATCGTGACGAGCGTCAATCGAGAGTGATGTTAATGTTGCATGAATTCCGATTTTGCTGTTCAGACTGAGGTCACATTGCAAAAAATCAGACCTGTATCCGATTTATGACCAAATACTGAAGTGGCCCAAATCGAAATTGAAAAAAATTCCATGTGACTTGTGGTGTTCACATTGTCATAAAAAAAAAATTCTATCCGAGTCAAATATGCTGCAGTGTGAACGTAGCCTCTGTGGTCACAGTGCTGGCAAAATTCTCGGAATGACCAGAGTAGCAGACAAGAGTCTTCCCCAAGTTTGAATGACGCTAAAACTCCCAAAGGTATCATCAAGCCATTCGGGGGGGTGGCTGATCAGAGAGGCGTGTCACTGAAACAGACCATGACGTGGCTAACACAGCAAACGCACTTTTCAGGACCACGACTGTCAAACTAGCTTTACAGTGTCTTGCAGAAGCTGCTGTTTCACAACAGGGCTGGACTGCTTCCTCCAGAGATCAATATAGTGTGTAAACAGGAGCGCACACACGCTAGGGAAGGATTCACCTGGGATTCACTTAAACAGCTGGGTCCTAGGACGAGGCCTTGGGGAACTTTTGGCTTTTCCGATGAAGCGAGACCGGATCCAGCAGGAGCCCCAGAAATCCCCAGTACCTCGTTTGATCACAGCGGAGGTCTCCCTGGGGGGGCCCCCGGACGCGTCCGCTGTTGTACGGCACTGGGGTGGGGGAGTGTCGGTGGGGGGGGGGGGGGGGGGGGTG